>VDFB02000003.1:383281059-383440629 GCA_007258455.2 Sequoia sempervirens | reverse complement strand
CATTAAGATTAAAGGTAATTCATGCAAGTAGCTTACTTTGGTGTGTGGTGTTTCATTGAGATAGCTTCATTTTATTCCATACCACTAGCGGCTTGTTGATGATAAGTCTGCCTTGCGTGGTCAACTGGACATCATCTTGTGTTTAACTTCGGTTATGGCTTACGTACTTATATGCGTTGTTCTGATGGTGTACGTATGTTAAACTGTAACTTGAATACCTTTCGCTATCCCCTTTGAAGATTGCACCGATTTTGCTGAGGCTGTCCGATGGAGGCTAGGTGAAATCTGGTTGAAGTCTATTGAGACGAAGCCCCGCATACCTTGCATTTAGAATAGAGTACAAATTTCTTAGGGCCTTTCCCTTTTACTTTCAGCATACTTCTTGTTAGACTTAGAAAAGAATACACATTGCCAAATCATACACGTAAGAATCCCCTTCAAATTACATATCAGCTGCTGACTGTGAGAAGTCTGAACAATTACGTAAGCCCCTTGACATACCAGCAATATCACATCAAGCCAAACTGAGCCTATTCGCACTAAAGGAACCTTGGAGTTGAACGCACGAACTTTTTGGCAATCTTAGCGTGCGGAAGACTTTGATCAAGAGAGAATAGAGCGTCCGTTGGGCGACTCTGTTCTGTGTTGGTGCGGTCTCAAAAACCACGTCAACATAACCATAGTTTCCCAGTCAACTGCTAATTTCTAATAAACTGCATACACCTAAGTGTGGGCTCATGTTTACACACCCTTTGTAGGTCCATACACTTTCTTGATAACTTATATTTCTGTTTTGTGGTTTCTTAGGATCCTATCATAGTTCTTGTAATTTCTTGGCCGTCTATAGCCTTTCTAATCCTCTATTTTCGAATGCTTCATGTAATAGCTTTGTGCAGGGATTAACTCTTTTTTATGGCAAAGATTATCTTGTGAACAAGAATATAAACCATCACACCTGTTCTTACTTTTAAGGGAAAGCATGCAAAACTATATTAATGGCCTGAACCAAAATAAGTCAGGAAATAAACCAATGACCAACATTGTACTAAGATATACCTTCTGAAATAATTACAAGCAGCTCAAAACTCATTAAAACTGCTGGAAATAAAATGTTTTATGTGGTTATTTTCAATGGTAAGAAATAAATTATATTAATGTGCACAAATGGTCAACTTTAGGTAATTTTAGATATAATGCTAGACAATGTTGGAATACACTTTGTACACAAGCATTTATTGCTTATGTTAATGATGTAATATAATCACATTAGTTATGTCTGCAAAGTAACTTATAATTAGGTTACAACCACCTCATTACTTTCCTGTTTAATAATAAATTCAAGCCACACTCATCAAAGTGTGCCATCCATTTCTCACAAACTCTATCCATTCATTCATCCAACAGGTAAATGGGGCTCGAAAGTACAGAAAATTACAACAAAGATGTCAGAATTTCACAAATTTATGCAAAACTTCAAATTATCTCGTGACAACCAAAATTGGTCATCCATCTAAGCATCTTTGAAGCGCAGGCAAATTATTTTGATTATAATAATACAATCAAATATAATGGTTAAATTTTGTTTTTAGAATTAGGTGTAGTTTGATCTTCTAGAAAAATGCAGGCAGGAGGTTTATAACTCACTGGTGAAACTGGCAGACTACCTACTATTTAATTCTATTAATATGACCAATTTGAAACATGCAATTAGTATGGCTATCTAACTTTCAAAGTACTCATGAGTTTTCTAGTGCGCAAGATCATGCATTCTATGGAAATATAGTTCGTTGGTTGCTCATATCATTCATAGAAGTACGACTTTTTAACACTTAGGGCACCAATGTTTTCCTTTCATTAACCCTGTGTAAATAATTGGGGGTTCCTGAACTAAATTTCTTAATTTTCTGGGTATCATATCCTGCTGTAGGTGCTGTTGTAAATATTTGTTTTTCCTTTTATAAAGAAAATTCAAATGTCTATATTGAGTTGATTAGTAAATATAATTTATTATTGTGAAAGAAATTGAAATGTCTATATTGATTTTACATTTTGTAGATTTGATTTCTTTTCAGTGGAAAGATGAATAAAAATGACTATCTCGGTCTTACATGTGGATTTGAATTCTTGTCAGTGGAAAGATTAACATTTGAGGAGTTTTTCGGCCATGAATTCCTTCAAGAAGCAAGGCTGGATATCTCTCAAAAATTAGGAGGGTAAAGATGAATGCTTTCCATGTGAACTTTATTCAATTTTTGATGATATGCAATTATTGATATATGTTGTGCATTGTTGGGCTATAGTTCATTATAAGAACTTATTGCAACATGCTAATAAAGCACGTTTTGTTAGAATAGTAATATCTTCTGTGCAATGGTTGTCCAAATATGTTATCAGAAACATTTATGTTCACCTTCTACTTTCCTGAATTAATGCTGCATTCATGAATATATACTTTTAACTAAATTAGTAAATCTTGATCTTTTACCTGTTTGTTACTTGTTAATCTCTATGTCTTGCCATATTCGCTCACTTGAATGATATGCCAGTCTCATGAAGAGATGAAGTTAATGAAATATATTTTATAATGTTTTGAGTGTATTTGGATTCTTTGTTTACAGCTACATTTTCACAATGATTTTGAAGTGTGGTTTCTTTTGGCTTTAAAAAGAAATTTTTTATACAGGCTTACAGGTGGTCCCAGTAAGGAGTCATTTATGTTAGGAGGCAATTCATTGAGTGACATTGGAGAGAGCTCACAGGAGGATTGTTTACCTTTTCCTTTGGATGATGATCTAAATGGTCAATTGGGAAGTTTATCTTCTTCCTCAAAGAAAAATATCAATATATACACCAGTTCCATTTCTTCTGGCTTTGTGGGTGCTGCTGTAGTGGCTGGAAAAAATCCATCTTCAAAAATTCCCATCAATAGAGAATTGCTTTCTGGAAGAGTAGAATCTGATATGAAACAGTCAATCCTATTTATTACTAATAAACAAGAAAGGCCCATGAACACCAGTTCGTTTAAATCTCCAGCAGCTGTCTTGGAACACAAATGTATGAATACACCTTCTTCTAAAGGTAATTAGTCATATCTGGATTTCAATCACTGCAGATTATGTTGGCTTTGTGTTCAGCAAAATATTTGGTTATATGATACATCATATTCTAGTTTTCCTAACAGATTTTTTGATGATGTTGCCAGAGCTCGACACATTTGAGTATATTGATCAAGATTATGTTTTTGTTCCTGCTACATCAACAGAGCTTTCTTATTCATCAATTACTGCCTCTGGGCTAGGTCAGTTACCAGATAAGTTGGCATATTCTCCAACAAACCATATTCAGAAGATTCAAGCCATGACTGCTCCAATGGCAATAGCTGGAGCTGCAGTAGATTTTGTAGGCAGTTCTGGAAGTCCTGGGAATCATAGTTCGATACGATCAGGCACTTCTCCAGGATCAGCTGATGATATAGTGAATCAGCCCTCCACCAATCCTCGAGCAAGGCTCCAATCATTGATGCAGTGTGCTTATGCAATTTCTGAACTAGCAAATGAAAAGGTACAACTCTCATGGAATGTTCTTGCTTTTAAATTATCTTTTTTCTTCATTGAATATGTCTTCATAATTGTTACTTGTTACCTTTGTAGCTTAAATCGGAGAAACAGTTGGAGGCATTTTCACTTCAGCTTGTGTGCTTAGCCATTTGGAAGCAGGCTTTGCATGTATGCTACAATTGGGCTGCCAATACTACAGAAGGAAGTTCGTCTCCAGATGTAATTGACAGCAATGAAATTTTTAACAGAAGTGCCATTACTGCACGAATATTGGAAGAATTTGACTTCCATGGAGCAGCAGAAGCTTGCTCACAAATGGAAAGAGAGTTCCTTACAGCAGTTGAGCGTGCTGAAAGGCTTGCCCCACAGGATGGTAAAATGGATCACATTTCTCCTGTTTGTTTTTGCATGTTAATCAATTGCTAGACCAGTTTCATTTAATTTTTAGGTAGACATATCTATAGTATATTAGTATATGAATTCTGTAGGTACAAACAAGCTTATGCATAAATGGAATTTGATTTGAAACCAATGCTTCCAAGATTTGTTCATGTATTTTGGGTAACAGGCAATGCAGAGATGCCTGATGCAATGGAAGGTATATTTCAGGAAGCTCTTTGCTTGGGCAGAAGGGGTGCTGTAAGTAGCAATATTGACACCCTTTTATTAGCAATAATATATTTCACTTCTCTTTGTTAAATGATTTAGAAGGATATACATCAAAACAAAGTTTGTCAACAAATTTAGTATGTAAGCACCTACTTTTATTGATTAAACTATCACAGTTAAAAGAACATACACTGAAATTTTTGTATAAAATATGCTTTTGGTCGGGTCTCAATATATTAACTATCCTGTGATGTATTTTCAGGTGGATGAGCTGATGAGTAACGTAAATGAGGCTGCAAGTCTGTATTCAAAATCTGCGACACTGTTCCACTTTCTTCTGGTTGAGGCAACAGCTTTGACACTAAACCCACCCTTCTTGCTCAATACTTCTGATCAGCATCGACTTCGCCGTTACATCGATGTCATAACATTTAGACAAAACCAATGCAGTATGAACAGGATGAGCATATAACATCCTGAAGGCCTGCAAAGTGTCTGAACTAGGAGCCCTTTATACAAAAGATTCTTTGCAGGAGATTTTCTGATTTAACTGATTGGCATCAGGAAGTCAGAAATCTGTAACCAACTTCACTCTAATATAATGAATTTACACTTGAAACTGACTGAATACCAAGTTCTCAAGTCTATTGGAATTCATTGTCTAATCCATAATTCCTTGGGGGAAAAACATGGTTAGCTGGGAGTATGCTTCTACAGCTTTTGTAATGTAAAATCAATTGTTTCGTTGTATATATGTATACATATTCTTTCATTCTTAACTTGGCTTAGTCAAAAATTTCTCGTCAGTGCAATTTGTTGGATATGCTTGCACTATACTTTATATTCTTATGTCATAGTTAGTCATATCCCTATGTTTCCTATGCAACTTTATCGTCTAACCTAATTACTTGGTTAGTAATTAGTTCTTATTATTGGTGATGGCCCTCCCTTGTACTATTTATGTACATTTATGAAAGGGCTACTGATTTTATTAAGCTTATACCCATGCAAGTTTTCTTTGCAATCATATTCTTTTCTTGTTGATTACTTGAATGGGACCTACAAGTGGTATCAGAGGTCAGAGAGGTTATGTTGATTGACCGGTGATTTTGAAGTAGTAGTGAGGTAGTAACATGTAAACAACATGAAAGATATCTTGATGATTGCAAAGTTGTAGAGTTTGATGTCTTCTAGCATGACAAAGTTTTGAAGATACGAATGGGACATGTAAGAGGGAAGAGAATGTGATAAGATTGTGTGGAGAATTTTGATGGTTGGAAATTTTTGACAGAACGACTTGGTTGAATAGGGGAAAAGAGGCATGATTCTCTCTTGTCCATATGACACATTTTAGTTAAGAGCATTCCAAGTTTTTTTTTTCTTTAATATAAAAATCTTATGTTTCCTCCTATGATGTTCTAGTGAATGCATCAAATTTTTATTTTATTTTATTTGCACTTTATAAGCAAAATCAGTTTGATTTGTTTTATTAGGTGTGGCATTTTTTACTCTTTTGGTTTGATCCCAGTTCATACAACCTAGACAAATCCTTTTTAAGGTTTTGATAAGAATTCTTGCTGCTGTGAAGAGATGTTTAGAATATGGCAATAAACTTGAGTCTTGCAATTAGCATAATTAGTAAAAGTAAATAAAAGCAGTAGAATAAATAAATAAAATAATACATGTTTTGTTTCGGGAATTTTTCGAGAATTAGTCCTCAATAATGATTAGTTGATCGGGTGGTTGTCGACAGTTGGTGTCCTCAATCAACCCAGCTATCTATTTAGAGTGCCAAATCAAATGAATCGAGGACGAGCACAAATGATATACATTGTAATGTTTGCAACCATATGAATATAATACCAATACATTGTTCTATGCAATTGCTATGTGATTATTCTATTCTATCAATGTTCTATATTTTTTGTTTACTTTGTATTGCATTTACCACATAGTGAGTAAACATTTGGCGTCGTTGCTTAAGTGAATTCAACGATCACCCAAACGCAAGAATGGCATTGTGATAGGGCAGTCGACCGAAGAGCTGGTACAAGCGAACAAGGATTGTGAAGATGCTCTGACGAAAGACCTTTGAAGTCTGTGGGAAATCTCGTTAAGGGACCACGTATGAAGGGATGCTCTCAGGCAAGAGATCCCTCAATCGGTCATTTGGGATCGACTGTAAGTCAACCAAGAGGTCAACCATCTTCTCACCAGACTACCAAGGTTGATAGTGCACCACTACATTATCTTATAGGGTCTTCAGGTTGAGAGGGATCGAGAACAAAGAAGGAAACATATAGTGCAACGGTCCGAAGAGGAACAAGATACAAACCAAAGACATACGTTTGGCAACTAAGGGCTGTACAATCGACAACTAATGCTCATACACTTCAATAAAGACAAAAACCAAGTACCGAAAGGGCAAGATACTACTGAGGAACAAGAATAGAGATCATTAAGATTTAAAGAACAAGAGAACCAATAGAGGAAATTAAAACAAACCACCAAAGGAGTAGATGAAGACTAGAACGAAATAAACCAAAATATTGTCTACCCTGGTGGAGAAACTGACGTGGGGAACTTCAAAACACCATTAGTAACAAATAGATCAAAATGTAAAATAAATGAAGTGACAGAAGAACTTGAAAACAACATACATCGTATGAGAGTTGTCCATATCGAATGATGAAGGGTTGAGAGTTGGAAGATTTGAGCCTAAGATCCCAAGGCAGAGGGAGCATCGAAACGAACCCGAGAAGACTTGAACTTGGCCGAGAGTGCAAGTGATGCACCGGGACGTTGCGAAAGAACCAATCTAGTTAGGTCCAATGCACAAGGAGGGCATCAGGGAAGGATGGTGACTATGTCAGCTGAGAGGCAAAAGTTGTCAAAACTTATGGGGAACGGGTCAAAAGATCCAATATGGCATTGCAAGACGTGCGAGACGATTTGGATAGCCAACAGGAAAAATGATGTGTACTATTGGTTGAAAGCATTTCCAGTGATGTTGAGAGACAGTGTCATTGACTAGTACACAGGGTTGGACCAAATACATAGGGCATCATGGAGATTACTCAAGAAGGCATTCCAAGACGAATTCAAACTCCTGAGGGATGATAGTGAAATTGTAGCGGAGATCTACAGTACGAAGCAAGGGAAGCATGAGAATGTGCAAATCTACAATCGAAGACTCAAAGAATTGTTGGGAAAACTAGAGTCTCAGTTGGTCCACGGGCTAAAGAAGCGATGGTTCATCAAAGGGTTGCTTCCGTCATTGAGAAAGGAAATGAAAGTTGTGCCTTTGTTGTCGTACGATGAAGCGTACAATTGGGAAATGGATATAGAGAGTGAAAATAAAACATCCTCCTAAGGGAAAAGGAAGATGGATGAGGAGAGTATGAATGACAATAGTGATAGTGAGTCCAAAATTGTGCAAGCACTTAGGAAGGACATGATGAGAAAGATGAAAGAATTGAAGACTGACAAGTAGAGTACGAGGGAAGTTAGAGAACTATGGTGTACAAATTGCAAGAGGGAAGGTCACACAAAGGCAAATTGCCCGAAGAAGCTGTTATGCGGTATCTGCCAAGTGATGGGACATTCTATCAAGGAATGCTAATACAATTTGAAAGCAAGGGGTATGCAAGTACTCTTCATTCAGGGAGAACCATCAACACCGCCGAATACACCACTAAATCCCTAGTACAATAGCAACGCATCCTCTGGAGGTTGCCGAAGCAATAGAAGTCCAAAAAGCAAGATACAGTATGATGGTAAAGGAAGCCCCATGATACAATGTTGGAAGTGCAACAAATGGGGCCACTTCACCAAGGAATGACAAAACGACCAAGGTTTGAGGGGAAGATTGAACAAGTGGTGTGGATCAGGTGATCATGAAGACAACAAATGCCCCAAGTAGGAAGGCATCCATATGTTAGGGGTGGAGGAGCAAGAGGTGCTAGCTATTACTAGAGCGTAAGCAAAGAAGGCCAGCTACCTAGATCCACGTACGAAAAAGAAAAGAATGAAGGAAGCAAAAGTAGAAGTGGAATTGGTGATGACGAAAGAACATAAAACACCTCGTGAGAAACCAAACACCTCTTGGTGGTCGGAGGCGGATAACAACATCGTACGGTAGGCACTGTAGACCACCGTACACATAAAGGTGACCGACCTCCAGACTTTGCCGCAGTTGGGATTGGAAATCGCAAACGTCGGTGGTGATAACAAACACCAGTGACCGGAAGGCCAAAGGAAAGAATTGGTACCAGAACCACCATCATATAGTGAACAAACCATTGACCCAATACTGCTAATGGCGAACATCGGGAAGATGCTAGCAGTAGTACAATTGGAGATCGGAGGGAAAATCTTGACAAACACTATTGTCAATGGAGGATCGGGAGTCAACATACTACTTGAAGACACATGGAGGAGTCTTGGGAAGCTGACACTCTAACCATCGACATTCCAACTCGTGGGTATCGATCAACACAACATCAAATTGTTGGGAACATTGATGGCACAAAAGGTGATGATCAGGACACGATCGTTCTTGTTAAACGTCGTAGTTATCCCACTATAGAGGAAGAGCATACGATGCATTCCTCAGAAGAGGGTGGTTGGTAGCAGCCAGAGTAAATCACAATTGGAAAAGAAACACGATGTCCATAGAGAGCAACGGGAGGAAGTACGTAATTGACTTGAGGAATCAAGCAATCAGTGAAGAACTAGCATCATCATTCAGAATCGGAGAGAGGAGGCGGAATGGAGGAAGGAGGAACCGTAGAGCCAAATGATGAAAGAATTCTAGACCTCCATGAATGCTAGAAGGATGAGACAAATTCATTGAATGGATTGGTCCACTAGCAGATGGAGGACTATGAAATTTTTCAACAAGACTGCAACATGCTACAAGTCAAAGATCAAGGGATGAGGGAAGACGAAGCATCAACAAGCCAACAGTTCCCTTCAGAGTACAAAGAATATAAAGGAGTGGCCAGAGTAGAAGACACACCAGCACATCACTTCGAAGGAGATAAAGCAATCAAGTTGGAGGAACCAAACATAAAGAAGGTCAACCTCGGGGAAGAAGGCAATCCCCATATGATCCTAGTGACAGATGAATGGAACCTCGTACTAAAAGTAGCCACATTCAATATTTCCATGGAGTACAAGGACACCTTCGCATGGATGTACGAGGACTTGAAGGGCGTATCTCCAAAGTTGTGTGTACATAGAATTCCACTAGTACCATGAGCACAGCTCGTACGAAAGAGATCGTACCAAATAAACAAAACTATGCAACGAAGGTAGAACAAGAAATTGAAAAGATGTTCGAGGCTGGAATTATATTCAAGATAGAAGTGATCGACTGGGTGTCACCAATCGTGATATCATTGAAGAAAGAATCGGAGTAGATCCGTATATGCATAGACTTCCAAAGCCGCAACACGGTAACAATAAAAGATCCTTTCCTGATCCCATTCACCGATTCAATATTGGAGGAAGTAGTGGGTCACAAGATTTACGCATTCCTCAATGGGTTTTTAAGGTAAAATCAACTAAGTATAGTTGAGGAGGACAAACTCAAAACAATATTCATTGTTGAAGACAGAGTGTATGCATATAATTGGATTCCATTTAGTTGTGCAATGCCCCAACAACATTCTAGAGGATAATCTTGCATATATTTGATAAGATGTCCATAGGGAATTTCAAGGCATTCTAGGATGACTGGTCCATTTTCAGCAATGAACAAACACATTTGAAAACCCTTTAGGAATGCATGGAATGTTGTAGAGCACCTCAGTTAGCACTAAACCCCAAGAAGTGTTAGTTTATGGTACCCCAAGGGAAACAACTCAGACACAGTCTGTAAGGTGGGACTAAAGATCGATCCTGACAAAATCCAAGTGATCGTGTAGATGGAAACACCTCAAAATGTCATAGGAGTGAAGTCATTCCTTGGTCACATCGAATACTATAGAAGGTTCATAAAGAAATTTTCCCAAATCTCATATCCATTAGACATACTCATAGGGAAGGGGCAACCGTTTGAGTTGACCAAAGCACATGAAGCGGCCTTCAAGGAATTAAAGGTACGGCTAATCAGTTTGCCAATCTTGGTGTACCCAGATTGGAGCAAGGAGTTTCATGTGCATGTGGATGCTTCAAACTTTGCAATCGGAGCAACACTAGCACAAGTGGGCATTCAAGGATTAGACCATCCGGTGTACTTCGCTAATCGGCTATTGTCCAAACCAGAGAAAAAGTATAGTAGGGAAGCCTTGGGAATGGTGTACAACGTACAAAAGTTCAGGCACTACCTAGTGGCAACCCCCTTCACATTTTAAGTGGATCATCAAGCACTGATGTACCTAGTGAACAAGCCGATCATACAAGGGAGGGTAAGCTAATAGTTGCTACTCCTGCAAGAGTTTACATTCACCATCATTGATGCAAATGCATAGTCCTCACCATAGAGTACCTAACGAAGTGGGTGGAGGCCCGAGCATTGCCAGACAATACTGCAGTTAGTACGGAAAGGTTTATGTACGATTTAGATTATGAGTGACAAGGGGGGTCACTTCATGAATCACATCATTTAATTAATGACAACAAAGTTCAAGATTATACACAACCTCTCAAGTTTGTACTACCCAAGAGCAAACGGCCAAGCAAAATCAACCAACAAAGTACTCATATCAATTATACATAAATCTTGTGGCATTGAAGAGGTAGACTGGGAGGAAAGACTACCAGTCGTACTATGGGCATATTGTACGATCTACAAGGTAACAACTGGCCACACACCCTTCCAACTCATGTACTGTCAAGAAGTTGGAGTACATTTAGAGTACATGGTGCCAAGCTTATGGATTGCAGTAGAAAACATATTAGGTGACACGAAGAGATTGAAGGACAGATTATTCCAGTTGAATGAGTTAGATAAACAGGGAGTACTAGCTCAGTGGGCAACGAAGGTGTTGCAGAAACGACGAAAGTCCTGGCACAACAAATATCTCCAGTGAGCAAACTTCCAACCGGGACAATTAATCCTAAAGTATAACGACCATAATGAACTAAAGTCGGGTAAGTTTAAAATAAGGTGGTTAGGGCCATTCTAAATTCATGATGTTGGAGAAAACAGAGCAGTCAAATTAGAAAGATTAAACGAAATTGTATTGAAGGATTCTATGAACAAGTCAAAGTTGAAGATTTACAAAGAAAGAAGTGAACTTGTGCAAATAAATATGCTTTGATACAGAACCAGAGAGGGCTGGCCTGTGTAGAGTGAAGAAGCCATTGGAGAATAATATTGGGGCTTAGGAGGCAATGGATACATTGCAGAGGAAGATTGGGCGATACCAGGTGGTGGAAGAGAAGAAAGATTGTTCCACAAGTGAGTAGAAGGCATCACAATAACCCGAGTGCATAAACACTTAACCAATGTCCTATTTGGAACCCCTACCCTCTGGAAGAGGGTACATGGCCACTAGAAGTATCACATACAAAACAAAGGAATAAGGAGAGGGTATCTCACCAAGGAGTTAGATGAGGAAGCTCAAAGAGAGAAGGAAGAACAAGTGGCAAAAGAATGGAGGGAGCGCCAACGACAAAGAAGAATGGTGTGATGATGAGCAATGGAGCACATATGCTGGGAAGATTGGCATGTGTCTGAAAACAATTATAATGACTGAAGATACCTTCATCCCACATGTCGATGGTTACACTGAGGACCTACTCCAACATATGAGAATAGATAGAAGGAAGATGTCGAAGGTGGCAGAGATAGTAACAATGGACGGACTATGGAGGGTGGTGCCAAACCTAGCCGAGCCACTGACAATGGAAGGAGAAAAAGTGGCATGGTACCAATAGTATAGTGGGTGATACGTCGACGATAGTTTTAAAGGTATAGGCCCCGCCCCTCTGGTAGACAAGTGGTTTGATTTAAAATTCATGGGTACTTGTGATGAAGATTGTTATAAAAGACCACCATATACATGTAAATGACACTATGCTTTGGAATTAAAGGTTTGCAAAGGCGATGAACATAGGGGTTGAAAGAGAAAAAATGAAGAGAGGAAAAATGAAAAGGAGGAAAAATGAAAATTGAAGAGAGGAGAGAGAAATTGGAAAATTTACAATGGAGAAGTTAAAAAATAAGAAAAGGGAGAAAAATGAAAAGACAAACTAAAAAAATGATGAAGCAAAAAAAATTAAAATGGAGACAACAAAGAAGGCAGGAAATAAAAGATTCAAAAATAGTATTGTAAAAGTGATCAAGTGCTAGATGATGGAAAAAAATTAAAAAATTAAAGAAGGAAAAGGATACAATTTTTTTTTAAAATGGAAAAAATGAAAAAATGGAAAAGGTCGGAATGATAAAACATACAATAGAAAAATTAAAAAATTTCAAACAAAGGGAAAATGAGGAAAAAGCACAGGGAAAGAATTTTTTTAAAATAAAGTCAAGAGGATTAAAAATAAAGAAGTTAAAAATGATGCAAAGTCTAAAGGTACAACCTATTGAACCATATGGACTTAGAGAAACTCCAACCGTATGACATAAGCACAGGAACCGACCAGAGAAGAAGGAATGCCAGATGTACAGACAAGGGATCAAAGAAGGCATAACCTACGACCCCCTTCAGAGCACTGGTACTGTATAGAGAAGGAAGAAGGTTGTATGAGAATGAGCAGATATTGTACGACAACATAAAGGAAAGGAAATCGTACATCCCATAGAGCAAACAGGCCTGATCGTAGGGTGTATGGCAAAGAAGTGTAGCGTATGCATTGGGAGAACTAAGACTACCGTACGACAACTTGAGAGCAATTAGAGGGCACGACTTGGCAGAAAGTCAAGAAGACAACCAAGCACCCTACAGCTTTGGCAAAGGCTATCCAGCCCCCAAAACAGCATTGCAGCAGCACCCAGCATGGATGCGTGGGCATGGATCCTGCCTCCTCGTTTTTCTCATTGTCCGTGTAAATTCTGCAAATTCTGCCATCCGCCTTCTGTATTTTTTAGTGGTAACTGTGCAAGTTGTACGCCCATTTTTATTGGCATATTTTTTGGTTATGATATTGCTATCAGGATTCTAACCCATAATATATTAAAATTGAATGTAATCCTAATTAGATTAAAACTTTATTCTAACCCTAATCCTACCCTAATCGTAATTCTAACCACATGGTCCACTCCCTATAAATTATTCTAACCCTAATAAAAACTTTATTAGATTAAAACTTTATTCTAACCTTAATCCTACCCTAACTTTATTATGGGCTGTCCCAAAATATAGATTAATGGTTATAATCACTTTCAATTTAACCCTAATATGAATATAATAATCACTTTAAGTTTGACTCTAATATGAATATAATAATCAAAAGAATTAGAGTTCAATCTATGATTAGAATTATGGATTTATATTTAAGAAGAGGATTGGAAGGATATAGATTGCACATGGAACCTTTTAAGGAAGGGAGGTGGCAAGAGAATCAAGCAGCTAAGGGTAGGAGAGCAAGGAGTTAAAATGAGTAGAAATAGGATTTAATCACCAAATCACAAAAGAAATTAGATGGAAAAAATAGACTAATTTAATATATATAGAGAAATGAAAAAAAAAAGTGTAGGTTTAAATTTAATTGAAAAAAAATGGTACACTACCCTTTATAATTTAATGATATATTTTAATTTAATTAATATGTTTTCATTTATAACATGATATACTAATACATTTAACTGAAAAAAAATGGTACACTACCCTTTATAATTTAATAAAAACACACATAGTTAAATGCATTAGTATATCATGCTATAAATGAAAAAATATTAATTTAATTAAAATATGTCATTAAATTATAAAGGGTAGTGTACAATTTTTTTTCAATTAAATTTAAACCTACACTTTATTTTTTCATTTCTCTATATATATTAAATTAGTCTATTTTTTCCATCTAATTTCTTTTGTGATTTTGTGATTTAATCTTATTTCTACTCCTTTTAACTCCTTGCTCTCCTACTCTTGGTTTGTTGATTCTCTTGCTACCTCCCTTCCTTTTAAGAGGTTCCATGTGCAATCTATATCCTTCCAATCCTCTTCTTAATTATACATCCATAATTCTAATCATAGATTGAACTCTAATTCTTGTGATTATTATATTCATATTAGGGTTAAACTTAAAAGTGATTATTATTTTCATATTAGGGTTAAATGGAAAGTGATTATAACCATTAATCTATATTTTGGGACAACCCATAATATATTAAAATTGAATGTAACCCTAATTAGATTAAAACTTTATTCTAACCCTAATCCTACCCTAATCGTAATTCTAACCACATGGTCCACTCCCTATAAATTATTATATTTAAAATATCATAATAATAAATTTAATATATCACTAAATGAATCCTAACCCTAACCAAAACATAAGCATAATTAATGGCTAACCCCATCCTTAACCCCAAATGAATCATATTGTCAAACCTAACCCTAATCCTTATTGAATTGTAATAGTAATTGTAACACTATACAAACCCTCACCTTAATTCATCCTAAAACCCTCAAACTAATCTAACCCTAACCTTACAAATTGTAATTCTAATCCTAATTAAACATAGCAATAATTATAAACCTATAAAAACCCTAAACTTAATTCATCCTAGAGCTCTAACCCTAATTGAACCCTAACCTTGCAAATTGTAATTCTAATCCTTATTAACCATAGAAATAATTATAAACCTATAAGAACCTTGACCTTAACTAATCCTAGAACCCTCACACTAATCTAAACCTAACCTTTACCATAATTGAACCACCAACCTCATTGAACTTTAACCCTAATTGAACCTTAACCTTGACAACATTGTAATCTTAACTCTAATTAAATTGTAATCTCACGCTAACCATAATAATAATAATAATAGAGTATTTTAATAATTTTTACTATTAAATATAATATATAATTATATATTTTATATTAATTATATATTGCATTATATTTTTATTTGGTAATTTTTAATATAAATATAATATTTTAAAAATTAAATTTGCATTATATAGAATATTAAAAAATAAATTGACATTATATAAATATAATTAATTATTTTTTAAAATAATTTAAAAGGTTAAAATTTATGTATTGTATATAATAAACAAAATGATTAAAATATTTGTACAGTTTATATTATTTTTTCTTTATTTCTTATATACAAAACAAAATCTAAAACATTATTTAAAAAATAATTATTTAAAAAATAACAACTATTATAAAAAAAAAAAAACATTTAACTAAATATTCTTATTAATCAATCAAATTTAATATAAAAACATTACATATTAAAAATGAGAATGAAAGAAGATAAAAGAAAATCATAAAGGCAGTAAAAAATGGAAAGTATGTTGCGCGCAGTAAACAACCAGAAAATATGCCAATAAAAATGGGCATACAACTTGCATAGTTACCACTAAAAAATACGGAAGGCAGATGGCAGAATTTGCAGAATTTGCAGAATTTACATGGACAACGAGAAAAAGGAGGAGGCAGGATCCATGCCCATGCATCCATGTTGGGTGTTGCTGCCATGCTGTTTTGGGGGCTGGATAGCCTTTGCCCTACAACTTTGGCCAAGGTAGGAGGTTAAGAAGGACAAGCCCGTACCATTCATCAAATTATTCACTCGCCACGTCATACCACCCATTGACTACAGGAAAACACAACATCAAAACGATGAAGTATCTATACCATCCATCAAATCTATAATGTCACACCAACTTAAGAGTAAAACAAGGGTCGTACCACATATCAATTGGAGTTTTCAAATACCAAGACAAGTCACATTCAAAACAAAACACTATCACTTTCATAGGAGAGCAAAAATGGACACTAGTGGCAGTAGCAAAGGGAAGAAGATAGTGTTCAGGGCTAAAGTGGTTGGAGGCAAAGTAGACAAAGGAAAAAAGGGACAATGTGACAATGAAGACTCTAACCTGGGAGAGCCTTACAAGCAAAAAATGCAATGTAGTGCCAAGAGACAACTCCAAATCACCTTATCAAAAGAGCACTTGTTTTGGCCGAGGTAGACAAGGTAGCTCAATGTCCTTTTTTAATTCAAGAGAATTTGAAAGCTATTTGAAGGCAATTGTGCAAATTATAACCAGCATGCTCATAGAAGCACCATTGAATATGAGGGTTTCCAATTACCATCACCTACCCAAGTGATTTCAGGAGGGTATTTGGGATTCTTGCATCTAGGTAGGTGGTTGCCAAACCAACGACAAAGATGACTACACAGCAGAAGGAGATGATTATCAAACACATTTGTAGACCAGACATATATAACCCCAAAGGAAAAAGAAACAATTTGGAATGCTGGTGTCAGAGAATTGAGGAAATATATGTTGGAAAACTCTGACTGGAACTGCTTAATGGACCTTATAAAATGCAAACTAACAAGGGCCAACAAAGCCTCAAACATAGCTACATGGATGGTCGATTACATGTTTGGGTTGAGCTTAGGAAGGATGTATAACTGGACGTTGTACCTGTCAAAGAGAATTAGAGAGTTCTCGATGTACAAACATAAAGCATTTTACATGACTCAACACTTGATAGCTTTGTTTATGGACGGCGTATATAACCAGGTGTTGGAGGGAAAGTTGGGGAAATTACAGTCGACAGGAGACTACAACCATTCTTGGCCAACAATATTCAGATGGGCCACCTTGGACGTTTAGGTAGCAGCAGGTGAAGAGAAAAGAATGGTGAAGAGGAAGAGGAAGTAGACAAATATGAGCAGATGGCATTGTCCTCATCTACATCCAGCACTAAACCTGTAGGCGTTTATTCAGTGGAGGTTAATCCTCGAGTAACAGCACCAATAGAGCAACAAGAGTTGGCCGAGGGAGGAGCAACCAAGGGGGGAGAAGGGGTTGCTAAGGAGGTTGAGGTTGAGGGTGGAGTAGCCAAGGGAGCAACAATGATTGGCATGGCAGATGAGACTATCACCACTCCCGTAACATCACCAGAAGTGGAGACACCACAGGTTGATAGTTGGTTACAATTATTGGGATCTCCTATCTAGGTAGAAGACATCTCTCCCATACACTCACTCCATCAGAGGGAGATAGAGGTGAACATAGAGCAGCAAGAAGTCATAGTAGCTAAGAGCACTTAGCCTGTTGTAGCAATGCTAGCCACCAAGTAGCCAACAGACGAGATGGGAGAGCTCGCACAACAGGTAGTGTAGATTCCTTTTGATGATGATCCCAACACCCTATCTATTCCAGTTGTATCTACCTTCGTAGAAGTGGATGAGGAGTCTAGTGATTCAGCCTTGTCAGAGGGAATTGTCGTTGTAATTCCCAAACCAAATAGAGAGGACCCAGTGGGGACTATTGAGCAATACATTCATAGTTTGAAGCCCATCACTCTAGTAATAAAGGAGGTATCCGACGTTGCTAAAACCTTAAATCAGAGCTACTCTCCTATAGCAGCGTGTGAGGCACGAAGGATTCTGCATTTTATGAACACAGAGAGTGGCAAGGAGTTCGGATGCATTTTTACAAGGGACGATTGGCCCAATAAACAAACACCAAAAATGATGGCAGCTTGGCTTCCCAAGAGGCCAAAATTCCATAGGAAGGATGACAAGTTGGTAGTGTAGCTCTTTGAGATGGAAATTAGCCTATAGCAAACTATTCCATGCGTGCAAGATATATGAGGTGAACTATGCAAAAATGACTGACAGAGTTGATAAGGCCATAACTCTTTCCCAAAAGATCCGTGCCCAGGAAGATTCCATAGGGAGTGAGCTTCAACAGTAGACTTGCCTTCTAGAGGAAGAGAAATGAAGGTGATTGCTAGGGAGGTGACAATACTGGATAAAGACAGGAGGATACAAGCCCTTGAAGAAGAAATGGCCAAGCAACTAGAAGTGAAGGACAAAGAGATCGAGAAGGTCAACAAGCACTTGAAGGAGGCAGTGCATTTGGTGAAGACAACAAGGGAAAAGGAGTTGAAGGTCACTCGCCATCTGCAACAACGAATTGAGGAGGTGTATCGGCTTAGGCAACTCACCACTCGAGCAACCACCCTTACTTCATCAGCTCCCCCATTGCCAAGGACGTCTTCTCAACCCTCCTCCCATTAAGTTACTTGTAGTGTCTCCCAGGTTTTGTAGTATTCGTCTTGGAAGATGACTTTTTTATGGGAGGGATGATGTAATTAGCATAACTAGTCAAAAGTAAATAAAAGCAATAGAATAAATAAATAAAATAATACATGTTTTGTTTTAGGAATTAGTCCTCAATAATGATTAGTTGATTAGGTGGTTGTTGATGGTTGGTGTCCTCAACCAAACTGGCTAACTATTTATAGTGCCAAATCATATGTAATCGGGGATGAGCATAGATGATATACATTGTAATGTTTGTAGCCATATGAATATAATACCAATACATTGTTATGTGCAATTGCTATGTGATTATTCTATTCTATCAATGTTATGAATTTCTGTTTACTCTATATTGCATTTACCATGTAATGAGTAAACAAGTCTTTGTTGAAAAATTGTTGTTCATTTTATGTCATCGATTTTTCTTTCCAATCTAAATACAAAAGCTGGAGATGTGAAAAATCCATAATAATTGTATGTTGTTGGTGTTGCATGTGCATGTTGCACATGTTGATTGTTCTCCTGACTAAAAAATTGTTGCTTCCAAAAGGAACTTATTGCAATAAGTCAACAACCTACACACCAAAATGAATTAGCTAGGGGAATGGCTACATGTAATTCTCAGTTGATTGGTAGAGATGGGCATGAGCACTGTTGTTGTGTGGTATGCATGAAGGAAGATGGAGGGTTGGGCTTCATGCAATTCTATCAAATGATTGGATAGCTGGAATATTTGAGTGTAGTATGGTATAAGTGAATCATTGATTAGTCAATGTTAGTCATTAAGAAAGAGTTTGATGTTGATTTTCCCACATATTGAGGACATTGTCAAGATTGCAAAGGTGGTACCTTTCTTAGCATCAAAATCACTCGAGTTGTTAAGATTGAGTTCACTCTAGAGTCTACATGCTTTAAAAGTAATTGTAAAAATTAGAAACTTTATTGATAAAGTGCTTACCTGAATTGTTCATGTTTAGGAGGTCAAGGCTTTATAATTTATTTTGATCTTTGTTTAAATTTCATAGGCAAATGATTGTCATTGACAAACAAAAGGGTTATGTTTTGCATTGAGTACTAACGATGATGTGTGTGTTTTTTGTTTAAATGGATAAAGAAGGGCGTAATTGGAGTTATAAGGTGTTGTAAAACTATGTTTGAGGTCTAAGGCAAAGACCTGACAAACATTTTCTTTTCCAACCATTTTTTGTAGAATCCAACTTGGGCGTGTATGATTATGTCTATATTACTCTCTTGCTTACAAACTTATTTTTTTTCAAACTATGTGTTATCTTTATGATTTATCATAAGAATGAAACACAAAACATAGTTGATAATATAAACATGTGTTTTTACAATTTTGTAAGATGTATACGTTATATTTATGGTTTAGGTATGTGTTATCTTTACGATTTACCAAATGAAACACAAAACAAAGTTGATGATGAAGTGTTGATAATATAAACATATATTTTTTCAATTATGTAAGATGTATATGTTGTGTACAAACTTCAATTAGTTAGAAGATCAGTTGATCGAAAAGATGATGATTGGTGAAGTTGTTAATGTATCATCTTCTAACACAAAACCTAGGACTTTAGTATAGAAAGAAGTTGGCAAGGAAAATTTTGTCCCCTATTGTCATCAAAATTTGTTCTATATACACATTTTGTTGTATCTTCTTCTAGTCTAAGAGCAAATATGCTATGTTTGTTGGAAATATTATTGTCATTGTGGCATGCCCCACCACACAGATAACCAAACCAAATATCATAAGGAATCCATATCAACACTGATCATTCTAGTCTAAAAGTTCATGTGGGACATAGTAGGTCAACATCAAGTGTAGAATGACATCCCATGGAGATGCCTCAGTGATGGGGAGAAGACATTAAAAGAATCGAGGCATAAAAGACTATTAAAGAAATTGAATTCACAAAGGATGCTATTAATGTGTATTAATTTCTCTTCAAAATATAATTACAAAATGATTAAGAAAGAACAAAAGGTTGTCGCAAACGAAGGGACACAACCATAGAAGAATCACGTCGTAGTAAAGAGACGTAACCATCCATGGATATAAGAGACGAGACAACACAAGGTAAGAAAGGATCATTGAAATAGGAAGAAGAAAGATATACGACATCAATGTAGTTTATCACCAGTGTTGCCCATTACCAGATCGACAATTACATCCAAGTGTATCTCTACTACTTAGTATCTTATGTCTATATAGATATAATCTTGCATAATAAAGAGATATTATATGTACGGATTTGCTAGTAATTGTTTACCGATACATTCACAATATTATCAGTTAACGAAGAAAGAGTTATTAAATGTATTTCTGCATAATATGATCATAGCTTTCTTCATACATATCTAAATTTGATTTGGCAATCATTAAGAAACAATTTATGTATCATTACTAGTAGCAATAATTTACTTTTGTATGCATAATAGTGTCAATGAATCAAACTGCATTATGTTGATTGCTTGAAAACCCACTTGGGGGGCAAGGCTTGGGAAAGCGGTGTGAGCCTAAAGATCCCACTCAAGATCTCTACCCAATCCTAAGAAGAGGATGGGCCTGAGGAGTGGTAAGTGCCAAGACTGCTTGCAAGCTCTGCCTATTCCCACAAGTGGGCAAGTGTCTTTTGAGGTTGTGACATGAATGGGGAAAGTAGGTACAAGTTGCCAAGGGGGAGAGTTGTGGTATACAACCTCTTAGGCTTGGTATATGGCTTTAGGCAGACCCACCATGTTACTCCTAGTTCACAATAGGTTGCATTATTGATAATCTATAAATGTGTTGCCATTGGTTAATGCTAAAAAATGTATATATGCATGTTTGGGAATGTTGTTCATTGGTTGAATGCAGGTTTTCAATTTTGGATTACATCATCAAGGAGCTATTCATTGGACAAGGTGAAAACCTTAATCCTAGTTAGTGGAAATTGTGACCCATAGGAAAATTCTAGGGAAAATTAGGATAGGGGACATTACAGTGGTATCAAAGCATAATCCTACCATCCTATGAAAAAGTGGTTAATGCAAAATTACCAAAGAAGACACCCTAGGAAGAACAATGCTCAAAACAACACCATGAGCAAATAGATGAGCAACAAAAATGAGAACCTTCATGGAACAAACCACCCAATCCCTCATGGACCAAAATGAGAGGAATGAAAGAACCACCCAACTTCTCCAAGCCATCCAAAATATGAATAGAAATAACATAAGGGAGACTAATTCTAATCATTCTGAGAACAATAACCCAATCTCCCCAAAAGCACCCAACTCTAGGCCAACATGACCCCCCTTCCTACCTAGGGAAGAACACATGGAAGAGGGAGAAGCAAATTAACCACCTATGGATAATGCGGATGAAATCGTGGAAGTGTACAATAAACTTAACTCTGAATTTAGGAGGAATATCTCATTTAAAGATTATTGTGTTGCCAAATTAAGAACCACCCCTATGAAGGAAAGGAAGAGGCAACATGACAAAGCCCTCAAGAATAGAGTGAGCAAGCTAACCCCCCTAATTTCGATGGAGAAGGAAAGACAACAACACATTCGTGGGTCCAAAAGTTGGACATGTATCTATCACTAAGTCCCATGACATAGGAAAATTCCATTAAGTTCATTGTTCTCCATCTAACAGGGATGACCCACGAATGGTGGCACCATGGTCTCATTACCCAAGGCCACCAACACATAACCACCAATGATGAATTCACCCAAATACTAATCAAAATATTTGACCAAAAGCACCTTGAGTGGTACTTTAAAGAACTCACCCAATTAAGACATGGAACTATAGAGGACTATGCCATTGAATTCCAAAAATTAGTTGTCATGGTACCTGAAATCTCTCAAGAAAGACTCACCTACTTGTTTTTGGAAGGATTGAGGGGATCAATCAAGAGCATGGTAAGTGCATTAGAACCCACCAACTTAGATGAAGCAATTCAAAAGGAAATGAAATTTAAGGATAACCCATCAAAAGATAGACCCAATAATTTTAATGCACCCTTCGAGCACTCTCACATAGATGAAAGGCATAAGAAGGAAGCTTCATTAAAAACATGTTCTTATTGTAATGGAAAGTGAAAACTGGTCATAGGTGTCAATCAATAGATGATTTGAAAAGGAATGGTTTGTGCTTTACATTCCATGGACCATGGGAATGTGGCCATAAATGTGAAAGAAAGGGTCAAGACCACAAGATAGAAGCAACCCCCAAAAGGGAGAGTGAGGAGAACCCCAACAAGGGCAAGATTCAAAGATGAAGAACATGTAACTCTAGCCACTAACTCTTGAGCTTCCAAGCATTTCCCATTTCTGATTAAGAGCACCCTTAAAGGACCTAGGGTTACCATTCTTGTAGATAATGGGGCATCCCACAATTTAATTGACGAGAGACTAGTTGCACAAAAGAAATTACAAACCATAAACTTTAAAGGTTTTGTAGTAGCCACCGCTACGAGAGCTAGGATCCAATGCACAAAGATAGTTCCCCAGTTAGAAATAACCTTAGGGAAGCACCCCATTAAAGAAGATTTATATGTGGTGCCATTAGACATTGATGTAATATTAGGCACCCCTTGGATATCTCCCTAGGATGCTTCATGTTTGACCTCCCAAACCTAACAATTCGCCTCCAACACGAGGGATAAGAACTCACCCTGAAAGGATTACTTGATGGATCTCCAAAGGTAGTTTCATGGAAAAGAATGTAATGGATTTTTAGGCATGGTCAAGGAGAATGGGTTGCACAATGCATGATCCTTGATAAGACCTCCTCGCAAGGCAAGGCAATTCACATAGACATCCAACCCATCTTAAGCGAACATAAGAAAGTGTTTAGTGACATTCCACTAGGGCTACCCCAAAAAGGGGATTTGAACAAACCATAGAGCTAGAAGAGGGAGAAAAAGTTGTAATAACCACACCATACTGACACCCCCACAAGTTCAAAGAAGAGATTGAAAAGACAATTAAAGAGTTTTTAGAAATGGGTCATATCCAACCTAGTTCCAACCTTTTCACATCATCCATAGTCCTAGTCAAGAAAAAGGATGGCACCATGAGAATGTGCATGGACTACATGGCTTTGAACAAGAAAACAATCCAAAATCTTTATCCTATACCAAGAATCGTTGAATTGATCGACAAACTCCATGGAGCCAAATACTTCTCCAAAATTGATTTATGATTAGGGTATCACCAAATAAGGATGAGGAAAGAGGATATTCCAAATATGGCCTTTCAATGCCATTATGGGTATTTTGAATTCTTATTACTACCCTTTGGATTAACAAACGCCCCAACAACATTTCAATCATGTATGAATCATATATTCTGAAAATAGCTAAGGAAGTTCCTACTAGTATTTTTTTATGACATTCTTATCTACATCAAGAAATGAGAGGAACATCTCCAACACCTTAATGAAGTCCTAAATATTTTGTAAAAAGAATCTTTATATGCCAAAGCATCAAAATACAAGTTCGGGTCAGAAGAGATACTTTACCTAGACCACAAGATCAAAGCCCAGGGGGTAAGTGTTGATGAAGGAAAAAATTAGTAGCAATTAAGGAATGGCCAAGACCTAAAACCCTCATAGAACTAAGGGGCTTCATGGGGCTATGCAATTACTATAGAGTTTTGTAAAGGGTTTTTCCAAAATTGTTACCCCACTCACAAACTTAACCAAAAGGGGAACTTTTGTATGGACTGAAATGACTCAACAGGGCTTTGAAAAACAAAAAGAAGCAATGAGATCGTGTCCTATTTTATCCATCCTTGACCTCACACTACCTTTCGAATTGCAATGTGATGCATCCGAAGAAGAAATTGGGGCAATCCTTATGCAAAATAAACATCTCATTGCATTTGAAACCTGCAAGTTCACCGAGCCTGAAAAACACTATTCCATTTATGATAAAGATATGCTAGCAATCATGCACACACTAGCAAAGTTTTGCCAATATTTAGTTAGTGGGAAATTCAATATTAAAACAAATCACAATAGCCTAAGATACTTCATGATACAAAAAGACCTCAATGACAGACAACAAAAGTGGGTAAGCAAGATATGGGCTTACAACTTTGATATTGAGTACATGAAAGGGACAAATAATGTAGTGGTTGATGCTTTATCAAGACGACCCTACTTGAACACCTTGACCTATATAGCTGCAGATTGGAAAAATGGTACCATTACGGAATATGTCAAGAACCCCCAAGCTAACAATATCCTTGAAGGACATTTACCCGATGAAGAGTACAAAGTAGTGGAATAACTTATCCTATATAAGAATAGGATATTCCTTGTGCCTAACTCCAAGATGAAGGAAAAAGATCTTCAAGAATACCATGACAACCCTTTAGCAGGACACCAAGGGTATTATAAAACCTACACACAAGGGAGAGATACTCTTGGAAGGGCCTCAAGAAAGATGTACTAAGGCACATACAAGAACGCATGACATGTCAAAGGAACAAAACTGAGCAAAGCCACCCAACGAGTCTTCTACAACCTTTACCTATTCCAAATAAAAAATGAGAGAGCATCTCAATGGATTTCATAATTGGGTTACCCAAAGTACAAGGGAAGGATTTCATTTATGTAGTAGTGGACCATCTCACCAAGTATGCCCACTTCTTCACCATTTCCATGGAGTATCGAGCCCCCCAAGTGGTGTAATTATTCTTTAAAGAGATCTTTAGACTACATGACCT
Source organism: Sequoia sempervirens (assembly GCA_007258455.2). Taxonomy (NCBI): domain Eukaryota; kingdom Viridiplantae; phylum Streptophyta; class Pinopsida; order Cupressales; family Cupressaceae; genus Sequoia; species Sequoia sempervirens. The sequence continues at coordinate 383,415,519 of VDFB02000003.1, read as the reverse complement.
TCCAAGGAATATAGTCAGCAATTGAGACAGTCAATTCCTTAGCCAATTTTGGCAAGAGTTATTCCGATTGGAAAGAACTGATCTTGCACCCAGTACAAGTTACGACCCTCAAATGGATAGACAAACAAAAATTGTTAACAAGTGGGTAGAAGGCTATTTGAGGAAATACATCATTGGCTAGTAGAACACATGGGTAAAATGGTTGCATCTAGGTGAATATTGCTACAATACTACCCACCACATGTCAATCAAAATGAGTCCATTCAAAGCTTTATATGGTTACAAACCAACCACCTTCGAAAGTTTGATTTCACAAGAAATTCAAGTACCAAGGGAAAAGGATTTTGTGCAACAAAACATGGACATTATGAACACCCTCAAGGACAATTTGCATCAAGCACATAATCAACAAAAGAGCTATGTCAACCAGAACTACATTGAGAGAACCTTTGAAGTGGGAGAACTAGTTTTTTTACCGTTACAACCATATAAGCAATCATCCATAAAAATAAGTGGAGCAGAAAAACTTAAACCTCAGTTTTATGGACCTTACAAGATCTTAAGGAAGATCAGTGAAGTAGCTTACAAATTAGAGTTGCCTAAGAATAGTTGCATTCACAATATTTGTCACATAAAGGTTGAAGAATGTTTTAGGACAAGGTTCCCCATGTGTAGAGTTACCCCCAATGGACGATGAAGGCAAGCTAATCTTAGAACTGGAAGCAATCCTCAATATGCATGAGAGGTGATTAAGGAATAAGACTATCTCAGAATTCTTGATCAAATGGAAAGGCTTACCAGAAGAGGATGCTACATGGGAGGGTGAAGAAATACTCAACCATCCAAACCTAAAATTTCTTAAGGGTAAGAAAATTTGAGAGGGGAGCATTTCCATCCCCACTGCACAGATAAACCAAACCAAATATCATAAGGAATCCATATCAACACTGATCATTCTAGTTTGAGAGGTCACATGGGACGTAGTAAGTCAACATTAAGTGTAGAATGACATCCCATGGAGATGCCTCGGCGATGAGGAGAAGACATTAAAAGAATCAAGTTATAAAAGACTATTAAAGAAAAAAAAATCCTAAAGGATGTTATTAACCTGTATTAATTTCTCTTTAAAAGATAATTGCAAAACAGCAAAGAAAGAACAAAAGGCTATGTCTCAAACAAAGGGACACAACCATAGAAGAATCACGTCCCAGTAAGGAGACGTAACCATCCATAGATACAAGAGACAAGACAACCCAAGGTAAGAAAGGATCATCAAAATAGGAAGGAGAAAGATATACGACATCAATAAAATTTATCACCAGTGTTGCCCATTACTAGATCAATATCTAGGTGCATCTCTACTACTTAGTATCTTATGTCTATATAGATATAATCTTGCATCATAAAGGGACATTATATGTATGGATTTGCTAGTAATGGTTTACCGATACATGCACAATATTATCAGTTAACGAAGAAAGAATTATTAAATGTATTTCTACATAATTTGATCGTAGCTTTCTACATACATATCTAAATCTGATTTGGAAATCATTAAGAAACAATTAATGTATCATTACTAGTAGCAATAATTTACTTGTATATTCATATTAATGTCAATGAATCAAATTGCATTATGTTGACTATTTGAAAACCCACTTGGGGGGTAGGACTTGAGAAAGTTTTGTGAGCCTAAAGATCTCACTCAAGATCTCTTCCCAATCCTAAGAAGAGGATGGGAGGAGCGGTAAGTGTCAAGATCACTTGTGAGCTCCACCCATTCCCACAAGTGGACAAGTGTCTTTTGAGGTTGTGACATGGATGGGGAAAGCAGGTACAAGTCACCAAGGGGGAGAGTTGTGGTATACAACCTCTTAGGCTTGGCATATGGCTTTGGACGGACCCACCATGTTACTCTTGGTTCACAATTGGTTGCATTAACGATAATCTATAAATGTGTTGACATTGGTTAATGATAAAAAAATGTATATATGCATGCTTGGGAATGTTGTTCATGGGTTCAATGCAGGTTTTTAATTCTAGATTACATCATCAAGGAGCTATTCATTTTACAAGGTGAAAACCCTAACCCTAGTTTGTGGAAATTGTGACACAGGTGAATTCTAGGGAAAATTAGGACAAGGGACATTACACATTGGTGTTTGTTACCACAGTTTTTTTCATCTCCTAAAACCATGCCCATCCATACAAATTTTTTCCTTGTTTAGAAGTGTTAGTCTCCCTTTTAGTTTTTAGAACTATGTCGAGTCTCATTTAGGTTGTCATAACCATGTTTTTACCTAATGTCTTAAAGTTAATTCTAAAGCCCGTATTTGAAATTGACCCCTTTGTAAGTTCTTAGAACTACGTCGAAGCCTGAAGTAGTTCACACATCCTTAGTAAACATTGATGAAGAAAAGATGAAGTTGAACTAAAATCAAATCAATGCAGTTTCAGAACTTTATGTAGGTTTTGAAACCTCTATCGATCTTTGACAAGGTTGTCAAAACCATATTCTTCTTCGACGATAGGTGATTTTCAACTCCTTGTCTTTTTCAAAGAGCGACATGAAAAATATTGCATAATAAAGGTGATGTTCTAGAGCCATACATAAGTTTTGAAACCTCTATCAATCCTCGACAAGTTTTTCGAAACCATGAAAATTTCTATTTAACTCTTCATAATTGAGAAACATGAACTTTTAAAGGAGGATTCAATATGATTTCACTCTAAAGGAAAGGTTTCAAAACCCTCGTTGGTCCTCGACAAGGTTTTTGAAACCAACCAATTCACCGAAAGGATTTATTAGCTGTTCTTTTTCAAAATTTCAAAGAATGTCAGAACGAAATGAGAGATGGGAATGCTCACACATGCCAATCTTAAGGGGCGACATTAATGGATATCTACCACTCACCAAGGTTATGAATATTTGTCTGGGTTATCCAATACCATGCCTGAAATTGGGGACACAAAATTGGGGCATATAAATTTAAATGAATTCTCAGAGAGAGTTGAGAAAAAGAATTGACCACCCATCACCCAATGGTTAATTGAAAGTGGGTTGTTGCAAGCATTTGCATTTTTAGCAGCAGTTCAGTGCCTTGATTTTTATTTGGAGTGTATAAACCATTATAATCCTCAAACAAGAGAGGTAAGAATGAATGACAATCAATTGGTGGTGAAGATTGAAAGGGATACCTTTGCCTCCTATTTGAAAATTCTAGAAAGGGAAGAATATGTGGACTTTGACTTCAGCTCCTCATATTAGGTCTTTTCAGAGAAAAGGGGGGGAGTATAGAAATATACTCGCTCATGAATGGTTCACTACACCAAAGAAAGGAAAATCTCAATTGCCTAAAAACTTACACATAAACCATTTTGTACATGAAATCTCTGATATAATTGTGCTCTTTCATAGACTAAAAGGTAGCGAGAGAGCTCATAACTTTTATGAGTGGTTGTATTTCTTTGTGCAAATTAGCATTCACGATGAGCAATATTTGGATTGAGCGCAACTTATAAGCAACCAAGTGCCCTCAATGATTATTTGCTTCCAAATTAACATGTTCTTCTACGTGTACTCTTATTTTTTTTATGCTATTGCTTGTACAAGACCTTTTCGAGGTCTAAGACCAATTTTAGTTCATGAACAAGATGTCCAAATATTTTATTATTATGACAAGTTGCAATTACAAAAGAGTTTTAAACATTTTAGGAGGGTAAACAATGCATTTACTATGAAAATGGTTAGGGAAATCCAAGGCGATATAGGGTTGAGAATTTTCCCTGAAGCTATACAACTAACTGATACATATGGAAGCCATTTCATACAATTTCATATATTCATATATATTAGAATTGGAGGTTTTGATGGCATTCCGTTCAAACTCCCTAACTATGCAGAGGATATATTCTTTGTTTTGATATAAGTATGTCAGTAGATGGTTGAGGTGAATAAAAGATGTCAAGAGAGAAAGAAGGTTGGTGTGCAATTTCCCATTGGGCTTGGCCACTATTCTTGCAATTCTATGTTAGATTCCCTCAACATTGAGATGGATCTTGTTAAGTATACAATGCAATTCTATGATAGAATATTTCCCTTTGATAGAAAATATTTTGTCAAGGATAATTTGCAGTTGTGTCCTCATTTCAATCACATTCTGAACCTAGAAGACTATTGATTTGATTGCATAGATGAATATGAGGTGAGAAGGAGAAGTTGGATGAGGCTAACCTTGATGCAAATAGTTACATTTAGGTTGAATTGGGATGTCCAAGGTTTAGAGGATGATGAGTTTGATTTATTAGATCCATTTTTTATTAATCACATTCAAACTCAGCCTACTGTTTCCATTGATTAGAGTATCAAAGAGATAGAAACCATTGAAGAAAATATGGTTGTGGTGTTGAGGACACAATAATGGGTGACAAAGAAGAGTGCATAGAAACAAACCCCTCCTTCAAAATCATAAAACACTCAGTCTCAAGGAGAGGGTAATCAAGCACCCTCATCCTCAGGTGTGCATACATCCCCTATTCAACAAATGTCATCAGGATGACAAGGTGATGGTGATGATGAGCCCCCAAAGAAGAATCTACCAGAGAGAACTTGTGGAGAAGATGTCCCTAAATTAGCACAACAAGACAAGGAGAAGCAAGTAGTTGAAGAAGAAGAGACAAGACAATCAATGTGTCTACTTTCCTTTCCTAGGAAAGTGACTCCTCTTCTCTTGATTCCTCTCCTCCTAGAGAAACATAAACTACTCCTAGGGTAGGCCCTACTCCTCCCTCCTCTCTTGAATATATGCCTTTTGATACCCCTCCTTTAAGGAGAGACCCCCTAGTTCCAAGTCAATAGTTACACCCACTCATACTTCATGGCTTGAACAAACCTTATCAAAGAAAAGGAAAACAATCCAAGTGGATATTTAGATAAGGATCTTGTTAGCCAACTGATCCAAAGGACCCCAAAGCCTAAAATTTTAAAGAACACATCTACATTTCTAGAATATGACAACACTAGAAACATGTATGTGGAAGTGGCTCATCCATCTATGCTAAAGGAGGCAAGTCAAGCTACTACTAGTGATTTCAATATCGCTAAGGTAAACCTGGGACCTTCTATGAGGGATGGTGATGTATACAGTTTCCAAGTGACAGTAGCAAGGTTAGTAGAAAGAATAACCAAAGACAAGAAGAACAAAGATGAATTGAAGAGCCAAGTAAAGCTTCTAACTAATTGCTTAAAATATGTACTTGATATAACTCCACAACCAATCACTCAAACTAAGGTTACTTTTGACCCAACATCTTTTATGGGGAAGGAAGTGGTAAGTAAAATGCAAAATTATAAGGCCTTTTGGAAAGCTACAGATGAGTAAGTTGCTAACATTTTAAATAAAGGAAATAAATTTATTACTAATATGAAAAAGGTGTGTAAAGACATGGATGCCATGAAGACTAAAATTGAGAAAGATGTTGCCTTAGCTAAACATGAAGAGGCCATTTGGATAACTAATGGTGATTTCAAAGGGATGATGGAATTGGTTTCAGAAAAACTGACGAGTGAAAAGATCCTCTTGAATGTTGTAGATAATACATCATGTGGAAAAGGAGAATAGAGTGGAATCTCTTTGTTGTCAAACAAAGCATATTAGAACATGGCAAAGTATTAAATGAATGCAACACAATAAGGGATGAAATTCAAAAGAATCTCTTGGGTATCGGTCTCCATCTTAGGAAATAAGGTAACTCAGAAGATGAGGATAAGGAAACGCTGAAGGGGAGCTTCAAAGGTATGATTGATAAGATCTGCGACAAACAACAATTCAATGCGAAGAGTTTGAGAAACCTTAGTGGTATCAATTTGGCTATATTCCAATTTGGTGGGCTTGCAACTACTTATGTGGGAAAGCTTGAAGTGGGCAAAGCCAATAAGGCTCTTTGGAAACTCAGAGCTAAAAATGTTATTATCCCTCATCATGGAGACATGCCACTCATTATAAAGGCCTACTACGCATATAGAGCCATGAATACCACATCTACCTTCCAATCCTTCAAAAGAGCTATCGACGAAGTGTCACCTCATCAATGAATTCATTTGCTTTAATTATCTTTTATAAACTTTATTTTGTGAAGTTAAAGACTTTTTTTTTTACTTTATGGGCAGTTATTTTAAAGAAGCAGTTATACCCACTTGATATATCTTGAAACTCTCTTAACAACACTACAATTTTGGAATAGAATTATAGAACTAAGAAATTTTATGTGTGTATGCACATGATAAATATTATTTTGGATGAAATAGGAATTTATTTGCAATCTACGTGTTCAATTGATTCCTTATGTTATATCATTTTGGTGTGAATGAGTAACATGTTCATCTATCTGACTAATTACAGTTATGATGTTATTTCAAGTTGATAGTTTCATTTTACGTATATGGGATGTTATGTTGGTTTGTGTTCTAGTAATTTATATTTGTTCTTGTATTCATTCATTATATTCAATGCTTAAAATATTTTGAGTGTTGAAGATTCATGCCTTTCCTACTTTCTAGTGAAAAGCACATACTCTTTTAAATTTAAATTTTTGAAATTTGTTGAAAATATCAAGAGGGAGTTGTACCTTATAAAAATACAGAGAGGGATTGTTTCACATAGAAACAATCAACTCAATTGGTTACATCTCATTTAGGAAAAAGAGTTAAATTTATATCATAAATTTAAAGGTGCAAATCCATTAGCCAACAATGTCAAAGAAGAAAAGAGCATAATCATTGTTATATGAGGAAATCACATGCCCTAATATGCAGCGATGGGGGTTTAAATGTGTGAAGGTCAAAGGCCACTAATCACTCCTTTCAATGCAATCATTAAGATAACAAAGGTGGTTGACTCTCATTTAAGGCAACAATGATTATTAATTAAGCTAACCCCCTTGGGAAAATTTAAATTTAATATCAATTGGGATCTCTTTGAAATGGACCAACCTCCTTGGCGTAGTCGCTCCTCTTAGTGGAATTACAATAAATTTATTTTTGAATGAGGTTGGCCCCTTTGGAAAAATCCCCTCCCTTCATGAAGAGGAATGAAGAGGTATAAAAGAAAGATGAAATGGGAGTAAGGAAAGCAAGAAATTAATGTAATATCTTTCTAATTCAAAAAAAAAATTGAAGGAGAAAATATATGTGAAGAAGTTGCAAGCAGATTTTATGAAGGAGATTCAAATACCCATCATCTATTGAAGAAGCAATATTCAAGGATAAAATTTTGCTCATTTGGAGTTTGGTGTCTCTCAATAGAAGATATTTGTGTCTCTTGCTAAGTTGTTGCTTAGTAGTGGGGATTGGTGTCTCCAGTGTGTTGGTGCCTACAAATATTTGTCAGAGAGTTTGTATTTTTGTGGCTGGATTTGAATAGTAGATCCAAGTAGTCTTTCTTTGTGGTTTTCTTTCAAAAGGGTTTCCATGTAAATTTTGTGTTTCCTATTTGTTAGATTGTTAGAATATTGTCATTGATGTCAAAGCAAATGAACAATATTTTTTTCATTGAGGTCAAAGTGATTGTTGCAAATAATGTCCTTAATATCAAGAAGGAATTTGTTGTCCAAGATTGATAGAAATATCATAATTGATGTTAAAGTTGAAAAGAGCATTTTTGCATGATGAAAAAAGGCCACTAATCATTGCTCAAGCATATTGGCTAACCTCATTGTATTAGCGCCCAAGTGAAGGAGTATTTCATATCTAACGTAGTAATTACTTAGGATGGAGGACAAACTTAACCTTATTCGTGCTAGCCAACCATGTCTACATTATGATCTAAATTAATATTATGTTTTTGGTTGACCACCTTTGTCAACCTAGTCAAGACAAAGACATAGGTAAACAAGTTTATAATTGACCAAGTATTGTGTAGCAATGTGGCGATTGGGAGTTTAATTAAGGAAACATTTGTACTTGATAAGGGAAATGATTAATAATCATTAAGGACAATAATTACGTAATTTCAAATAGTAACAAGAAGCAATGATTAAAAAGATTACAAGAAGAAAATGATTATGATATAAGAGGCTACCATCCATATTAAAGGAAGAAAATAATATTCCCAAGGCAAAGCTTAATATTCATAAATGCAATCACCCAATTTAAATTATATAATATAAAAAGTATAAAGGAAGCGATCAAAACTAAGTGAAAAGCAATGATTAAGCATAGTGGAATATATTAAGAAAATGGCATGTTCATTCAAAAAGTCATCTCTCTTCATAGAGACATGAAGATATAAAAGGTGATTATGGAATATGGAGAAGATGAGTGAGAGATGTGTGAAGAGAGAAGAAGGAAGAAAATGCATGTAGAGCCAAAAGGATACATCATACGAACACAAGAAGAGTTTATGAAGAGAATATAGAAGACCATTCAAGGCATATTTGTGAGGGAGAATAAGTGGGAGTGTGAGGATTAAAGATAAATATCATATATATAATTATACATATGGAAATATAAGAAGAAGATCATTGTAAGAGGTATAAATGCATAATTAAGAGAAGAGTTTATAGAAATTTTGTGAGAAGAGTTCATGTAGATATAGAGAATTTTATGTAGAAATTGAAGAGGAGTATATTGAAAACCCATAGAGAAGAATATAAGTAGTTTGAAGAGAACTTGTTGATTTGAATGTGATTGTTCATCATCCATTGAATAGTACATACACAAGAAGATAGTGACCCTGTTGCATAGAAGGTTAGTGCCTTAACAAGAGATTGGTGGCTCCAGTGGGTTGGTGCCTACAAGTTCTACAAGTGAGGATTGGTGTCTCCAGTGGGTTGGTGCTCACAAATTGTATAAGAGGGGATTGGTGTCTCTCGTAGGTTGGTGCCTACAAATATTGTAAAAGAGATTTATATAAAAGCAATATTTTTTCATGGTTTTCTCTCACAAAGGTTTCCACGCAAATCTTGTGTTCTTGTTTGTGTGGATCTTGAGTATTTTGGATATCATTTCTTTTGTGGTTAAGTTTTGCAAAAATTAAAAGTTTTATATTATATTGATTCACCCCCCCTCTCAATATAATTGTGTTCTCATAATAGATCTTATGTGATTGTTTTATTGTGGTTGTTGAATTTTAATACGTAAAAGATTTATATTGATTCATCCCCCCTTTAGTATAAGTGTGTTTTCATCAATTGGTATCAGAGCGGGTTCCTTTAAGAATAGTCTAACTGCTAGAAGTTAGATCTTTGGAGCACACATGGCTTGTCAAGAAGGTTTCTCCTCAAATAGATCTCGATTGTTTGACTGAACAAACTATGCATTATGGAGCATAAGGATGCAAAATTATCTATTGGTTCTTGGCTTTGATATTTTCTAGTTAGTACTGAGTGGTTATATAGCTCCAACAATTCCACCAATGAATCAAGTTGGAAAGAATGTAATGCAAAATTCATGAATTCCATCTTGTGTGATCTATCAAAATGAGAATTTGTCAAGGTGATGCATTATGAATCAAAAAAAAAATGGGACAAACTTCAAAACATCTATGAAGGTAATGATAAAGTTAAAAAGGCTAAGTTACAAACCCATAGAAGACAATTTGAGAGCTTGAAAATGAAGACAAAGAAAATATTGCAACCTATCTCCTCCATGTGGATGAAATTGGTGAAAAAGTTGAAGATTCAATGAATATGCAAAAGATGCTAAGGTCTCTCCCCTTAAGATTTGATGTAAAGGTTTCAACCATTGAAGAAATGAAAGACCTAGATAAATCAACAATGGGTAAACTACATGGGATGCTCATGGCATATGAAATGAGGACTGAAAAAGAGAAGCCACCAAAGTGAGAATCAAATTTCAAAGATTCAAAGAAGATGAAGAATAAAGAACTTGAATCAAGCTATAGCTCCAACAATGAATCAGATGCAAAGGAAGCCCATTTTGTGAGAAAGTTTAAGGATTTAGTAAACACAAAGGTAAGCTACCTTTCAAATGTTAGAAATATTGGTGTCAAAGGAGCATAACTATCTTCAAAGAAGGAAATCAAGAAGGTGGTTTGAATCATGATTTATTTTGCTTGAATTATAACTTATTGCAAATATTGGCTGACTCAACTTGTCTCATATTGGCACTCAATTTATGGTGACTATTTTTTTCAAGAGTTGCCCCTCTATGAAATGGGTTGACCCCTCTTGGGGAATTAAAATTATTACTACTTGTATGTGGCTAACCTCCCTTGAGAAGGCCAACCCTATTTTGTAAAGAGGTATGATTGTGGTGTAAATAGAAATTGAAGTGGAGGTTAGAAAGCAAGCAATAAAAGCAATATCATTCAAAACAAAAGCCAAGCATATTTATTACAAAAAAAGTTTGAAGGAAAAGGGCATATGTGCAAAATGTTGCAAGTAATTTTTGAAGAAGATTCAAATGATCATTGTCCATTGAAGAAGCATTATTTATAAAGGTGGTTTTTTTGTTTCTTAGAGGTCGATGCCTCTCAATAAAAGAGATTGGTGTCTCTTGCTATGTCGGTGCTTAGTCGTGGGGATTGGTGTCTCCAGTAGGTTGGTTGGAGCCTACAAAGATGTGTAAGATTTTTTTTTGTGGCTGGATTTGGAGAGTAGATCCAAGCAATATTTATCTGTGGTTTTCTCCTGAAAGGGTTTCCAGATAAATAATGTTCTTAATTGTGTGGATCTTGTGTGCTTGATTTTATTGTGGTGGTTGAATTTTAAATAAGTAAATTTTTTTATCTTAAATACTGATTCACCCCCCCTCTTAGTATAAGTGTGCTCTTCATCAAATGCTTTAACTATGGAAATACATGAAATTTTGTTGCTAAGTGTCCATATGTAGAAGATGATAATAGCAATGATGAAGAAGATCATAACATAAAGAAAGGGAGTAGACATAATAAATACAAAAAGAGCTACAATCAAGGTAAACGTGAAAATAAGAACTTTTATAAGAACAAGAAAAGCCTCTACTCCAAAGGGGTTAATAGCTCATTTGAGGTATGATAGTGATAGAGAGAAGACTCTCTTCATAGAAATAGAAACTAAGAGTGATGCCTTGGAAAATGAAGAAAAAGGAAAATAAAAGAGATTCATAAGAGGAAAAAATTGTTGAAGTGGATGGGGAAGTGGATCTTGAAGAACTCATTTGTGCCTTAAGAAAAATCAAGAAGCTTAAGAAAACGAATTTGAAATAGAAGTTACAATTGCAAAAATATAAAGAGGATCATGATTCAAGAGAAAAAAATGTTGGAAAGCCTTGAAGAATCTGAAAAGAGTATCATCAGCCTAAAGATTCAACTTGGAGAGGCAAAAAGGATAGAAGTGAAGGCACTGATAATTCATATAAAGATAAAGGAATAAAATTGCAAGAAGCTAGAATCTAAAATTGTTTCCTTAAGAAAGGAACTAGAAAAAATAACTACTCAGTTGAAGATAAGCATAAAGTTTGAGAAGAGCACCAAAATATTGGATAATATTATAAATTCCCAAAGGTCACCATTCAATAAGACTAGTCTTGGCTAGGAATAAAATAAAAAAGACTACTAAATAAGATCCAAATTCTAAGGCTACAGAATTACCAAAGAAGATAAATGCAAAAAACCCTAAAGGGTATGCAGATGCACTTAAGAGCTCCATCAATAGTGATGGAAAAAAGAAGAAAGAAAGTGATATTCCGCTGAAAATTAACTTTCCTCAAAAAGACAACCAAGAGAAATTTGAAAGATCTTTCCCTCCAAGGCAATCTCACATGACCACTTTCCAAAATTCCTTCTTTGGTTATTATTTTTTTGTAATCAGTTTGGCCATAAAGCAATAGGTTATAGGGTACATGCAAGAAATAAACTTATGGATTCTTAAATAGAAACTACAATTCACTTGCTCCTCTAATGGATTACAACATTATGTGATAAGTTCAACAACTATGTCCATACAACACACTTTTAAAGAAGTGGTTTTGTGGAATATCCTAGACACAACAAGAAGATGGATACCCTTGGCAAGCAAAGGAAGAATCTACAAAATTTTGGAAGAGGAAGCAAGAGTAGGAAAAATAAAAGGAGAAATATATACTTGTGCAAAAAAAAATTCATTCTCAAAATGAAGGAAATCAATGGTACATTGACAATTTAAGCTCAAGCCATGTGATAGGGGACAATAGCAATTTTATCACTTTGAAGGAAGTAAATAGAGGTACAGTAAATTTTGGAGACAATGCTACAACAAAGATAACAGGAAAAATTACTCTTAGTCTTTACATTGGAAAGAAAAAAATAAAAAATATCTTGTATGTTGAAAGTTTGAAGTATAATATTCTCAGTATTATTCAAATGTGTGATCAAGGACATACTGATAGGGAGAGGGGTTAGAGGAATCAATCACTGATTCCTGCTCTAGGCCTTTCCTTGTAAGACCTCCTTGGTGTTTTTCTTCACCAATCTAACCTATAGGTCACTACTCATGACTAGGTGCCCCTGGTTTGTCTGACCAACCCCTCTTCTATCAACAAGCTTCTCCTCTACCAAGCCAACCTTGGTGCTTCGCCATATGCTCTCCATTGGCCTTTACTCTTCTTTAAAGACCAAATATCCTCAACCTTCTACTAGATTCTTGTAGGGGTGTGAAGCTATTGCAAATCTTGAAAATATCCTATCTAGGGTCCTTGAGCAACCACAAGTTTCCAACTTTCCATCGCTCTCACACAATTCCTTTTCTAGGGTTTGAAAGGCTACAAGCCTTGAGCCCCCAATTAGGTCTCTGAACAGAGGTAAAATGATTTTTCCTTCTAAACCCACCATTATTTGCTTGGGAATGGTGGTTCTCATGTCCTCACCTTGAATATTTTTAGGTTTTTAGAACAACACTGCCCGTACACTGCTCAAACGCAAAAATGGTTAAAAACCTAGGGTTTCTTAGCTTTCACAGGTTGATTTCAGACTGTCAAAAAGTTCTCCCTCCAAACGACTTATTAGAACCTCCTCCTGATCTCCAATAATAGCTAAGACCCTCAAGAAAATTCACAAGAAATAATTTCTCGAATATCTTAATTCCCCTGCAAGTTATAAGACTTTTTCTCACTGCCTTCCCTAGCCAGACCCTGCCTGGCTCGCCTAGGGCAAAGCTTTGCTAGCATTTCTTGAGCACCCACAAACCCTATAAGCTAACATATTTACACTAAGGGATCCTAGACACTATTCCCAAAGTTCCGTACAATTTGTACGGTGGGAAGGTGCTCTAGGACTCCATTCTTTCAAAACCACCTGTTACAGGCCAAAAAAAGACAGTGGACAAACTATATACAAATAAAAGAAGAAAATTATTTGCAAAGATAGAAAGATAGCACAATAAGCCTGCACAATATCAACACTACATATTACAAGCAAAACAACAGTAGAATTACTCCATTAAAGCCCAATTTAAATGCAAAAGACAGAAAACTGTCTCTCAAAACGCTATTTCCTTCAGCTTTACAAAATGTCACTCTAACAAAAATTCCTCCAACCCTATCTAATGGTCAAGCCATGTCTTAAATAGGCCCCCAAAACAACTAAGTTCTTCTTTTCAAACCCATAGATGACCTAATGAAACAATTTATAAAACCCATTGTGTTTTCTAACCTTTGAAAAGGTTGGCAACCTAAACAAGTTAGGGCTTCAAAACCCATTCATGATTTTCACCTCCCAATCCATTGATCATAATAGATCAAGGTTTATTCCTACTCCACCAAATGCTAAAAAAATGTTCAACATGACCTCAAGATAAGCCAACAAAATTTGAACTTCCTTCTAGACTTCAGGAAAACCCATGTTTCCCAGGTGCTCCTGCACCACATACCCTTACATTTCATTCTCAAAGTTGAGAGATAAGGAAGGAAAGTACATGAAAAATAATTGCTGACACAAATAGAACATCAAACAACCTATAAATCCTTAGTGAGATCAAGGGAGAAAAATTCTATATGGGACAAATAGATGAAAGCTATTTATAGCATAGAATAAGGGGCCCTATGAACTTTGATAATCTAGTGAAAATCAACACGAAACAAGTTGTAAGAGATACAGAAAAAATTGATAAACCCTCAAACACTTTTTGCAAGCAATATCAACATGTGAAACAAATGAGAGAAAGCTTCAAGTCAAGAGAGTACTCAATAATGAAGAAATTGGAACTTATCTAAATAGATCTTTGTGGGCCTACAAGAACACAGAGTTTGCAAGGTGAAAGTTACTTTATGTTGCTTATTGATGATTACTCTAGAATGGCATAGGTTACTTTCCTAAAAGAAAATTTTGAAGCATTTGAGAAGTTTAAATATTTTAAAGCCTTGGTTAAAAATGAAATCGGTTTGAAAATAAAGTGCTTGAGATTAGATCAAGGAGGAGAATTTACCTTAAATGAATTTAAAGAATTTTGTGAGCATCATGGAATAAAGAGACATTTCTCAACCAAGTGATCCCACAAAACTAGTTTACAATTCCCTTCACGAAGAAAATTTTCCAAAACGCTCTCATGAATTTTTTTTTGGGTTTTTAGGGGTTCGCTCGGAGGGGGGGTTCGAGTGAACCCCATTTTTTGAGCAAACCCAAAAAAGGGGTTCACTTGAACCCCCTTTGAGTGAACCCCTTTTGGTGATTTCATCCATTTTGTCACCTTTTTAATGAAAACAAAGGGAAATTCAAAAAAGGGGGGGTTTGAGTGAACCCCCTTCGCTCGAAGGTGTCAAGGGGAGTTCACTCAAAACTCCCTTTTTTCCCTTCTCCCCCTCTTCTACCAATTTTTTGCAATTTTTTTCCTTTTGAAGCTCGAGTTGAGGATGAAAATGGAGGAAACTTCACAAACCCAATTGGATGATGGTAGTCCTCGAAACGAGCTATCCATCAAATATAATTTTAATATATTTTGGTTTTGTGGACATGAAAAAAGTATCCCTTCTACTTTTTCTCATGTTCAATCCCTTCTAGTGGAATTTGGCTTGATTTTTCCTAGATTTAATGTTGTAATGTGGTCAACACATTCACATTAGGTCTTGGACCCTTGTAAATCATTAAGACTTCTAGGATGTCTTGTAAAAGTGTTGTGAAGTGTTGTAACCCACTTTCACATTTTTCTAGGACCCTTTCATTATAATTCGCTTAAATAACCCCTTTTTATTACTTACCAAGTCTTATTTCAAAGTGTTGTGAAGAGTTGTAACAAACTCTCATGCTTTTCTAGACTTGTCACCACTAATTCAACCCTTTATCATGTTTAAATGACCCCTTAATGCACTTTCTGGCCCTACTTAAGTGTATTTTTTAGGATATTCCCGTTAAACCTTATTTAATGCACTTTAATTTTTGAAACCCAATAAAATTTTCCTGGTGGCACTAAGTCACCACCTGGGGCGACTTAGTCCCATTGGGCACAAAAATCAAAATAATTTTAATTTTATGGCTAGATTTTATTCTCTTACCCTTGAGGTCAGCCTGTGATGTGTTATTTTTGGGAATTATTGGAAAATCAAGTATAAATAAAGGGTTTTTCCCCTCATTTTAGATACCCACTCATTCATTCAAGCATTCATTCACTCAATCATCTAAGTAACTATCAAGCATTCAAGCACTCTAAGCAAAATCAAGTCATCCAGTAGAGCACTTCATTGCATATCTTCAAATTTCTACATCAAGGGTTTGGTAAGTTTATGACATTGCATGTTGTTTATTTATCATTCTCTACTTATTTCATTTCATTTTCTAGGGTTTGATTACCAAATCGGGGTTTGACTAAGGCAAACCCCTATACTCTAACCCTTAATCCTTTTTCCCCTCTTTGCATGTGTGTTTGCAGGTCTTGTATGTAGATTTATAAAAGAGTTTGGTGTCAAAAAGGTTTCTTCAATCTATCAAAGTCATTTTAGTCAACATAACCCTAATTGAAGCTTGAAGACTTCTTTCAGCCCGTTTTCTACAAACTTAAGATCAGACACCTATCAGAAAAGGAAGTGCAGACCAAAAGCTACATAATCTTGTCCCAAAATTCTAGAAATTCCTAGGTGGACTAAGTCATCATTTGTGGTGAATTAGTCCCACCGCCAAGCTTGAAAGATGATTTTTACATTTCTGAGTACCCATTTGCAAGATTCCTATTCTGACAAATTTTCCCTAAAACTAGACTAAGTCACCCAGCTTGGCGTAAGTGTCCCAGTCAACTCTATAGGATTCCAGAGCTTCTCTACATCATACTTTAGATTCTAGGTGCACCTTTCCAATTTTGTTTAATTTTTTCATCATTTACTTGCATTCTTAGGTGTTTTTGCATACATCACTGTGTTTTCCAACACTTTGCATTTCTTAGGTTTAGCATCAATAAATCATTTCTTTTTCAATCTATTACATTTAAAAATCATAATTAGACATATTTCATCCTTCATTACATGAATCTTTGAATGTTTAGATTGCATTTTGGCCCATTCTTTCCCCTTTTAGGTGAAAAACCCTAGAAGGGCTAGAAAGCAATTGGGTGCCAAAATCTTTGTTTACATTTTGGTGAACCCAACTTTTGAAAATTTTTCTTCTAATTTCAAGTGCATTCACATCATAGGTTTAATTTTCATTAACATTGCATTAGGTGTTGCATTGCTTAATTTGCATCCTAGGGTTTTAAAAATTGCATTAATGAAAAGCTTATATAGCTTGCATTTTTGCATCATATTTCATTGAGAAACAACAAATTCTACATTTTCATGCTATAGCTACATCTGTGCATCTGAAAAACATCAAATTGCATTCAAATTTTCTGAAAAAACTCAAAAAAATCATCACATGGACTAATTCGCCACCCTGGGTGACTTAGTCCTTCTGCACATTTTGCATTGAAATTTCTGGCATTTTCTAGGCCTTTCCTACATTTCTTTTTTTGTTATTTCCTTTTTGTTACAGTTTCCAAAATTTCTATTATTAGCATTTTATTGCTCCTTGTTTTCATTTCATTTGCATCCACCCCGCCTTTAGTATCCCTTGTATGAGTGTTTGGTACCCTATTGATAATACTTTAGTGAGAAGTTCATGACTCATGGCATCCCTTGATAACACACTCGTTGTGGACCTTGGGTTGTCCCGAGATACTACTCTTGGTATTGAAAATAGTGCATTAAGCATGGATCCTACCTTTAGCATACTTTTCCTTCCAATAACATGCAAGTTGACTCACAAAGTGATCACATTTTGCAAGACAACATCATTAACATTCATGAGGATTTAGCATATCTGCAACAAAACATGTTTCTTGAAAAAATTTCAACCACTGCAATTCCTACTATAGACAACATCCATCGTATTCTTGAATGTAATGAAGGCTTAAATGTTATGAAACAAATTGTTAAGATATACCATAAACATATTCCTTCCATCTCTAGTACATCTCAACCAATAAACACTGTAGTTAGTCAAGGAGGACTTAACACTCCTCCTTCCATAGTAGCATCAATACCTACCTACATCACTCCACAAGTCATAACAACAATACAACGGGTTAGCAATGTGATTCCTTCCTCGACTATTCCTGCTAGCATTCCTAATTCGTCTATGGCATCAAATGTTTTCTAATTTTCCACCATACCATCCATTAGCATTCCCTTCACTTTCCCTACCACTATATACACTCCATCACCACTTTCCCTTCCACCTCATACCACTTACACTGACCCTCTCATTACACAAATTTTCTAAACTGTCTCCTCCATGCAAAAAAAAAATATCAACCATTAACCAAAACCAAAATGGACCACCCACCTATTATGTCTGTAGTAGCCCACTATCTTTGGAAATCCTACAAACACTGATGTTGCAAGGAATCGAAATTCCTAAATTTGAGAAGTATGGTGGGAAGTGTGATCCTACTAATCATGTTAATGCTTACATAGCCTTGTGCAGTGACTTTGTCCTTGACGATAAACTGTTGGCCAAATTGTTTCCTAGGACTTTAAAAGACATTGCCTTAGAGTGGTTTTCATCCTTACCAAATAATTCAACTCACTTATTCAATGAACTAGTTGATGCATTCATAAGTCATTTTCAAGTACATGTGACTCCCAAAAATATATTGGTTGATTTAATGAGATGCAAAAAAAATGTGGATGAAAAAGTAACCGATTTCATCTCACGCTATTAGTCACTTTATGCCCAAATCGACGTCTAGATTCTTTATCCGCATCTCCAAAATATGTTCATTGAAAATTTACAAAGTCACATTCAGGATAGATTGACCATGATGAAATTTCCCTCCTTTATGCACTTGTGCACAATCCTTTGCAATTATCACAATTCGGTTAGTAGTCGTGATGCCAAGTCCACTTCTAACTAAGTTGAAAATTTTGAACCTAGCACTTTAAACAATTCACAACCATTTTGAAAACCAAACAAAGGGTTCTTACAGTTCAATCCCCCTCAACAACCAACTCAACTTGTCAACAACCAAGTAGCAACTATTAAAGCCGTGATACCGTATAGTTATGGAGATCCAAAATGACTGTTTACACCATTACCAGACACTCTTCATAACACCATGTCCCAAATTATACAACAACAAATGATTTCTTTACCCACTATTAAACCATTGGATCCAATTAAACCTTTGCCTCCAACCTTTCAACCTAATGCTTATTGCCATTATCATAGACAAAATGGAGATTCAACACAGAACATTGTAAGCATCTTAAACACCTTGTGCAAGACCTCAATGATTATGGTTGTCTATCCATTTCAAATTTTAATGTTAAAGGCAATGATTTTGTTGCTCCACCAAATCAAAATTTGTAAATTTTTACTGATCCAATGCCCAAGCACAATGTGTCATTTATCAAAGCTAGTGAAACTCAACACAATGATGTCATGAATGTTCATACAGATGTTGCACATTTTGATTCTATTCCAGATAACACTACTATTGATCGTATTAAGGAAATGGTAAGTGCAATAGACGTTGTCCCTCATAAGGGCCAACCTGAGAAAAATCTTAATATTACTTTCTCTTCCCAGGATATTCTTTTGAATCTTCTCGATGGTCCTCTTTACATAACCGATCGTATCTATGATAAGCCCACTAATGGGATACTCATAGATCCCACTTGTGGCAAGAAAGTGATCACCGAGGAATTTTTGGTATTACATGATCTTTATCAAGATTATTATGACAAACTGAGAGCATGGATCAAAACACACAATGGTTTTGCATGACCTACGATAGGATCGATCGGTCAAGATCCAATACAGATAAGACCTAAGACATTGGCTGTAACATTCTCCATCATTCCATAGTTGGATTAGTTTCGTCTATGGCTAGGCTATCCATGGCTTTGCTCAATGAAAGCTATCCCTTCAATCATACACAAATGTTTGAAATTTCCACATGACAATGTCACATTCATTGTTAACCATAGTGGCTTTAACCCTTTGTATTCTAAAGGAAATTTCTCCTTAGAAGCCTTATGTCCTGAGCCCGTGGAACCCATTACACCTTGCAAAGACTTCTTTTTCATTTCCTATCAAAAATTCAAAGCCAAACGAATCACAGAATTGTCTCTTCGCAACATATCCCCATCCACTTACGACACTTCCATCCTAGATGAGACATTACTTCAACCTAAACCTAAACCAGCAACTCAAGATCAACCAACACTAAACACTTCACCTTCAGCATCCAAATTCCCAAGAGATAATGAAACCAACCCCATCATTACCCCTTGCATAAAATAATTTTATAAAGAAAAGAGAAAGTGAGTGACTTGCCTCCTATGGTTCCTTTTTTAACTCTCCTTAGGGAAGAAAAGGAGCCTATGGTGGATCAACCTACTCTTACACCAACACAACTTCACAATAGAATCAAATGAATCTGAGGTGCTAGGGAGTGTAGGCATCGACATTATCTCCTTGCTCGTCAATTACAAACTGAAGACAACAAAGAAAATCAACATCTGCATTTGATAGAAGCAATGCATGATGATCCTCCTCCCCATTCACAACAAAATGATCCAATACAACAACCACAACTCTTGATACACCCTTCATTGGACATTACCATCCATCCTCTTGTTATAATTAATATGGATGGTTTATCAAGCTTCTTCTTCTTTGAAGGTTGCTCTTGAGGAGGAGAGTCAATTGTGGGTACTTGTTGAGGAGATAAGGGTATTGTTGTGCAGTTTTTGCACACACACCTTGCTGAAAGCAAGGATTCTCTTTCGCTTTTGTCCTTGGTGTTTTGGCCCTTTGATTTCAAGGATTTACCTTGCCTTGGCATAAGCTTAAAATGTTTATCTTGCTTGCCTAAGTGATTCTCATGATTTGCACTTTGAAAAATCTAATTTTTGAGCAAATTTCAGGTCTTTACTCCATTTCGGGATTTTTTGCTCCATCCAAATTTTCCTGGATTACACTCAGAATCCAGCGAAGAGAATAAACACCGTGGTTCAGAGATTTTTGGTCTTCACAGAATTCCACAATGGTCAAACTTTTTTGAATATCCGTCATTCTGTCAGGTTTCCATATTTTGTCTGGATGTCTTGTCGATTGCATTAATGTCATCTGTACGAGTTGTGAGGGGCAGTATTTAATCAATTTTTGGGGATTTTCTTGCCATTATACTTTATCATTTGCGTCCTGTTAAGTTGAAATATCTGATCCTGAGGCTCTTGACTAGCTTTGACTTGCTAAATTTGTGAATTGTCAGATTTAATTGTGATTCCCTGGGTGTTATCATCGTTGTTGCTTGCTCGAGCATTCAAGATTGTTGTTTGTCTTTGCAGGAATTGACTTGCATTTTATTAATGGTGTGTTTTTACCCTACTTTGATTATCGAATGTGAGTAATTCTTTATATTGGGGTGTACTTGAAATTCGTAGTTCTATATATTTGAGCGTCTGAGGCTAGGGTTGCTTGATATTGCTTTATTTATGGTTTCCCAAGTAAGTTTTGAACTCGTTCTTTTATTTGCATCATGAGGTAGCCTGCTTGTGAGACGTAAATAACCCTTTATGGGAACATAGCAGTTGAGATAATTAAACACCAAGCTTGCTTTGTGCATCAATGGTTGAAATTTAGGGTTTCATGCCTAGGACATCACCATTTCCATTTGGTTTGCTTTGAGAGGGTTCTTAAGTTCAAAGAAAATCAGTAGGAGGTTCAAATCAAACTTTCTGCATGCCCAAACTCCTCAAATTTATGATCATTCGATCAATTTGAGCGAGATCGTGAGAGAATGTCGATATTCGGGTTTTCCTTTAGTTTCAGGATTTTCCTTCACTGGCAGATTTCCCCTATTTTCCTAGTCCTCTCTATTTTCTTGAAATTCACAGTTTTTCAGAGTTTTATCTTCTCCGCAAATTTCTGTTGCTCCCATATTCTCCTAAATTTTTCTTTGTCCCTTCATCATTCTAGAATTTACAGATTATCGCCTCTTTTGCAAAAATTTGTCCTACGCAAAATTCCCAAAAATTTAGTGGAAAGTGAAGGAATATGAGGTAGCATGGTTTGTTAATGTATGATTATGCATATTATGATTAATTTGAGCTATTGTGAGATGTCTCATGCTATTTCTTGGCCTATGATGATTTACTAAATAACTAATGGACGCTTTTCATGTTCATTTCACTGGAATCCGCCTAGCTCAGAATTTTCCAAAATTCCTCTCTAGCTTGGATTCTGTGGGATCACTTGAAACCCAAACTTTGATATGATCAATTTTTATGAGAATCAATAACACCTCGCTTATTTGGGATCTATTTTAATGATGATTATGATTGATTAACCTTGGTTTCATGTGGTTTTATTATGGTTTCTTTGTCAAGTGCAGGTTGAGTCAAGCAAGGCAACGACAAGTGGGGCCAAAGGTAGAATGGTGGATCCAAGTTCAGAGGGGTCTTCTGTGTCTGAAGCAGAAAGGATCAAGATGGATATCAAGAGTAAGATCTCGGAGAGAAAGATTACTTCTATTTGGTCAGAAGTGAATGACACGAATGTTGGACTATGGGACTATGAAGAGTTCAAAGCTAGAATGGTAGTGCAGAACCTTCCTCTACTAGCTAAAACGATGTTGGAATCAGGGTTGGCACATGTAGCTGGATTTCCTTCTATAGTGAAATGTTATGAGTTGGTTCTTGAGTGTGCCAGACATTATGACAAAAGTACTTAGAGAATAGTCGATCCCCAAGGGAGGATTGTAGTGAATTTGAATCTTGTATCCATAGCCCAGACCTTTGACATGCCAGATAGATCTCATGTGGTGGCTTTTAATATGGATATGGCAAGAAAGTTCTATGAGGAGGATACCATTAAATCCTAATAGATCATCAATTCCTGGTTGGAAAATCCTAAGTCTCACTATTCGAAATTACCTAAACAGCTATTCAGAGCAAAGTTCAAGAAGGAATATTATGATGCCATCACTCTTCTTAGTAGGGTGGTAGGGTTAAAGAGTGTCGGTGTGTTTGAGAGCTGGATGTTCCATGTCATCGTGAGGATGGAATAGGAGAATATTAATTATCATTGGGCAGGTGTTATAATTTTTGTAATTCATGAACAGATGTGTAATGTCTTACAAACCAAGATCTTCACAATGACTTCCTACTTAGTTTATGCACTTGCAAGATTTCATCCATACAAGGGATTAAGTACCAAGGGAATATTTGGGCAGGACATGATCTATGAGGTTTATCCACAGCTGTATTTGGGTAACTCAAGCTATAGAAGGGTGAATGATGCATTCACCATGTACATCACCAGATTACTTCAAGGTGCAAAACATATGAGGATTTTTTATTAGGCCAAAGAGCTAATCAAAAGATATGGGGCTTGGTTCATATAGTTTCCCACCTTCTCATACATAAGGATTGATGGCTGTCAAAGGGCTCCATATCGACTTCCAAGGTATCCCACTGATCATATCCTACTCCTGGAGGTCACTAGACAAATATGTAACTTTGATGTTGTTGTGAAAAGGGACAAACATAAGACTAGGTTTGATGGAGACTTCCCTTTGAGGATAGGCACTGGAGAATTATGCCCTTCCATTAACTCAGCTCAGGCTAAAAAAGAGGAGATGAGTACTCTTGGGTTATCCTTCCATTCCAAGAGGTCTAGGTTTGACAAAACTGGTGAAGCACAAAAGAAAGCCAGTAGAGAATATAGCAACAAGGATGATTTGGAAGACTTCTAGGCTAATTGCAGTGATGAGTATGATGTTAGGAAGAAGAAGTTTTCTTAGCTTCCCGTAGATTCAGTCTAATTATATAATGTGAAGGTAGTTCCAGATCAGATTGAAGATCATGGGGATTTGATTCAGGGCCATGCTTATGAGGCAGTAAAGTACAGACCAATTGGAGAATTAGATTGGCTAGAAGAAGAAAAAATAGAGCTAGGATAGTTAATGAATCCAGTTATTAAGTATACAAAGTTGTGGCTAAAGCATAAGATATGGGAATTGGAGAATGAAGGTGTGCAATGCACCTATGATCTGATGGGAAATTTGGACCCTCATTCTACCTTTGAGGAGTCAACTGAACAGGATCCCAAGGGTAAAGGCAAGGTGAGCTCTCCTTTTAATATCAAGATTAAAGATGTTCAAGTGGAGGAAGCTCAGGAAACAAAAAAACAAAGAAAGCCTATTGCCAAGAAAAGGGGACATACTTCAAAGGCTAAAAAGCCTGGAAAAGAGGAAGCTAAAAAGCAAGATCCTAAGGTTGGTGCTTTTGTGCCCAAAAGAAGAAGAATTGTAAGACTGTCACAAAGGGTAAGCTCCAAGGATGGAGAAGAAGATAACCCACCTGTGGTAAATGTGGAGAGCTCAGGAGAAAGGACACAAGTGTATACAAGGAAATCAAGAACTTCTCCTAAGGAAAGTTTGCTAAAGAAGGATCCTCCTTTGGTTACTTCTCATGCAAAACAACATGATGATGTCCCTTCTTCCCTTGAAGCTCAAAAGGAACAAGGTGAGTCTGAGAAAGCTGAGGATCACCAAGATATAAAAGGAGAAGAATTTCAAGAGGGTGAGTTCTATAATGTTGAGGCAGAAATAGAAAAGGTGATGCAATCTCCCCTAGTTACATATGAAGATTCACCTGTTGGAACTAAAGAGGTTGGACCTCCTCAAAGAGAAGAAGTATCAGTTAAGGTTCCATCACCTGTGCATAGAGAAGAGAATACTGGAGAAGACGGAGATAAGGCCGAAGAGATTCTTGAGAAACAGGATTTGAATGATGATGTGCCTAAGGACCAACAAGATGAGGTTGAACAGAGTAAAGCACAGGCAGAATCTACTGTCCCAGGTTGGTTGGAAATGGAATTAAAGAGCAAACAAATTGTTGTGGATGACACCCCTCCCAATTGGGATGACCTGCTGGCAAACATAGGAAAGGGGAAAAGGAAAGGAAAAGGCTAAGGTTATTTCCAAGATTTAAAGAGATGAGGCCAACAACAGAGTGGTCCACATTGCTACTCCTGCTCTGGATAAAAACAGGGATGATGCAATTGGAAAGGATTACAATATATAGACCATCAACCTAGGGCCTACTTCCATGGAGCAGGATATTGAAGAATATGAGGGTTCAAATGCAGTAATCTTGGGTAGGTTAAGGAAGGAAGTGAAGACTAAGAAAAAGCGAAAGAAGGAGAATGAGAAATTAAAAAATTACTTGCAAGACTTGATGAATCCCTTGCAATCTATTAGCTCCTCATCTCTTGCTGCAAGCTTCCTACCACAAGAGACCATAACTGAGCTGGAAAGAATGAAGGCCACTACTCTTGCCACAGTGAACTAGTTACAAGGGGTGAAAACTAAGGGAGATAATGTTATCAAGGACATTCTTTCAACCAGAGGAGATGCAATGAGGGCAATAGATTGGTTGAAATATTTATTGGCTCAAGATAAGGAAGATACAGATCTCTTGCTACAAAAGACCAAGACCATCATGGAGTACACTGAGGATAAGTTGGTGAGTGATGGAATTCTCTCTTCCTCCAGAGCTGCAGAACCTTGGGAATGGTTTGAAGCTTTGAAAATAAGGCAAAAGGTTCTAAGGAAGATATATAAGTAGAGGAGGCAAATTGAGGATACCCTGACTGATATCTGTAATGGATGCATTTCTTTCTTTGAGATCATGACAGGGAGAAGGAAGTTTGCACCGAAGCATTTGAGCTTAGAACAATTGAGGAATTGGTGGCAAGATGCATATTCTCCAATCAATGAAGATCCAGTTACTGAGCATCAGGTGGAAGATGCAGCCACCTATATTGTAGTTATTGATAGATATCAGTCCAGCAAGGTTGAATAGGATAAGTCGATGGAATGGTTAAGGGAAATATTAAATCTATTGAGAAGAGACTTAAGGTTTTACCTTTACCACCTATAGCCACCTTGTACAAGGTATTTTTGATGGTGGATGATAGGATGGATCGAAATAAAGACAAAGGGGAAGGCAGTTAATGCTAGACTACATAGGAATTTGTGCTTCCCTATTATTTTGCATGCATTGGTCTAAATTATATTGGAGATCCTAGGCCGACCTAGATGAAGTTTAAGATTTAATGCATATTCTATTTTATTTTTTATTCTCCTTGGGTCGACTTGTTTTGTGGCCAATTATTATTGTAAACCCTAACTAGGCTGACATATCTTGGGGGTCTCTACTAATATGGCATTTTGCCTCATTTGTAAGGGCTAGATAGATAGATTTTTTTTGGATACTAGAGTGAATTAAGTAGTAGAGCAAGAGTTAGAAGTTAGTTGTTCTCAAGCAAATATTGTAACAAAAACTAGAATTGTTGCTTCAGTGGATAATTTGATGCAAGTAATGACATTGCGATTTGGTGCCATGTGTTATTTTTATCTGGCATAGTTCTTGTTATTCTATCTTAGGAATTGCTTTGAAGAAAGTCAATATCTTTGATATTTAGGATTAGACATGATCAATGTTGTTTATGGTTTGATGCTTGAAGTGTTTGCAACAATCCCTGGTCCATACTTTTTGCAGCTAGTTGATTGTTAGTTGCTTTGCAAAGTTAGCCTGGACCACATATCTATTGTGCTTAGTTCAATTGTGAAGATTAATTCATTTCAATTGCCTTAGGGTTGTCTTGGATGAATGCTCATGATCTGAAAATCTTTATTACCTTAGAATATTGCACTATTCTTGTGAGATTGCAGATTCATCTAGGTTAAGCAGGAATTAGTTTATGAGGGACTGGTCCATCTCAAGTATCTCATCATTTGCATTGTTAATCTTAGGGATAGTCTTAATCTTAGGAATCTCTCTTAAAACCTTTATCTTTTGTTATTTCTTTGTCATTTGAGTTAGATTTAAGATTGAAGTATCATCATATTGCTAGATCTAATAAATTAAAGATTCAATCTTTTCTTGTAGTAAGGTCCCTTTGTGATTACCAACATTTTCACATTTATCATTGAGTTGTTTATGCATTGTCAAGACCTAAAATTAGAGACCTTGGGGTTGTCTCTTGAGGCTTGCTGATAGAGATTTACCTTTCAAGAGAGATAGGATACTTGTATCTTGTCTAAGTTGTGCAGAAAACACCATCAATAGGTACTTTTGATGGTTTCTCTTGAGATTTTGGTTCCTTTAATGTTGGATCATTTCCTTTTCTAACAAATGAATACACAATAGGATCCACCTATGATTGGTAGGAAGGTCTTTCCTCCATCACTAGGGATTTTTCAATCAACTTGTCAATATTTTTTAGCACATTTTGGATCCTAGCAGTAGGATCCTTTATCTCTACATAAGCCCTAGGATAACCTATTATTTTCTTGGCCTTTAGGTATTTTTCCTTTCTAAAAGCAACCCACTTCACACTTGTTTCATTAACCTCTTTATCAGTGAGGCAATTTCTAATTACATCCTCACCAAAGAGGATTTGGTGCACAAATTGAGGCCTTTTGATGTTTTGCCTTACTTGGTTAATGAAACCTTTAAGATCAAATGCCCTAGCATTTCCTTGAACCATCTTGTATGTTTGCAGTTGTAGACACCTAAATTTGGACACTTAATTTAGTCCCTTTCATCTAAGCATCCCCTTATTTGCATTAATTAAGTAATATCGCTATTATTTAATTAATATCCTTAATTATACCAAATCCCTAAGGTATTTAATTAATAAATAAATACCTTATCTCATTAATCCTCCTTTTCATCAAATGAATTAAATAAATATGACATTTATTTAATTCCTCATATGTCACATCCTCCATTTTTATCTAATCCTAATCCATCTTCTAATCTCATCATTAGGGATGTGCACATGCCTAATCCTTGATTAGGATGTGTCACATCCTCCAACTTTTGGAAGTTGGCCTCTAATCTCTCTTAGCCATCTAACCCTCTTTCTTAATCATAATTAATTTATGATTAAGATATGCACACCCCTAATCATCATTAGGGTCACATCCTCCATAATTCCCCACTTGCCTCTAATCTATCATTAATCTGTCTAATCAAGTACTTGCACAACCTTAATCATTTGATTAGGACAACCTAATCTCCATGTCATTTATGGAATGTGTCATAAGTCAACCCTATTAAATACTTTCTCCTTTTGAGAAGGCACTCCATTCCCCATGTGAATTTTTAATTCACATTTAATCCCCCAATGCATCCCTTGGAATTTAAAATTCTTTTTCTCATTCCCATGTGGATATTTGAGAAATTTTTAATTCCTCACATGTCCTCTCACCCACATGGGGACAAGGACCTCCTTTATGAGGATATCTTGTCCAATCCCAAGGTACTATGTAGTACCTCCATGTCATGTACTCTCCTTCCAACTCATTCACACATCATCTCTTACAAGCCACTTCACATGCCACATGTCACGATGTGAGGGCTTGTGAGTTCTCAACTCACCTTAGCCCTACATCTTGATCTTGGTGGCTCAATCTCAACCATCCATTTCCCTATAGAGTCCAAAATTCTCTATAAATACGCCGTCTTTTCTCTCATTTTGGGAGAAATCATTTATGCTAGCCAAACTCTTGCAAAAAATTTCCTTGAGCCATACTTAGCCAAATTTTCATACTTGCATCCATTTTCACTCATCTTTCCATCCTCATCTCATCTCATAGCTTGCATCTCTTACCATCCAAGGAGCATACAAATATCAAAGAAGGGCCAACCAATGGACAACTCAACAAGGTGAAATCTTTCATTTTGCTTAGTTAAGTTACATTAGGCCAATCTTGAGGTGTAGCATGTTTTTAGTTGTTGTTTTGCACTCTCTTTTGCTTGTTTCTCATTTTCTAACAAGTATTTTTTCCCTACCACAACAACATAGTGTAAATAAGCTCTAGGCCTTCCCTAGTCACTGTGAAGTATGAAAATATTATAGAGAATGAGAAGGAACCTTTCTTATGCCCCTTGAGGTGGGCCTTGTAAAATTTATTAAGCTACCAAATTATCTCCAAGTATTGTAACTTGAGAGGAAGATATATTGGCATAATATGTCCCACAAAGCACCCATATATCCTTATCACTATTGAATCAAAGTGGAGATAATAGTCTCTCTATTTATGTTGCACACCCAACTCAAGTACTCTATCCTTGGGCCTTAAGAAATCCATGATTTCTTTCTGCAACCCATCCTCTTCTATCCCCATAAAACTCAGAAACATTATGATAAAATGGTTTTCAAAGACCACATGGTTGGAAAATTCACAATGCATGTCACAAACATGAGTCTAACATTGGACAGGGAGATAATTTCCATTAACATCTATCATTTAAACCTGCAGTGCCTTATCCCATTTTTTTCTCCTTTCATATAAGAACATGTGGAATAATAAGGAGTACCCTATGAAATTCACCACCTTTTTGTTTGATTTAATCTCCACCAATTGCTTGTGAATTCCATTAAAAATATAGGTGGAAAATTTAAACTCGTTATTTACCAAAGGTTTCTTAATGTTTGTTTCCATGTACATTAGTGGAACAAGGAGCTTAGTCTTAGTATCTCCACACTAGAATTGGTAGAGTACATGATATGTCTTGATTAAGTAGTCTTCAAACATATTAATGTTTAAGGGATCTATCTCATTGGCAAGAATCCTGAGAGATCTCTTATCAAACCCTTTCAATTTGTTCCTTGGTAATCATAAGACCTTGTAGCTATGTTTGTCTTGTTGATACTTTTGTTTGAAGAAATCAAAGTCAATGACCTTGTTTTCAGCTAGTTTCAAACTAAATACCTCAAAGATTGAAGCCTTGTGAATTGTTACTAACACCCCACCATTGGAAACCCTGATGACTCTAACATTTTCATCATAATTCTTAGCTACATGCTTGATGAATTCCACATTCATAAAAATGTTGGGGACAATTAATTTCCCTAGGTCATATATCCATACATTGGAAATAAGAACCCTAGAGGCTCTTTTTCTATATCATATGTCTCTTTTTCGTGCTTTCGCATCTAAGAATTTAGCTTTTTTTTAGGAGCTTGTGGAATCATGAAATCACACCAAATGCTTCTAGGTGTCAACCTTTTTGTGGTTTCATACTTAAGAATTAAGTCTTATCTAAGCAACCCACAAACTCATGAAACTAGGTGAAGAAGATGCTAGATTTCATGCTTTTCATAGTTCTGCAACCTCTTTTATCTTTAGCAAACAAGCTCCCGCAAACAAGTGGAAACCAATAGAAATGAGGACACACATCACCCTTTCCAAGGTTCCACAACCTCTCTTTTCCTTAATAAAATATTGCTTGTGGACTTGTGGAACAAATGAAAATAAGATATATTGCAAGCAATGGGACCACTAAATGGTATAAGCACATATTCACTTAAGTATTTTTAATATGCTTGTGTAGTAATTAAACTAAGTGAGTGCTAGGAAATGCCAAAGGGGGTCGCTAACCTTATGATATAAAAGGGATTTCTAAAACAACTTAAGGCATCAAGAACTGAGTAAACAAATCAAAAAATAATTAGAACAAAAGTGCAAAGTGAGGCTAGGGATTTTAGGGTTTTTAGACCATAATACATAGAAAAAACAATTTTTTGCAAAAACCTAACAAGAATGATAACATTTTGTAACTTTTAAACACAAACAAGAGTAAAGAGCCATAAAAATTAGAAAATTTACTACCGTAAACATCTCAAAAAATGTCTCTAATTATAACATATATCCAAGCCTAACCTATGTCTCCAAGTATCCATGAGCATATGTAACTAATCAATCCATGTGAAACTCTAGATGCAACACAACACCATCATGAAGCTCCCAAGAAAATGATCAATGTATTCAATACCAAGAGAACAAACCAAGATCAAATTCTAGGTTCCAACAACTAGATTAAGAACACAATCATGACATCATGATATCACATCTCCTCAAAGGAAGATTATATGCTCCAACAAACATATCATGTACTTGTATCATGCCAACACTCTAAACTAGTAATCAAGAGTACATCATGAAAAAATAACATAACTATACTATCAAACAAGGATCACATATTAAATGAAAAATCATGACACATCAACCAAAGACTAAAGAGTCTTCCATGGTGAACCAAGATGTAAACATCTCCAAATCACATGAAGGTAACCATCTCCTACATGGAAGATCATCCATCATCAAATGGTGAGTCTACATCATCGCCAAATGCTCCCACTAGACCATGATACCAATCTCTCCATGGAATCATGAAAACCATCCTCTAAATGAAGATCCTTTATGGCCCCAATATAATCACAAACATCAACACCAAGAGCTCCCAAAGGGAAGAGTCAAACCATGATCTCCAAACCAAGAAGATACAACACAACTAAGCCATCACTATCACTAGATCCCACAAAAACATGTAATCAAGCAATCCATGACATCGTGATCAAATCATCCTCAATGAAGATCAACCAAAGGCCCTCACACAATCAAATAACTCAATTGCAATACCAAGATCTCCCAAAAGGAAAATTAAAACCATGATCCTTGAACCAAGAAGATACACCACCACAACCAAATTGGAATCAATCCAACACCACCAAAAAAACATATGCATAAACAATCATGTCATGCCAAAGTCATAAAGGCTTATAAGGAAAATCTATACCATGATCACCACCAAAATATACTAGCAATAAACTCCAACCATGTTACCCATGTTTGTATCACATAGTCAACAACATTGGTCCCACATCATGACTGTACCCAGTAATACCATCTCTCCACCTCAACATGAAAAACAAACTAGAAAAAAAAGTGATTAAACCAAGCCACAAATCTAAATTTGCAACAATAATGAAGCATCTATGGGCATAGACAACCCACATTTGATTCATATATGCCTACAACATTGCACTACTCATAGATCCAACAATGCAACATATAAATCCAACAATATATTGATAACCATTTCAAATGAGAGTAATCAAAGATGTACATGTGAGTATAGAATGACTCAAAAACCAAATCACCAAGATTTTATTATTCATAACCTCACAAAATTACCATAGTCACAAGAACCCATAAACAACTCAACTAGAAATAATAATAAATAAATCACGCAAAGACATCTCCAAACTTGATGATGGCCACATTGCACGAAACCCACACAAATCACAACAATAGATACCAACACAGAAGGTGCAAGACAGAAAAATAACCCACTTTCAATTATTTTTAGAAAACTAAATTACAAATTCAAAACTTACATGCCACAACCTCATGGGCTTGATTCACTTTTTAGAGGGGCAACTTCACGGGGCCATAACTTTTGATCTAGGTGTCTAATTTGCTATTATAACATATTGTTGGAAAGCTCTAGAAGAGATCTACAACACCGAACTAATCAAAGATCAATTCTTCCACTTTTCAAGCTATCTTGGGGCCTCTAAGGTTTTCATATATAAATTTGAAACTACATTGGATAAATTTCTCGAGACGGAAACTTTAATATCTCCCAAACCATGCAAGGTATTGAGATGATTCTTTTGCGACCGAAAATGTTTTTTAGTTCTACTCCTTGGGGTAAATTTTCAGGTCCATACAAGCTCATTTAGGCTGACTCACTAAAAATAGTAAGTGATCATTTTTCACCTTTTCTGACTTTTGACTGTCTTACACCCCTTAAGTTCCATCATGGAACTTAAAACAACTAAAAAACATAAGAAAAAACAATTTTTTTGGGTGATGTAATATTTCCCTACACTGCTGGATGCCCCTACATTAGACACCAAGGGTAATTTGAAAAGTGGCCTTGTCACTTCTCACGAATTAGAGGAAAACCAAGACAGTTAACCTCAACCTCAAACAACCACAATGAATCTTCAATAGGCCTTCCTATCAACTTCACCAAGTACTCTACATATTGTTTGTTTCTTATGCTTCTACCACATGACTATCCAAAATTTCTTCTATCTCCTTTTTTGAAGTAGGTGTTGGGATATTCCATTGTGCTTCTATTATTTCTTCATCAATTCCTCCATGATATTTTGTTAAATCTGAAATGTTAAACATATGTGAAATATGAATTTCATCAAGCAACTCTACCTCATGTGCATTTCCTGAATCATGCTTCTTCAAGATCTTGCATGGTCCAAACTTCTTCATCTTTAACTTATTGTATGTACCAACTAGAAACCTTTCCTTTCACAAATGAACCATGACTTCATCTCCTACCTAGAAATCCTTATACCTCCTTTTCTAATCTACCTTAGCCTTATATTGTGAGTTCATCTTATTGATATGTTTCTTCGCCTCTTTATGCAAATTTTTTAGGTGCTCAGAAAAAAGCCTCAACACTACTCTTCTCCCCCTTATACATCTTTCTCAGTTCAAAAGTAGTTCTTGGACTACTCCCATACATAATATGGAATGGTGATTTACCCGTACTCCTATTGATAGAATTGTTGTAAGAAAATTCTACCTATGGTATAATCAAATCCCATCCCTTGGGCTTATCTCCTACTAAGCATCTTAGCAAGTTACCCAAACTCCTATTCACTGCCTCTGTTTGTCCATCGGTCTATGGATGTTGTGCAAAATTGAACGTCAAATATGTCTTCAAATTCTTCCATAATTTCCTCCAAAAATAACCAACAAATTTGGTATCTCTGTCTAAAACTATACTCTTTGGTAGACCATGTAGCCTCGCTACCTCTTTGAAAAACAACTCTTCAATATGAACAACATCATTGGTCTTATGACATGGAATTAAATGTGCCATCTTTGAAAATTTATCCACCACCACGAATATGGAATCATGCCCTCTCTACGTCCTTGGAAAGCCAAGAACAAAATCCATCCTAGTATCCTCCCATGGCCTCTCAGGTAGAGGTAATGGCTAATACAACCCAATATTCTGACTTGTTCCTTTTTTCATCTTACATACTCTGCAACTTTGTACAAACTTTTTCACATCTTGTTATAAATGTGTCTAGTAATAATTCTCACTAAAAAGAGTAATGGTCTTATCTCGATCGAAATGTCCAGCCAATCCTCCACTATCCTTCTCCTTGATTAGATTCTCTCTCATAGAAATCCTTGGAATGAACAATTGTATTCCTCTAAACAACATCCCATCCTCAATTAGGAAATCCAACCATCTTGTCCTATCCAATGTAACAGGTTCCAAACAAGCCTTCCAAGCTTTTACAAAGTCTAGATCTTCAAGATACAAACTCTTGAGTTCGTTGAGCCCAACAACCTCTATATTCATCTCTATCAAAAAAAAATTCCTTCTACTCAAGGCATCTACAACTTTGTTTGACCTTCCACTCCTATGCTTAAAAAAAAAGTATAACTCTAAAAAAAGTCAACCCATTTTAAGTGCCTTTGATTTAACTTTCCTTGACTATTGAGATACTGCAAAGCCTAGTGCTCAATATATAAAACAAATTCTTTTGGAAACAAATAGTGTCTCCATTTACTTAAAGCCTGAACTATGGCATAAAACTCTTGATCATAGACATAATATTTCTTCATAGCATCATTCAACTTCTCACTAAAATAGGCAACATGCTTACCTTCTTGACTCAAAATAGCTCATATGGCAGTGCCACTAGCATCACAATCTACCTGAAAGACCTTATTGAAATCTATAAGTGACAAAATAGGTTGCTTTGTGACTTTATTCAACATATCAAAACTCTTTGCTGCTCCTACAGTTGATTTAAAATCCTTTCTAGTCCCTCTCATTTCTTTAGTTAGAGGTGCACAAATATTACTGAAATTCTTAATAAACTTTTTGTAAAAGCTTTCTAGACTATGAAATGATCTTACCTCTGTAACACTCCTCGAGTTAGGTCATTCAATGATAACTCCCACCCTCTTTGGATCCATTTTAAGACCCTTTGTTGACACAAAAAATCTTAGATACACCAACTCTCTCTCCAAAAAACTACATTTCTTCAAATTAATTAACAGCTTCTCCTCCCTTAGATTCTCAAAAACTCTTTGGATATGCATCAAGTGCTCCTTCAATGTCTTATTGAAAATAAAAATATCATCCAAATAAACAATAAAAAATTTTCATAAAAATTCTTTCAATACCTCATTCATAAGCCGTGTAAATGTGCTTACTGCATTGGTTAGCCCAAAAGGCATGACTAACCACTCATACAAGCCCTCCTTGGTTTTAAAGGTTGACTTCCATTCATCTCTTTCTCTAATCTGGATCTAGTGATATCCACTCTGCAAATCTATCTTTGTGAAGTACTCAGGTCCACTCAAACAATCCATAATGTCATCCATTCTTAGCAAGCGAAATCTATACTTGATGGTGATCTTGTTGATGGCTCTAGAATCTATAAACATCTGCCATTCCCCATCCTTATTTGGTGTTAATATTGTAGGTAATGCACATGGACTCAAACTCTCTCTGATCAATCCCTTTTGTAACAACTCTTGCACTTATCTATTTAACTCTTCACTCTTTGCTAGAGTCATATGATGAGTTGCCTTATTCGACAAACTAGCTCTAAGAATCAGGTCCATCTGATGACTAATCTTTCTTACTGGAGGCAAATCTTTAGGTATGTTATTGGAAACAATATCTTGAAACTCATTCAACATATCTGAAACCTCTATAGGTACCTCATTAGTATCCTCTTTATCAACAATAGGGATCAATGCAAAACACATATGCTCATGCCTCATACCTTCTAGAAACTTTCTTCCATCAACCAAACAAATTCTTGCATTACTGCATACCTTTTTCCTATGCCTCTTTCAGGGGCTTCAATTTATGACAAACTCCATCCTTTGTCAAGGAATAGGTGTTGGAATGTCCATCATGTACTGATCACCGATCAAACAACCACAATCTGCCTAACAACATATGACAAACATCCATAGGCATAATATCACATAATACCTCATCACAGTAATTTCTAATCTTGAACTTTACCAGAAATTGTTCATTTACCAAATCCTTATGGTCCTTCTACAACCAATCAATTTGATATGGATTCAAATGTATTCTTATCTCCAACTGCAACTTTCTAACCATCTCTTATGAAACAAGGTTATCAGTACTACCTCTATCAATAATAGCATTGCAAACTTTACCTTCACACTTACATCTAGTGTAAAACAAATTCTTCCTTTGAGTTGGTTCCTTCTCCTCATTCAACAAGGCTCTTATAGTAATAAGAAACTCTCCTCTTTCTACATCCTCATAATGTGAAGACTCAACATCTTCATCCACATGTGCAACTCATGCATTACCCTCAGGTCTTCTATGTGTCCTTCCTTGGTGTTGAGGACACTCATAGGCTCTATGTCCTTCTTCTCTGCATTGGAAACAAGTACCATGAAAGCCTTCTCTTCCTGATCCTCGTCCAGACCTTCCTTTTCCTCTTTGGTCTCCATTATTCTGATCACAAGGATGGTAAGTGTTATCTTCTTTCTGGTGTTGGTTGCTACTAGATCCTTCACCCTTTTTTTGATCTTCATTTCAACCTCCATGTGACCATCCATTGGCCTTTCTAATACGACCTCCACCTCTTTGCTTGCTTTCAAATCTTTTATTCAACTTTTCTTCTACCTTCAAAGGAAACTGATATGCATCTTCAATGGTAGACATTCTTACCAAACACAACTTTTCTTGAATACTCAGATTCAACCCATTTATGTAATGGGAAAATTTCTCCTTATTGGCCTGTTCTAATTAGGACATGGTAGAATTCTTTTGTATACTCCTTGACAGATTTTCCCGCTTGTTCAACCCTTGCATATTCAACAAGTCTAGCTCATAGTCCACAAAAATGAGCTATCTTTTTAGTCCACCATATGTTCCCATCTGGTTATTTTCTCTTTTCCTCTTCGATTTATTTCTAGTTGTACGTCTTTCCACCAAATATTCACATGACCCTTGAGCTTGGTCTTTGCAAATTTGACCCTCTCAAGATATTCCACCTTCTCATACTCAAATTATTCCTCCATATCATTGGTCCAATCGATCAACTCTTTTGGGTTAAGATTTCCAAAAAAGGTAGAAACATTGATCTTTTTCATTTTTCCAACCTTAGAGATTGCCTTAAATAATATGGCTTGCTCTAGATCTTCTAATTCTTGTTCTTCTTTGAAATATTCCTCATTTTCACTTCCATCTCCTCTTCTTGGCTCAAAGCCTCGACACAACTCCTCTTGCAGTGCTTGAACTTGTCTCTATAGGGCTCTAAAACCCTCTTCTGGTACAATAACATTCCTTCCACCACCATGGTTTCTTCGTGGAGGCATTATGATCACCTTTCTCAGAAACCCACAACCACAAGGTGTAAACTACCTCACGTTTGGCGAACTGTTTACTTGCTCAGGAAAATTGGTTCTAATACCACTTGATGAGGACCACACTGCCTAAAACCCACACAAATCACAACAATAAATACCAACACAGAAGATGCGAGATAAGAAAATAACCCACTTCCAATTATTTTTAGAAAATGAAATTTACAGATTCAAAACTTACATGCCACCACCTCATGGGCATGATTCATTACAACAAAATTAACTCTGAAAACAAAATATGTTGTTTAGATCCACAATCTGCACTAATGGAGCAACCTTCTATAACCCCCACTTATCCCTTTTTATTTTACCCAATAACCACCCTAGAAAGTGTAACTTTCCCTCTTGTTTTGGCACCAAAATTCAAGTCATTTGATTTCTTGCCTAGGAAGAT
Source organism: Sequoia sempervirens (assembly GCA_007258455.2). Taxonomy (NCBI): domain Eukaryota; kingdom Viridiplantae; phylum Streptophyta; class Pinopsida; order Cupressales; family Cupressaceae; genus Sequoia; species Sequoia sempervirens. The sequence continues at coordinate 383,378,345 of VDFB02000003.1, read as the reverse complement.
ATTTTAATGAAATTCACTTTTTACAAGGGCAAGTTCATGGGACAATAACTTTTGTTCTAGGTGTCTGATTTGCTATTATAACATATCGTTGGAAAGCTCTCAAAGAGATCTACAACATCAAATCCATCAAAGATCGGTTCGTCTACTTTTTGAGTTGTTTCAGGTCCTCTAAGGTTTTCATATCTAAATTTGAAGCTGCATTGGAGAAATTTCTCAAGACGAAAACTTTAATATCTCCCAAACCATGCAAGGTATTGAGACGATTCTTTCACAGCCAAAATGTTTTTCAGTTCTACTCCTTGGGGTAAATTTTTAGGTCCATACGAGCCCATTTAGGCTGAATTACTAAAAATAGTAAGCGACCATTTTCACCTTTTCTGACTTCTGACTATCTTACACCCCTTAAGTGCCATCATCAGACTCAAAACAACTAAAAAAACATAAGGAGAAACAATTTTTTTGGGTGATGCAAGATTTCCCTACACCACTAGATGCTCCTACATCAAAAGTTGACTCATTGTATAGTTCTCTAAACAAGCTTTTCGTCGACTATAAGAAGTCCAAAATCAGAATTTGTATGCACAAGTTATGACCTCTCCAAGTTTGTAAATAGCATTTGCCTTCCAACAAGCATGGTGGTGGTAGGGTGACAGTGGCACCACCCGTAATAACCTGGACCTGACCGACATATTAAATATAGTTAATTGAATTTTTAAATTTCAAGTTTTGGAAGAATTTAAAATTTATGTGGTGTTTTTTTTTATTTTTTGAATGCCTCGTAGAGGCAAGGGCCCACCCAGCAGAACTTGCTAGTCGAAGTTGACAGCGCATCAATGGCTGATTGAACGACAAGGTACATGTTGCTAGTCCATGCAAATTGGCAATTTGTGTGACATGTCAATCACAGATGGGCCATGGGGAGGTCTACAAACCCCCACCCAAAATTATATATATTTTAAATTTAAATTATTATTTTTAAATTAATAGGGTTTTAATTTTTTTTACCTGCGATATTTTTTATTTATTTTAATTTTGTGCGAAAAAAATTGTATGATCGTATGATAAGGAAATGAGGAAAAAAATTCTACTTTTTCATAGTGGCCAAATAGGTCAAATTTTATGTCAATCTTCATCTCTTGAGCCTCCTGGATCCAATGCTGGGGTCTGTTTTGTTTGAAGGGGTCATCTGAAATATTTTCCCTATAAAACCCTCATAATGAACATCCATAAAAAAACTTTTTTTCCAACAAAGATTCATAAACCCGAATTTGCAAAAAATAACCATAGATCTACAACCTCAAATTTGTAAAAACAACCTGCATAAAACCCTCATATATTACATCTTCATTCTTTCCATGCAAGCCTTGGATTCAACTATGCACCAAATCCACTCTAATAAGGGTTATACAAACCACAACCATGGCTCTGATACCAAATGAAAGGAAATATGCATCCACCCAAAATAATTTCCACATAACCCAAATAGATAAATCTATGAAAACAACTATTCAGAATCCATATGTGAAAGATTAAACAACATACCATTAAAGATGACACAAGATATACCCTAAGAAAACCCTCAAGACGGAAAAAAACTAGCCTCCAAAATCATTTATCACTCATGTATTATTCAACAATAAACATTACAATACATCTTAAGAGTTCTCCATGAATACCCTTGGAACATCAAGCCCTCTACAAGCACCCCATGTCAACAAGTATGTAACTACACATCCCATGCCATGCTTCAACCTTCACAAATGCTAACAAGAGATGCTCTCAACCAACCAATAAGTCAACTAGCCAACCTTGGACAACTAACCATGTGCTTGCTTTTATAGAAACAATCTCATAAAAAACCACCAAGTGGTATTACATAAAACCATATGACTAATACCATGAGCTTACAAAACCATTAACCCCCACATTTTATTTTTGGTACTAAGTTTTCCCAATATTAAATATTATCCCAATATGCAACCCCACATAAAATATTTATCACAATGTTATGTACAACACACAAAGTGGCCCCAAGAATGCTAACCCATGTGATGCACACATGCCTAGATCCCCTAGGTGCACCACATAATAGTAAAATATTATATTATAATCATTATCAAGGTGTAAAACCAAGGCTTCAAAAGAGGAATTGCTAATAGTAATCTGTATATCAAGACTGAAGGTGAGAATCAATTGATTGTTGTGGCATATGTACATGAGATTATTTTTTGTGCTAAGAGTTTATAGAGGAAATGCAAAAGGATTTTGAAATGTCTATGTTTGGTGAGTTATCATTTTTCCTTGGTTTATAAATTTCTCAATTTGACAAAGGCATATTTATCTTGCAAACTAAATACATTGAGGAATTGTTGAAGAAATTTAGAATGGAAGATTGTAAACCAGTTAGCACACCCATGGTCACAGGCTATAAATTAAGCAATGATGATGAATCTCCTGAAGCAAATCATACACTATACAGGTCAATGATTGGGAACATATTGTTAGTGACAACATCAAGGCCAAACTTTATGCTTGAGCAGTAGGCATGGTGGCACATTTTTAAGCAATGCCAAAAGAAACTCATGTGCAAGTAATCAAAAAAATATTTAAATATCTAAAGGGAACTTTGGACTCTGGTTTGTGGTATCTGAGAGGCAAGATTTCACTCTAGTAGCATATACAAATGTGAATTGGAAAACAACATTGATGATAGGAAAAGTACAAGAGGAGCATTATTCCTTGGCAACAATCTAGTATATTGACTAAGCAAGAAGCAAGTTTTTGTTTCTTTATCCATAATAGATGCAAAATCTATATTAGCACTATCATGTTGCACATAGTTCTTTGGATAAAGAAAATATTTAAGGACATGAAGGTAGAATATGATCATCCAATTTTAATACTTTGTGACAACATGAATACAATAAATATTTCAAATAAGACAGTTATGCACTCTAGGAAAAAGAATATTCCTAACAAGTATCATTTCTTTAGAGAATGGGTAGCAGAACAACAAGTCAAGTTGGAATCCATTACCACAAAAGAATAGATCATAGATAGTTTCATGAAGCCCCTTCCAAAAGATAATTTTGAGTATCTCAGAAAAATTGGTGGTGATGTCTTTCTTATCTTGTCACTAAATTCTTGAGGAGAAGCACAAATTCAGGGGGAGCTAAGCATTGCAATATCTTTTAGCTCAATGAACTTTATGCCATTGATGTCAAAGGGGGAGAATTGTAGAAAAGAGGAGAATCAACAGATGGTTTCTTTGATTGCAAGGTTGTCATCAATGACAAAGGGGGATATTATGAAAATATTACTATCATTGATGTCAAAGAAGAGAAGAGCATAATCACTATTGTAGGAGGAAATCACATGCCCTAAAATGCATTGATGGGGGTTTAAATGTGTGAAGGTTGTTGGGTGAAAATTATGTAATCCCTTTTTGACAGATTACATAACCTTGATTTCAACCACAATTGTGTGAGATGTAATCTCTCCTCTCAGAAAGGGGAGGTACCCTTCTTCTGCATACTAAAACTAAGTAAAAGTAATTAAGTATTCACTAAAATGTATACTATAATTAAGAGATGGGGTTGTGTCACATTCATACTTCTCTCTTTTTTTAGAGAATATGTTTTACAATGCTTCACGGTTGGTATTTTTGATTTGATTCAACTTTAAACTAAAAACAAAGTAGTAATTCCAATATCTCTATCTTGTCAAAGCAAAGCTTAGAGATATCCGCATGATAATAACAAACAATAAAATAAGAAATAAAAGCTCAAGAAGGCACAAAGTCATTTCGTAGCTTTTCATCAATGGATCCTTGAGATATATAATGAGTGTTGTATTAGAGGCACAAAGTCTTCTAGATACAACAATTCCACGAACAACATGAACAAATACAAGCACAGAGTCTTGTAGATAATTCACCAATAGTTATCCAAACAGTATCACAAATTCAAATAAAGAGCGCAACACAAATTTTACACAGATTTATTCAAAGCCTTTAGATCTCACTCATTAATCGTTGCCAATCTCAATCAAATCCAAGTAAAAGTAATTAAGTATTCACTAAAATGTATACTATAATTAAGATATGGGGTTGTGTCACATTCATACTTCTCTCTTTTTTTAGAGAATATGTTTTACAATGCTTCACAGTTGGTATTTTTGATTTGATACAACTTTAAACTAAAAACAAAGCAGTAATTCCAATATCTCTATCTTGTCAAAGCAAAGCTTAGAGATATCAGCATGATAATAACAAACAATAAAATAAGAAATAAAAGCTCAAGAAGGCACAAAGTCGTTTTGTAGCTTTTCATCAATGGATCCTTGAGATATGTAATGAGTGTTGTATTAGAGGCACAAAGTCTTCTAGATACAACAATTCCACGAACAACATGAACAAATACAAGCACAAAGTGTTGTAGATAATTCACCAATAGTTATCCAAACAGTATCACAAATTCAAATAAAGAGCGCAACACAAAGTTTACACAAATTTATTCAAAGCCCTTAGATCTCACTCATTAATCATTGCCAATCTCAATCAAATCAAAAAGATAATTGATCCAACACAAAGTTTGGTATGCAACTTTCTTCATTATTGATCAAAATAGATACACAAAGTTTCATGTATTTGCTTCTCAAAATGGGTAGCACTCCATTGCAAAAGATAAAAGATAAAGATTACAAAAGAATCCTCTCATATTTATAAAAGAGAGGAAAACACACAATTAGTCTCATATGCAAGTTAGAAACAACACTCCCTATGAAATTCATTTGAAACATAAAAACAAGAAATAATATGAAGAACACAATGAAAAAGCTATTAAATCCTATTTAAATGATCAAACTCTCAATCCCATGGGGGAATTGGTGCCATTTTGATGTGGAAAATGGCCCTTTCCCAATTCCTTGCAAGCTTGAATGATGATTGATGAAGATTTGATGCTTCTTGGTGGAATTCTTGCATAACTTAGCTATAAAACTTAAAGAAAACTATGAAAATGGATGAACAATGGATGAGCAAATTCAAAATATCAAGATAATGACTTTGCATAAAGTTGTGAATCCATTTTGCAAATGAGAGCCTCTTATTTATAGATGAGAATGATGGAGGATGAGGCAAAATGGATGAATGTGGGATAAAAGACCAACCAAATAGCATGAAGCCACTTGTCAACATGTGATTGGACAAAGGTGGAACACATTTTGGTCATTGTGCAATTAAATGCAATTAGGTGGAATTTCAAAATTGATGAAATGACAAGTTGGAGGGAGAAGAAAAGGAAGTTAATGCCACTTAGCTCAAGGCAAAGGACATGTAAGAAACTTAAATGCCTTGTTGGATGTACAAACCCTTTTGGAGGGATTTTTCAAACTTGGAGAATATTCCCCTTTTGATGCCTTTTTGAAAGTAATTAGAGATTTAATAAATTAATTAAAATGATTTTCATGAGCAAGTTGCAAAAGCTAGAGGATTGGATGGATTGGGATTGTCATTAATCAAGATTTGATTAATTAAGAGGGAGATTAGTTGATTTGACAATTTTGACTTAGACCTTTGGATTAATTTAAATCAAAATGAGAGGGAAATGATTAATAGACTTAATTAAATAAGGTTTGATTTATTTAATTAAAAGGAATGATGTTAGATTAAATCAAATAAAGATTAATTTATTTAATTTAATAGAAAGACTTTAGAGCTTAATTAAATAAAGTGAATTATTTAATTAAAAAAGAGATTGTAAGATTAATTAAATAAAATGATTTATTTAATTAGCAGGAGATGATGATTTAATTAGATAAAATTAATTTATTTAATTAAGAGATGAAATGTGATGAATTTAATGAAATAAAGATTATTCAATTAAATGTTTAGCAAAGGAGACGATTTAGGATGAACTGGTGTTAGTAAAATCAGGATCAGGTGTATAGGATCAATTGGTACATTTTTCATGTCAACAACATGAAATATGTAAGAGCAGTGAAAAATGGAGCTTTTACATGTCATATGTAAAAGCGGTGAAAAACAAAGCTCTACATGTCATATGTAAAAATGACGAAAACAACACTTCTGCATGTCATATGTAAAAGCGGTGAAAAACAAAGCTTCTACATGTGGGAAGGACACTTGAGTGTAAGAGTGGTGAAAAAAAAAGCTCCTACATGTGATTGAGGCATGAAATATGTAAGAGTAGTGAAAAATAGAGCTCCTACACATGACTTGTGTTTTGAGATGTAGAAGTGCTAAAAAACAGAGCTCCTACATGTGCCAAAAAATGACTAAGGAATGAAATATGTAAGAGCAGTGAAAAAAAGAGCTCCTACATGTGACTTGTGTATTGAGATGTAGAAGCGCTAAAAAATAGAGCTCCTAGATGTGCCAAAAAATGACTAAGGCATGAAATATGTAAGAATGGTGAAAACAGAGCTCCTACATGTGACTTGTGTTTTGAGATGTAGAAGCATTAAAAAATAGAGCTCCTACATGTGCCAGAAAATGACTAAGGCATGAAATATGTAAGAGCGGTGAAAAACAGAGCTCCTATATGCAACTTGTGTATTGAGATATAAAAGCACTAAAAAATAGAGCTCTTACATGTGCCAAAAAATGACTAAGGCATGAAATATGTAAGAGCAGTGAAAATAGAGCTCCTACATGCGACTTGTGTTTTGAGATGTAGAAGCACTAAAAAATAGAGCTCCTACATGTGCCAAAAAATGACTAAGGCATAAAATATGTAAGAGTGGTGAAAAAAAGAGCTCCTTCATGTGCAAAAAAATTTCTAACTCCCAAAACTGAATTTTCACAACTTGGTTTAAAATGCGAATTTCAACAAACTAACAAAGGTTAATGCTCAAAATGAATTTTTGAGGATAGGTGACTACATACAAGGACCAATGCAATTTTCCTCATTTTGCGTGCTTAGAGTGCATGGGCTACAAAATGAATAAGTTTCGTAGGGGTTGTCCCTTGAATTGAGTACATTGAATTTGAGGATAACAGTTGGCTCCAGCTGGGGAGCTTCCTTCAATCATTCTTAGAAATGATTGAAGGGAGAAGAACTCCATACTTCAAGTGCCTTTATCCATCCATTTTCTCAGTTGACACATGACACTCCCGTCAAGTGCATGTTCAACTTAGTAGATGATATTCTAGTGCTATCGACAATTTTTGCAAAATTGCTGATGTTTATCTCACAAGAGTTAAGGAAGACCTTGAGGGGCCCTCTTCCTTGGCTCTTGTTATAGGAGAGTCAGAGGGTGCTCCCCTTGCTATCCCTCCCTTGCAGGATCGTCTTCCTTCCCCTTATAATGATCTAGATTGGGGGAACAATGACCTCTTGTTTGATAAGGACTAGGGGAGTGCCTCTTCTTTATTTGTAGATTAGATTTGTGTTTGTTGTGTTCCCTCGTGTTTGTTTTTATATGTTCCTGAAGGACCCTTGTCACCCTCATAGGTGCTTGGATACAAGAGTTTTTTATGTCTTAAGCTTCTTTTATTTGTCACATCATTCTTCTCTTTGTTATGCCTTGACTTTCAACAATTGGGGATGATGCAAAGTGTTGGGGGCATTTAGGCCTCCCTTCCATGTTGACCCAAGTTTTCATTTTCATTTTGTTTTCACACAACTTTCGTCACATGGCCTAACATAGTAGGGGGTTAATGATAGCTCATTTATATATCATTATATCTATCTATTTATATTTATGAGTAGTTATGACCCTAAAATATCAGATCCCCCTGTCTCTTGATGTATGTGTGTTTATTTATCTTTCTCTCTTCATTGCTTATTTTGTGATGTTGTGGTGCTTATGTGTTGTCCCTCATGTGCGTGAAAACATTACCACAGTTACATCTCGTCATGTTCTACAGGCCACAACATCACTTTCATTCTTTCTTTTCTCTCCTTAGGATGTCACATTCCTTTGAGTTTAGCACACACCATCCTAAGGGGGAGCTATTATACTAAAATTTTCAAGAGGTGTATTTGGTGGCCAACAAATCCCTCACTAAAAATTCTTTATTTTTCAGAAATCGCATTCTTCAACATGGACCCCTAAAAGAGTTTTTCTTTCATCACGGATTCATAAGTTAGAATCTAAAAACTTTCCTTTGAGGAAGGAGTACTTTTTTTGATGAAGAAGTCTAAAAGCTTGCCCTTGCGAGGGAGTATTCTTTCTTTCAAATTCCTTGATGAAAGAAATCTTTCAGAAGGATTCCTTTATGCTAGAATCATTTGTGAAAATTTTTATTGCTTTCCATAGCGTCCCTTGAATGGACCCCTTTTCTTTTGGAGGGTTCTCGAGAGACCCCTTTGGAAACCTCTCCTTCAATTGTTGACTATCTACATGACTGTTTGTTTGTTTACCTATGTGGCTTTTTGTTATCTAATATGTTTTATTTGTAGATTAACATGTTGCTTTGCAAGGGCACCTATAAAGCTTCTTTTCAATCGACCTTGTAGGACCGAGCACCTATAAGGGCCTATCAGACTCTACAAGTCCTCTCACATATGGCTTCCCTTAGGACCGAGCACCTAGGGGTGTCTCCTTTGCAAGTCTAAGGACCTTTAAAGCCCTTTCATCTTGCACAATCTCTTTGTTCAACTCTGTAGGACCGAGCACTTGCAGAGCCTTTTTGTTCACCTTTGTAGGTCCGCAGACCTATAATGCATTTTGTTCAACTCTCCTCGAGACCAAGTACTTGTGGAGCCATCTCATCTTCTTGTGCTTTCAGATGTGTTAGATTGTAGTTTACTTCCTTGACAATTTAGGTATACTTTCTTTAAATTCTTTCGATCTACTTTACCTCACATTTGGTAGCACATATGCTCACTAAAGTGGGAGAAAAATGTAATGGTGTGAATTTGTACCCCTCATAAATTCCCCATTACACCTCTTTACCTTATAAAAATCAAACCCGATGATGATATTCCACCTCATCTGTCCACTTTCCAGCCATTTGGTGGCTATTTGTAGTGTTGGTGGGGGAATTTTTGTTGGGGACACTGGTGCAGCATGCAGACGTCTGCACAGAATGTTGTCATCCTGAAAGGATTCTTGCCTCTAGAATCCATAGAGGTATTACAATTCTCCATTGGCAATGAAGCATAATGTCCGTACACCCTTGACCAACCTCAAATGGCTCTTTTGATTCCCATTTCATCTTCAAAAGACGATCTTCTCCACTCACTTCATCTTCTTCAATCTCACTACACACTTCTTCACCCTTATTGAGCATCTTACACAACATTCTCCACCATTTTTGAAGCTCCAAGTCCACACTTTGATGGTTTTACTCCTCCTGTTGTTGTGACAATGTTGGCATCAAAAAGCTTGCAAGTTCGCATCTCCCTTCACGTGCCTTGAGAGCATCTTGTTGGGGAGGTGATAACCATTTATTTACCATTGTTGTATTGATTTAAATAGCATATTTTTTTTATCATTGCTTGTTATTCTTCCTTTCAATTCTTTCCTTCATCATACTTTCTATAAATTTGCTATTCTGGTTGTCTATGGAGGTCAAAACATCGAAATGGGGGTTTGACTACAACAAGGCCGAAAACAACCCCAACATTTTTCCTTGTTTTGTTGTGTGAAGTACTTTGTTCTTGTGGAGCTTGAGGGAGGTTGGATTGATTGTAAGTTGCATTTCTACCACCCTTGCTCGTTATTTTGTGCTTCATCAAATTTTATCTTTTAAGTTAAAGTATTCTTCTTGTTGTTTCAGTCTTTTGGTTGTATTTTTATTTTTTTTCATTGCATAAGACTGCACTTATCAAGTCGATTATTAAGTTATATGTTAGTTTCAACTGTTCTTTGTACTCCTTATGCCCAACTAAGATGCCAACGCATTGCACCATCATTTGTCTCTTGTGCTGGAGTCCTTTGGAAGAGAGTTGCCTAGGTTATAGTTTAGACTGAAGAATTTTCTCACTTGATTTCCTAAACCTCTCGGGTTGGAAAAAGGAAAGTGGTAGATCAATTTCCCTTTCTTTTCACCCTCTTTAAATATCAAATTCATCCTAGACAATCCCTTAGCGTGAGGTAGATCTAGGCAACTGATTGTTCTAGACCCTCCTGTGTCTTGGGATCTTAAGTAATCGGTCCCTCTCTAAATTTTGGTGAACCGAAAGTGAATTGCCTTGATTTTGTTTTGTAGGGTTTAAGGATTCTTCTCTCGTGTTCTAGGTGTGTGCATTGCAGGGTGTCTAGCCTTGCAACCCAACCTATGACCCCTAGCGACATAGTTAGAATAGTCCCTAAATGTTGTGGATCGAAACCTTGAATAGGTCACTATCTACTTGTAAAACCCTTGGGGGCTTCTAAGAAAGTCATTTCTAGTGTACGTAGAGATGGCTTCCTTCATGCATCTTCCCATTGTGTTTGTGCAGCCTACGAGTGGGTCTCCTGCTATAACCTTTACCTCACAAAATTTGTCGATGAATGCTAATAGAGAACCCTCTCCTTTGTACATTCCTGCTTGTATCAACGGGAATACCATAATTGGTATCCTCGTTGATCCCATGTGTCAGGTTAATGTTATCATGAAGGAGATTATGTTAATAAAATTATTACATAAGGATGGGTGCGATGAGTCTAAAATCACTATACGTACGTATGATGGGCTTTTTGTTCCTCCCATTGGTTTTATCACTCTATCAATCCTAGTTGGGCTTAGGACTGTGAATGCCCTCTTTGATATTATCTTAGGGTTTGACCTATTTAGGGTGAAGCGAGGTATTCCTTAGCTAGTTTCCCCAAATTTAGTCCCTTTGATAATCCATAAATGCTTAAATTTCTCTCATGAGAGTTTTGTGCATGTAGTCCACGACACTGGTTACAAACTGATGGTGGCGCATGGAGGCTACTTACTCGATCACTTTTGGCTTGCCCCTGTTGGTTCGCTCCCTCAAGGATGGACTTGTTATATCAAACTTATGCAAAATACAGAAATGGGGACATAGCTCTAAAAGTGACCTAACCTCCTTCTCCCTATGCCATTTCAATTAAAGCTTCAATGATATTGCAGCATAAGGTTGCCTCTTCCGCTTGAAAAAGGGAGGAGGAGAAGTTTGTTAAAGCATCTTCTTCTTCTTCCTCTCTAGTTCCACCTACTTCTGCCTCTCACCTTGCTATGGTACCTTTAACTTTCACCCCTATGCGTCGCTTGGGGAGTCTGATGGTGCCTACTTGGCATAAGCCAAGCGTCAGGTGTTCAACCTTCCTATCTTGTTCATTGTGCCTTAGACCATCTTATATGGCAAAGGGAAGGGTCCTCATCAAGTCGCCCCTATACCTTGGCCTTTGTGGTCTCTTAGTGTTCTTTCTCCTAAGGCAAAAAATGGGAAGAGGCCCACCACTGAGGTGCTTGAGTCTGCTTCCCTGCCTGTTGTTGCCTCTACCCCTGCATCTCTTCCTCCTCTTCCTGTCTAGGAGTAACTCCCTCTACCAGAAATGGCTGTGATGGACACTTTGATGACTGACCAGAAGCCCTCTATTCCTTCTCAAGTTACAACCTCTAGCTCTCGAAGCCCAAGAAACTGCCTTGCCCGAGAGCGCAAGCATCGAAGGAAGGCTCTGGTTGCTGAGCATTCCAACATAAGCCATACATAAAAAAGAATAATAGAAAGAACTATATAGTGAATAATCATTATTGAACTATCCCCATGAGATTGATATAATAATGGAGTATTGTACATCCCATTCCATACTCCTTAAGATCTCCTCAATAATCAACTCAAGCCTCCAGGTGTTTATACCAAGCTCCTCTCACAATAAGCAAGTATATTATGATCAGATGATGAATAAATCCATCATAACCATCCTATTTTCAACAAGAGAGCAAAAAATAGAGGAAAATTTTCTAGTAGCTTCCTGAACCATCTTTCCACCAATGATTAATGGTCGAGAAAAAATAAACACTTAGAGTTGGGAATTGAAGTTTTCCACTACATGTGATTACACACTCTCCAATGTAGAACTTTGGCTCTCTCCAAACATCATGACCAAATTTGACTTGCTCACATGACCCCAATCATTAAATGTTTTTGACAATATTGAATATAATTTACAACAATCCCAAATTATTAAATGCATTCCTCCAATAAGCCCAATAAACACATGGTCACTAAACCATGACCCCTCTAATGTGCAACTTATTGGCACATGCCCTAAAATATAGAATTTTATAAATCTCATGTCATATTAAACCCTAAAACCTACACATTTTAAATATTTTTTTCTAATTATTCCTCAATTTCCTCTTATTTGTTTTTTGTTGCCCTATCCCTACTTTTTCCATCATTTATATTCAACCAAATAATTCCTTAAATGGGCCACATGATCAATTGTGCTTGGAGTTGTGTTTCTTCTCCTCTTGTGTCCTTCTAATGTGCCTAATTTTTGCAAAAAAATCTATGTTGAGGTCTTTGACTCAAGTTCCCCATACCTCATTCACCACCACTTTGTCTTATCCACTAGAGTTTTTTATTTTCACTTGCTAGCATCCCTTTCCTTCAAATCTCAATTCATCATGCCTCCTTGCTTCCTTTTTATGTCTCCCATTGGATTTTGAGGTTCTCCTTGCTTGCCCATGTCTTGTAATAATTACCCCTATTTTTTTTCAAAAAATACTTCAATTGAAATGAGATACAAACAAGACCCTTTCCACTTTTGAATCACCCAGTTCTTGAGATGGGCAAGGTGAGAGCATACATTATTTAGGAATATACAAGTAATTGAAATTATTGAAATTAGAAAGGAAGTGCACTAGGTGGCAAGCCAAACAATCTCATGTATTCAATGAAGTGCTTATGTAATTGAAAAGAAAGAACACCACACACGTATTCAATGAAATGTGATTACAAAGAAACTACTTATTCATTAGGGTGAGTAGACATGACACTCCCAATTTTTAGTGGGTAAGAAAATACAAATTCTCCACTTATTCAATGGGATAAGTAAATATAATGCTTCCACTTGTCTAGTGGCATAAGTCCATCCAACAACTTTTCACTTATTTAATGGGGTAAGTACAAACATCAATGAGCAATTCCAAACTCATTGGAAGTACTACCATCTAGTGTTTACAATGAAATATCAAGCAATACAACATCATATAACTACTGCAATACTTCATAAAATATGGATAATTAATAAAATCATGAACCCACCTTAGATACATGATAATATAGTAGATTGCAAGTTTGGTATCAACTTGTAACACATTGTAATAGGGATGGAAAACTAGATAAACACCCAAAAAATCCTTCACTCATGCCCAACACACCGCCAATTGATCATGGCAAGAAATAACTCCTCAGAGCATACCCAAACTCTACCACAACATGCTAGAAAAAGAATATATTAGTTTGAAAACTGATATCAAACTTGTTCATATTTGATATGGTGTTGGTACAATAGGTACAACACCAATAAATGCATCACAACTCCACAAAAACACATAATATTAGTGCCAAACTATTTGAAAAGCATTGGGAAGGAATTGGCACCCCCAAACCAACAATAACTATACCCAAAAGCTAGGTTTTTCACCCTAGCAATCCTCATGCCTCCCCTATAGCCATTGTACGGCCTATACTATGTTGTAAGACTAGCTCCTTAAGATATTTCTTGCATCTAACACTATGTCTAGCGAGGTGAAGGCATCCAAAAATATCAAGAATAAAGATCATAAACTATAGAGATTTTAGAAACAATATGGTATGACCAACAATGGAACCTCCAAAATTGACTTTTAAATAAAAACTTTAAAAACTTTAAAAAATTATATATAACACACCAAAAAATGTAACTCAATACACATAAAAAATCTCCACGCTTGTAACCTAAAACCTGAAACTCTTCTTTGTAGCTCATTGGTGATTCCTAGATGAAATCACACTAACTAGCCAGAGAGTTTTTGTCCTTGAAACTAGTAATCTCAAGAGGGTTTTCATACTCAAAATATTTATGAAGAAATCAGGTTATCTCCAACAAAAAAAGTAAATAACATATCATGGCTAACCTTACAAATGAACTCTCATCCTCCTTTTATAACTTTTTAAAGAGGGAAATAACCATAATTTTAAAAATAATAAATCTTTTTTTCTTCCTCAAAGATATTTTTGAAAAATAATAATAATTCAACATGTGTAAAAGGCACCTTTCCCTAGGCATCCAATTTGAAGCACATTTTAAACATCTTTTAAATGAATTATTACACTAAGTTATTATTTTAATATTTTTAACCTTAGACAACTTAAGTGAATAATCATTATTAACTTAATAATTTATTTGAGTTGCAAAAGTATCCAAATGACATACAAAAAATTATGATCATACCAATGGATCTACTGAAGAGTTAGAATGATGACTAGAGGCAATTGGGTGACTTTCTTAAAATAGTTTGCTCCTCCAAGAAGTTTGGAGAGATCCCAAAAGGTCAAAAATCAATTTTGAAAGCATCAAAAGGATCCACATCACCAATTGAGCTCATTGCCACCCTGATAAACTAAACATGCACTCTTTAAGAACTTTGGAGTTCTCCCTTACTCACCAACTAGCCTATGAGAAAACTCAAAAAATAGGCTAATTGTCCATATTCAAATTAAGCTTGATAAAGGGACATTACATGTCCCTAATTTCTTGCACTCCTAATCCCTAATCCAATCCTTTCGGGATTCAATAATTTTTTGATTGCATAGACAATAGGCTCAAAGTTTGAACCTGAATGTCTTCCTACATAGCTAATATCAAATTCTTGAGACCCAACATCCACTACCCTATTTCAAATCTATAAAAAAATCTTTACAATAGTACCAAAGTACTTGGTCACATCAAGTCCTAATATCCACCCTGATGGGTTTGTAGAGTTTTCTATACCGCCATACTTGAAGGATGTTATATCATGGAACCCCAAACTTGACACACTCTCAAGTCATTATTTTCCTTGATAAGATAATATGATGTCCTAAAGTCTTGATCCCCACTCATTTGTATGAAGCCTTTTGTGATATTTCAAACTATTTCATCCCCCAATGTAAATGACACTCATTACCTTGATCTCTCAACTCCTAATCTTTGATCCCTTGTTTCTTGTGGGCCTTCGATGTTTTTAATGTCAACTTACCTTATCGTAAATTGTTTACATGGACCATGCTCCATAAATACCTATTGCTTTATCATTCCTCCCTCCTATTCCAATAGGCCTTTGTCTTTACCTACACCTTGCATCCCAACTCCTAATCCCTCAATCTCCTCAAGAAATTACACATTGTTTAGTTATGAATATCCTTAGACCCTCACCATTTGAATATGCATTCCCATTTCTTCCTTGCAATTTACAAGATGTCATTAATGCCTATAATTGACTATGATTGAGCTATATATTCATCTACATCCTACCAAAAATTCATTGGGCACCTCAAAGGCATGAATCCAATTGTAAAGCCACATGAAGATGATGAAAGCAAGTTTGGGCATTTTGAATACCATAAATGAAACCCTAGCATTCACATTTTATAAGTAAGTACATGACTACTTCTTTGAGTGTAGAAAGAATATTTTTGCTACCCTAGACATTCAATAGCAAATCTTCTCGAAATATTTTACTATAGAGGGGTGTGTTGGTGCATTCAATGCTTTTTGACTTGTATACAACCACCTGAAAATTTGAGACAAATATAATATATTGTAACTAAATGTTATAAATACAAGGAAAAAAATGCAATAAGGGTTGGTAATTCTTTCCATTCTTGATTGCAAGTGTCTCAAGTTGTTCTAGGGTTTCAATACTTAAGGTTTGGTCTCAAGTGAAAAGATTACATGTTGTAAATCACATGGCGAGTTTAAAAGAAACTATTTTATGTAGTTAAATATCTCCATGAAATATAACGATTCAAGAAAATATTTGAACCTAGTTGTGGGTTTCTCTTGCTACATTTGGCGGTATAAATGTAATGAGTGTTAGATAAACATGTGACAACATTGTAAAGAATTACATGCATTTGTAGTTCTATTTTTTTCATGTGGATTATTGTAGCTTTGATATGGATTACTAGAATGTTTGGTTGCATAAAGTTTTATCATTAATTGTGTATACAAGTCTAGCATTATGTATGAGTTACACATATGATCTTTTCCTCTATATTTTGTATGCATTCATTTATGTTTGGATTATGATCCATTATGCTTCTATATTTCATTGATATAACTCATGTCACATTGCATGCAAGCTAGAATTGGTAAGTCATTGGAGGAACTTGTAAGTATTTATCATTCTATTAAATGTGCATGGTTGGATCAAGAGAAGTCCATCAATAGAAACATATGCATTACTGTTATCTTTGGGTACACATATAAGAATGCAAGTATCAAGTTAATAAGAGGTCTTACAAGCAACTAATGTGCAATAAGGTTAGTGACAAGTTTTAGGGCCCATCACATATATGAGTATAATTGTTGATTTTTTTTGTATTACTTTGTCATTTTGCTTTAATTGTCATGTTATACCTCTAGGAACAACCTCTTGGGTCTAGTTGAGCCTGAAGTGAAGGAGACTCTCGTTGTCATGCATTTGATCAATCCACTCCATTGTTTGATCATAAGTCTTTCTTATTGCCTTTGTTGACATTATCCTTGGTCTTAGGTTTTGGAGTCAATCTTTAGGATTTGTGGGAATACATGTTTGAGAGCCAACATTACCTATATTAAATATATTTGAAATGTCACATACACATTCCCTAGAAAATAAGCCCAATCCTAATGCATGACATCTTACAAAGATGTGAACCACAACATAATTAAATACAAAATATTTCTATATACAAGGTGTACACCACCTTTTCAACAAATAGTTAATGGGAAGCTTAAAGTGAACCATTTTAAGAGGTGAGCTAATCTTTATTGAACATCAACCTAAGTTTTATAGTCTATTACCAAAAGTTGTCCAGTTAAAAAAAAAAGAATCATAAACATCTATTTGATATTGAGCCTTGAAACTTAAAAAAGATTGAAAAACAAAAAAATATTTTTTTTTTGAAAAAAATAAAAGATCACCTCTAATAATCTAAAATAGTATTGAAATAAGAACTAAAAAATACTATATTTTCTGTTGAAACATCACTTAAAAATAATGAAATATTTACACTGAAGGTGTTCCTTATATGAAGTGAATGACCTACTTTTGAAAATCAACTGTTGGGAATTGTAGAGAAGTATGCAAGACTGTTGAAATGATCTCAACCATCAAATTTTCTAAAATATTAAAAGATATATATAAATTAAAGAAAAAAAATGCATTCTTATCTAGTCTTAGCTTTAAATTAAGAAAAAGATAGGATAATAATTGATTTTTTCTTTTAAACTTAAACTTAGATTTTTAGATAAATAATAATAAGTTTTTAATAAATAGATATATTTTTCAAATAATAATATTAATAATAATAAAGCCTGCATGGGTAGCACAGTTGGCTTGGGTAGTTGGTTTGCTCCCCATTGGTCTTAGGTTTGACTCCATTCTAGGTTTAAGAGGTGGGTCTTCTTGCGGGCGGGGGATCTCACCCATAGGGGACTAGTCTCACCCTAGCTCACCCTAGGTGCCCAAGATACAGGCTATTGGGTTGTTGGGTTGGGTCATGAGGACACCTCTATTGTATAAAAAAATATTAATAATAATAAATTACAAATTGACTTTTAATCTTTTAAATTGGGTTTCATTTCATTTTCACTTAAGTTTAGTGTTACTTGTATTTTTTGATATAAAAGTTAGAATTTTACTTTTAACAATTTTAATATAGTTTATATTTATTTTTTAATATTTTATTTGAAATACAATTTTAATTTTTGAAATTTAATTTATTTAATAATATTTATTTATTTGTTAATATTGAGTTTATGTTGATATTGTTTGTGATATATTGATTATATTTTTTAGGTACATAGTCTATTAATACTTCAATTATAATAAATTAAAAAAATAGTTTTACTTTTTTATCTAATCATTTATTAACTTAATAAGTTTATTATTTGTTACTAATTTTTTAAAATTATTTTTATTAATATTTAGATTTTGATATATTTTGACTTTCCATTTAGTTTATTTTATTTTAGTTTTTAGTTTAGATTTAAGTTTGAAATTTATTTTTATTATTTATCTTTTTATGAAATTACAAATAATAATTAAAAAATATTAAAATTAATTTAATTTATAATTATTTATCTTATTGAAACTTTAATTATTGTAGAATATTTCTATTTTGGATTTTTTAATAATTTATATAATAAAATAAATTTCAAACTTAAAATATAAATTAAAATTTATAGAGTGAGAGAGAGAAGGTAGCTTTTGATTAGTTGTTTCATGCCAACAATCAAAGGATAGCATGAGATTAGGGATTTATGCTCAAGGTTGCATGTCATTTGGTTAAGGATATGATAATTCACCTTTAAAACCTCTTTAGTGTACCCATTGCACACTAATAAGGAAAATAGATAAAGAGAGAGAGAAAATAAAGAGAAAGAAATAGAGAGGGAGACAAAGAGATACAAAGAGATAAAAAAGGAGATGGAGATATAAAAATAGAGGTATAATATAAAGGAATAAATATGGAGAGAAGAAGAGAGAGGAAGAAAGATAAAGAAAGAGAGGAAAAGAGAGAAGAGGAGAGACATAGATAGACATAGTCACATAAAGAGAGATAAATAGATAAAGAGAAATAGAAGACAATGATATTTATAGAGGTTGAGAGATCAAGAGATAAAGAGGGAAAGCAGGAAAGAGGAGGGAGATAAATAGGGATAAAAAAATAGTAAGGGGAGAAAGATAGGGAGAGGGAAATAAACAGAGAGAAGAAATAAGAGAAAGATAGATAGAGGAAGAGAGAAGGGGAGACAATATGGAGAGAAATAGGGGAGAGAGAGGAAGAGAGAGATTGAAAGATAATAAAAATATAAATATAGAGAGGGAGACAAAGATATAAAGAGATCTCTCTCTTTCTCTTCCCATATCTCTATAATATCTCCCCATATGTAGTTCTCCCTACCTCTTTATATATCTCCCTCTCTCTACCTCTCTCTATATAACTTCCTATCTCAGTCTTTCTATCCCTCCATCTCTCCCTCTCTCATTCTCCCCCTCTCTCTTTGTATCCCCTCTTTATATCTCTATTTCTCTCTCACACTCCATTTCCATCTCCATCTCCATCTCTATCTTCTTCTTTACTTCTCTCTATCTCTATCTCCTTACCTCTCCTTACATCTCTTTCCCCTTTGTCTTTCCCACTATATATCTCTCTATCTCTCCCTCTTTCTATCCATATCTCCCCCTCTCTCCCTCTCTCCTTATCACTCTCTCTTTCTATATCTCTCAACTTCTCCATCCTCTCTCCCTCCCTCTCTATATATTTATATATATCTCTCTTCCCCCTCTCTATCTCTCTCTCTCTCTATTAATTTTTTATATCACCTCCTTTATCTCTCACTCATGCCCCCTCTATTTCTATCTTCCCATATCTCCTTCTTCCTCTCTATTTATATCTCATGTTATCTCTATCTCTCTCTCTCTCTTATTTACTCCATCGCTCCCTCCAACTCTCCCACTCTCTCTTTATATATATCCCTCTCTCCACCTCTCTCTATATATCACTTGCTTTATCTTTATATTTCTCTCTCCATCTCCCCCTCTTTCATTGTCTCCCTCTTTCTATATCTATCTAGATCCCTCTCCCGCTTCCTCTCTCCTTTCATCTCTCCTTTATATTTATCTTTCTTTGTCTTTGTGTTTTTCTTTTTCTCTCTCTCACCCTCTCTATCTTTCCCAAGTTATATTTATCGCTCTATCTCTTCTTTATATCCCTATTTTCCCTCTCCCTCTCCCCATCACTTCCTCTTTCTATATCTCTCTAATTATCTCTCCTATGTTTGTTTCTCTCCCTCCATTTTCCTCCATCTCTATCTATTTATACATATCTATCTCCCTCTATATATCTCTCCATATCTCTCTTACTCATACACACACACTCCTTGTTTCTCTCTCCCTATCTCTAGCTCTATCTATATCTCTATCTCTATCTTTATCTCTCCATATTTAAATTCTTACATATATCCCTCTATCTCTATCTCATTATGTATCCATATCTCTTTATCCCTATATCTTTCCCTCTCTATATATCACTTCCTATCTCTATCTTTATAAATTTCTATCTCTCTCTCATTCTCTCCCCCTCTCCCCCTCTCTATATATTTATCTCTTTCATCTATATCCATACCTTTATTCTCTCTCTTTATCTCTCCATCTCCTCTCGATATCCCTCTCTCTCTCTCCCTCCCCCCTATATTTCTCTCTCTTTCTATCCACATATCTCCCTCTCTCCCCCTCTCTCCCTATTTCAAACATATCATGAGCCTATTGGCAACAAAGCCTTATTATCTTCTTGATTCAAAGGTTTTTTTTTATTTGTGTTCATATCCTTGTAAGTAGATGCATATTTGATTTTAAGCTATCACTTCTCCATTAAGACCTTTGTTTCACAAACAATTTTTTAAAAAATAGCCTACCAATTGACTTCATGTATACTACACAAATGCATGTAAACAATAAACCAAAAAATTACCTAATTGACCATCCACACTTCTTCGATGTACCCATTGCACACCAAGGTGCAATTGCTAGTAAATAAATCATTCATAATCATAAAATGAATTCTTATAAACCACTATTTTTACATTGAGATACATTTTACAATGGCATTTGGTGTGTGTTGGCAAAACAAGGACATACAACTGAGAGGGGGGTGAATCAGTTGTCACAAAATGTTAAACTTTTCAATGTTTACTTAACTTTAATCTCAGATCTGATGAATGAACAATAAACCATAAGCAATCAACACATCAAAAACACAAAGAACACCAAGATTTTTTATGTGGAAACCCTATTAGGGGAAAAACCATGATGGATGTTAGTCCACTATATTATACCATGTTAAAAGTATAATGAAAATAGTAAGGGGAATGCACATGCATTCAGGTACACTGTCTAGAGCTCACTACTCAAATACAATAGGGCTCACTGCCCAACAATACAAAATAGGATTAAATACGGAGGGTATGAACTAAGAAAATAGCTTCTACACAAGCCTGATTATAGTTCCAGTTAAGCAGAAAAACCTTCTTCATACTTCGCTCAAACTTCTTCTCACTCTACTCTGCAATCAAATTATTAGAAAACTATTCGCACATTTTCACTTTCTCTAGCATACACTCACTCTTATGTACACTAAATTTGCTCAAAAAATCACTCATATATATCCACAACATGGAATTACATCAACAACCTAGTTGGCCAAAAAAATAAAAATTTACAATGTCAGCCCAAATTAACAATTAAATTTTTAATGCAAATCAAACACCGTCGGCCAATACAATGATGCAACCCAAAACAATATCCACGAGTGTGCCAAACATTCAAATTTCAATCTCCAAGGATCCGCAATACGTTACCACCATCATGTCGGCCAAGAACATGAAAACTCGAACATGCACAAGAAAAATCTTTGACCACGAGCACACCGATCAACACAGATGTACAACAATGATGAAGAATTATCTAGAAGCATCCACAAACAACAAGAACTAACAAATAAATATCCACAACAACATAAATTATCATAATCACATAAACTTCAATCAAGAACACTGGCAGAACCCACAAAAATATTGTCAGAACACAACTGTTCATATCATGATCAAATTTTCATGCGGACCTCTAAAACTTCTGGTAGATGAACTAGATACTCTCAACAATAAACCATTTAGTCCACAATAGTTGATCTTCAACGTATAGATCAAAATACCTTCATGACCTTCATTGTTCCATTAACAACCTACAACTCTTCTTTTAACAATTTTCTCAATATCCTCAACATATACAACCTTCAATACAATAATGCTAATAGTGTTGACATCAATGACAACCACATATCAACAACACAACCACAACATTTGACAAAATTCCAATAGTGTGTTCATAAAAACTCTACCTTAAATCAAGGAGAGTTCTTGACATCATCACCCTTCATTTTTTATTTATGAAAACATATATTAAAAAATGAATTTTCTTTTTCTATTATTGATGCATCCCATATTGGATATAACTGCATGTAATTGTTTAATGGTTTTATCCTATAGATATATTCTTGTTGTTTATTCAAAACAATTTGAAGTCTATGAAAGATGCCACACATTTGGGGTGGTTGTACTACCATTTCTATTGAGTGATGTGAAAGAGTGCTCAGTGCATTCACATATTTATCACACCCTTTGCTATTTAAAGCCCATAAAATTCATTCCCTTCATGTCCCCTATCTAGTAGAGCAGAGCAAAAATAGGATCAAGAATCAAAGCAGTCAAGAAACGAAGCAATGGTTAGCCAAGCAACGAATACAAAGCAGTCTTCTTCTTTCATGCACTTTGTTGAAATGGTGATAAGAGTGCTTGTGTTGTGTGTGACCTTGGCAACCACCATTATTATGGGAAAAAATGATTAGACAATTTCTTTATTTACCATTTCATTTAGGGCTAAATACAATTATTCAGCAACCTTGGTGCAATTTTCTTAAAATCTCACTGAGGAGATTTCCCCTTCTCTTTCAGCTTTGAGAAATTGAAATAGATGATGTGGAATACATGTTTGGCTGTGTGTAGGTTCTTCATGGTGGCCAACACCATAGCTTGTAGGTATGTCTTCTTCTCAACACCATTTCCGTTTCTTAGACCCAAGTCTCACATTGTCATCAAATTTGTGGTGTTCTTTTTGGATTTGGTAATGCCTCTGCTCTTAACATTCTTCAATTTTAGGATAGAATTTTGAAATCTTGATGTGGAAAAATCATAGGTTTATAAATACAAAAATTCAACATTTGAGAATTTTATAAATGTGGCGGTGAAAAGGGGAGCACAATAGAGCTAGAAGAGTATGTAAGCAATAAGCATGATATGTTGTTAGAGAAAACATTGGAGGTTGGATCTTACCAAAAAATATTTCCTTGGGTTATTATTGATGGCTTTGTGGTTGAGATGACTTCTAATTAGGTGAAATCCCTCATTCTTATCTTAATTTCAAACTACTCTAATAAAATTGCAAATCATTTGGTTTTAGGTGTTAAATCCTTCGATGTTTAAGAATAGCCAATTGATAGGAGTCCTCCTCTACTTAATATATTCTATAGCAATACATAACAACCTCAAGAGGTGCAAAGTTTCAAAGTTCTATTAGAAATGCCTACGCTATGGGAAAAGTGAAGATGTTGGCATGTGAATATGAAACAAATACAAAATTGATGAAGAATAAAAATGCTTCCAGTTCTATTAGAGATGCCTATGCTATGGGAAAAGTGAAGATGTTGGCATGTGAATATGAAACAACTATAAAAATTATGAAGAATAAAAATGCTTCCAAATTTTCTTAGACTGGTGGATTTGTATTATGGTAGATGATGCTTGATATGTGGTATGTAGAGCTAGCAGTCAGAGGCATCAAAGTGCATGCAGAAAGCAATGGAAAGATAGTTTGGAGACACACACCATGGCTAGGTGCCCATGTGGAAAAAGGGCCTATCAGACCTTTGCATAGAGTTCTTCAGGTTTAAAGTTTGACCTCATCTTTCTTTTGTTATACATATCTTTCATTATTGGATAGTTGGGGAAATGCATGCATTACTATAGAATCTAATACGAAAGTTTGCATTAGTAGATTTTGAAGAGATAATGCAATAATTGGGCTAAGGGCTAAAATAACATATTTCTCTCATATTTTGATAGATTTAGTTGTTTCTACACTGTTAATTTGCTGATGTGGATTTTTAGTGGTTCAGGTTGTGATACAATTAATTTTTATTTATGATTTTGGTGTTAAATCCACTATTTTCATTGATTGTGGTTCAGGCACATCGACTTTTGATATATTACAAATGTTATATTTTTGCCTATTGAAAAGTTAAATTTGTAAAAGGAGTTATCAACTTTGTATGATCCTTATGTTTAGTATTGTTTGTTGTTATTCATTTGTCCAAAAGTTAGATTTGGTAGATTTGTTGATTACTTGTTATCCAAGTGCTAAAATTTGGTATTTTGTTCAGGGCTTGGATCTGAGAACCACTTCAAGCATGTTTGTTGATGTGAGATGTATTGGGGAGAAGCAAATCAATGAAGAAGATTGTTTTATTCTAAAGCTTTGTGCAAATCCTTCAACTTTGAAGGCCAAAAGTGATGGCCCTACTGAGATCATACGACATGTTCTCTTTGGCTATTTTAGCCAGAGAACTAGACATTTTATCCCTATTAAAATGTTTTTCAATCTCATGGTCAACTAGACCTTCAAAGTTTCCATTGTTGAGTGGATGGTCCAGTAGGGGTCAAACCTTCTCATACTTAGTATACAAGCATGGGAATTGTGTTGAATAGTTCAAGTGCATTGTTTGTAGGTAAACATTCTTTGAGTAATTTTTCCAAACACTTCATAGGCTTTCACTCTACTTCCCCACTCTGATAAAAATTCACTTTACGTCATGCTTTGATTCATGCCCATACCTTGTTCCACACCTCTTGGTTTGCCACAGGCCATGAGGATGATGGTAAAGGTTGAGGAATTTGGTTTTACAACTACCAATTGCATTTGCTGAGGTTTTAGGCAAAATTCCACAACCTTTGATAGAGATGATAGAGAAGATTTACAATGCAATCATTGTGCTCCATCATGGTTCTTATGCCATGAGCTTTAGTTATAGAATAGAAGTTCTTGTAGCCCTAGTCCACCGAACTTGTATGGCTACCGACAAATAGCACAAATACAATAGCAACATAGGTTGGCTACACATCTATCCAATCCATTTCAACAATAGGACAAACATCTCCTTGCTCATCCCGTATGATCCATATCTAGTAATCACTGTAATCCATGAGAACACATTCCTATCAGGTCTTTTCTAAAGTTTCAAAGCCTTGTTTGTGTAGCCATTCTTTAATTATATCTTTATGCACTTTCCCTATTCTAGAGCTTCCAATTATATCTTTATGAACTACTTTATTATCTTCTTATTTTATTTCATAAAATAGTCTCAAAGCTTCAATTTTTGGAAAACAATCATAGAGATATGATATAGATTACCTCTTTGAGCTTTCCTTCTCAAAATATTATTTCACTTGGTAAATGGATAACAATAGTTTGCATTACCTTTATTACAAAGAACAAAAAAATCAAATAGACTTCTAGGTGCCCATTGATCTAGAGCAAAGAATATAATCATCAGATTTTACGTGGAAGTATGGTACCTATTCTACTGTAAATTGAGCGAATTAATCTTTAAAACCACCATGTATTTTAGAATTTGGCTCTTTATTTTGTCACATGTTTCGACAAAGGTGGAGGAATTTGGCTTTACATCAACTAATGAATACTTCATACCTCTCATAGTAATCATACTGGAATTAGCCTCAATATCCAGAATAATATACTTCACCAACTACCTAAGAGAGAAGGCCTAAAGGGAAGCCTTCATATTAGTTTACATTAATAAATGCATGCCTCAAAGTAGATGGATCAAGTAAAATAATATTCGTTATCACTTTGGTGCACAAAACAAGAGAACCCAAGTTGTCTAGAAATTTTGAAAGGAAAGCAAATCAAATCCTCCTTTAGAAAAGGACAAATTTGAACATAGAACATGTACTTATAATTATAAGTATTATTCTTCAAATCCTGTGATATTACCTTCCTATAATCTAGATTCAAAATAGGTACAAGCGTCCAAAATCTCAAAAATGAAAATGGTAAGGAAACCCTTTGAGAATCCAATTGTGAGAGAAGTATTCTAATTAAAAGGATGGAAAGGTTGTTGAATTTGGCTTTATACCTCTCAATTATATTTATTTAAAATAATTTGTCAGTGTCTTTTTAACTAATCTATTTTGAAGATATTTTGTAAGCCACATGGTTCACAAGACCACATTTCTTTGAGGCAAAGTGTCAAACACTCTTTTTTAGCTTTTACATTCTTGTATTTTGAATTAATATAATAAGTTAGCTACAATTAAATTGACATAACTTCAATGATTAAATTTTGTTTCTCATCACTTATGATCGGGATTATTTGACATTAATATTTTTTACTCTATCAAACCTAGATGACGGAAAATATTTATAAATGAATTGGAACACTTGCAAGAACTTTAAGAAGAGATAAGTGATCTACCTTGACTTAACGCACTCAAATTTTCAAATTACCATGGTTAAAATTAGAGGATGTCACCAAAATAGGTACAAAATTTTATAAATGAATTGGAACACTTGCATGAACTTTAAGAAAAGATAAATGATATACCTTGACTTGATGGACTCAAATTTTAAAATTACCATGGTTAAAATTAGAGGATGTCACCAAAATAGGTACAAAATTTTATAAATGAATTGGAACACTTGCATGAACTTTAAGAAAAGATAAGTGATATGCCTTGACTTGATGGACTCAAATTTTAAAATTACCATGGTTAAAATTAGAGGATGTCACCACAATAGGTACAAAACAAGGTGAAAAAGTGTGAAGCGTGCACTTTTAATCACTACACTTACAATTTCATAAGTAAATTTATCTATATATTACAATTTTAAAATTATTGAGTTAATAAAATACATAAATTTTACTTTTACATTTTTATTTTATAGTCAATCTACATAATATATGTTTAGACATGTGAAGAATAATAAAAGTAAATGTATAAGAATATAGGTATTCGAATATAGTTAAGATATGACTAAAAATATATGCAAGGATGCGTAAAAGGGAGAGGAATAGATTGAGAAAGAGCCCAACTTTATACAATAGTGTGCCATTTGCTAATTCTTAGTTATGGTAAACCAATCCATCAAATATAGATCCAAAACCAAATGAGAATTGGGATAAATATGCAAATTCACCATGGCAAAAAACTCTTCTTTATAATTCATTATATAATTCACAATAGACTTATTGACTAGTCTACATGAGATTGAATCATATAGGGAAGTGCTTGAGGAAGTTTGGAAAGGGTTAGGATATTGCAAAAATTTAAATGTTCAAATTTCTAACTTAAAACATATTATTTTTTTTTTTCAACTAATATATAATTATAAAAATTATCTAAATCAAAATAACTTGTACATTATATTAAAATATATATTTAATTTTTAACATTTTTCCAATAAAAAATAAAAGATATATTTAAAAAATATATAAGTAACTTTAAAACCAACAAATTTGTCTTAAATAAATCTATGAAAAACATAAAGCAAACTTAACACCTTAAAAATAAATAAAAAATTGATTATATTACTTTACTTTAAAAATAAACCAATGGAAAAACAAAGATAGAAAATTAAGGAAAAATAAACTTAATATTATGAAAATGAAAAAAGAATGATTAACTTGAAAATTTAAATGCAAAAATAAATACAATAAAATTTAAGAAAAGAATATTTAATTAATAATATTTTTTATAGAGAGAAAGACAAAGATAGGGAGATAGATAGATAGGGAGATATACATAGAGAAGGATATGGATAGAAAGAGATAGAGAGATGAGTGAGGGGAGATCAAGCGAGAAATAAAGATAAATATATAGAGTAGAAGAGATGGAGTGAATAAGATAGAGAGAGGGAGACATTTCTAGACATAGGGAGAGAGATGGGTGGGTAGAGAGGGAGATATTTCTAGAGATGGAGGGGGAGAGAGGAATATAGAGCAAGTGAGGACGAGTGAGACAAATAGATAGAAGTAGAGCTGAATATAGGAGAGAGGAAGAGGGAGGAAAATAGATAGAGATATAGAGGGATAAATAAAGAGAGAGAGAGATAGGGATCTATAGAGGGGGAGAGATAGAGATCGATAGATAGAGAGGGAGACAAAGAGATAAGAAGGAAGATGGAGATATAGCGAGAGATATATGGTGAGATAGAATGATATAAATATAGAGATATAAGGAGATATAGAGAGAAGGGGAGAGGGAGAGAGATAGAGAGAAAAATAGAGAGTAGAGAAAGACAAAGAGAGAGAGAGAGATGTAGAGAGGGGGAGAAGAGGAGGGAGATATATAAATAGAAGGCGATATAGAGAGATAGAGAGGGATAGGAAAAGAGATAAAGAGATAGGGAGATATATGTAGAGAAGGATATGGATAGAAAGAGATAAAGAGATGAGTGAGAAATAAAGATAAAAGTATAGAGTAGAAGAGATGGAGGGAGAGGAGTGAATAACATAGAGAATGAAGAGGGGGGAGAGAGGGAAATAATATATATGTATAGAGATAGAGATAAAGAAATAGATGTAGAGAGAGAGAGAGTGAAATATTCTGAACCAATTTTTTTTCAATAACAACATAATGCAACACACATCCGTTAGTGGTTAGCACTTAAACCAAACGAGCGTAATCTAACTTCAACCAAGAATGCGCCGGATGACGACGAGCATATGGTCAGAGGATCTCAAAGCAAAGCTGAATAAAGAACTCTAACCAAGAATGCGCCGGATGACAACGAGCATATGGTCAGAGGATCCCTAACTTCTATTATGCTGAAAGTAAACTCAACACCCAAAATGTGCTTTCAAACCTGGAGTGGGAATGGAGCTACCAAGGGCGGAGATGTAAGATATTACAATGCAAATCAAAGTAAATAGGCGGCAAGCTAGCCTCTTCCACTTATCCAAAGAAAGGTATTATAATGAAATAGCTAGAGAAAGTAAGATTGCTTGACAGATTACTATTCGTTCTTACAATAATTAGGATTTGTCGCCAAATACAGGTAGCTGTAAAGGCCCAAACCATGTCGCAATATAGTATAATGTCTCTCAGCCGATCATGTAAAGACTTTCAACCCAAACCCAACTCAAAGATAGACTTTACGCAAGTTGATATGACAGAACAACAACTTAATATGCATAACCAACAACCCTAGAATCCACTAAAATGCTCACAACTCACTCAATACTTGCCAAAATGACATGAGACTTGATGCAAACGAAAGCTAGGATGATGACAATGAAGACTAAACAAAGAAACAGCTAACAAATTGAAGTATTTTTTTTTCTAAACACTTGCCAGGCAAAACAGAATGGTACAGCCTCAAGAAATGTTCTACCAACAAGATAAAATCCAAGATACCTCTAAAAAATTTGCAACTTGGCATAGAGGGGCGCCCAAGGCTAGCAAATGCATGGGTAAACTACCCATAACCAAAATAAATTCGCCCAAAGACTTATGAGTATAAACTTCAATCTGCAATACAAAATCAGCAACTCCAGATTTTGATTAAAATGCAAGAAACTGAACTACAAATGCAAAACAACTTCTACAATGCAAAATCTCACTACAAATCTCACTCAACTACAATCTAACTCTCCACTAGTTGCTGTCTTTCAAGCAAGAAGTCAAGCCAAGGCTAGGAGGCATTCATTCCTCAAAGCAATCCAAATACCATTCCGGTAGCATAACTTTACTCAAGACACAAGATAATCCAAATGAGGACCCAAGACCTCCTTTTATAACTTGTGAAGACTCTCCAGAAGCTTCTAGAAACCCTAACTTTTTAAATTTGAAATAACTCCTTTCCCTCCAAAGATATTCATTTTCTCCAATCAATATTCGACTTTAATTTTAAATTAATTCCTCCTCAAAGAAGGCCCAACTCAAGCATTTAAAATAGAACTTTGAATATTAAATTTCTTCAAATGGCGCTCCAATTAAGAACACTCTTTAAGAACAACTTTGGCGGATGGGGAATAGGCTAAGGGGAGCTAAACATTGCAAATATAAATATTAACATAATATATTTAAATAAATGAACTTATCTCTCCAAAATGCATCCTAAGGCTAAAATTCATCAAACTAATCAGAAATGCATTGAAGATGAGCCATTCAGCGCCGAAACCAACAGACTGTACCACAAACAGAATTTACTAAAAAAATAGTAAATTCCAGTTGTCCTGGATCAAAGTGTGCATGCGATATCATTTTAAGCTTTCTCGAACTCCTAAAAGAATCCGTGAATCCAAAATCCCAAATCAAGATAGCCATCACACCTACTAAAATAGTAAGTCCTCGAAGGTTGGCTCCGGATTTAGCTTGCAAGTCATACCGCTGGCTCTTTGAAAACCCGTATAAATCCAATCCAACAACCAAACTCCAACAACAAGAAAAACCTCAATCATCTAAAAGAACTCCACCAAGCAAAATGAAACCTAATTCTCGCCAATCGGGATTTAAATCCAACATCATTAATCGGGGATAGGCTACCAATCATTGCAAGAAGTGCTAAAAACGGGGACATTACAGTCCGCCCTTCCCAAAATTGCTTGTCCTCAAGCAATACCACCATAACTCCAGAAAAGCTAAGACTGATCCATACCAAAACAAGTATGATCCCATGTTCCCAAATCCATCTCAGGAAGGACCCACCATGGCACTACTACAACACTCTGATCACATCAGTGAAAACATCATGCTAATGTTGCACTAACCTCCCTTGTAACTCCAAAGTGTTACCATCCATGATACTCAAACTGAAAGATCTTAAAGGACTGAGATCAAAATCATGCAACGTCTCACGTCCAAGATGCCCAGAGTCAACAGTAACAACCATACCACTGTCAACCACAATTCTAGGCAAGAAGAAAGATAGGCTACTCAACTTAAAATCAATCTCCTCAGCATACCTCCACATGGTAACAAACGAAGCCCTGATGGCAAAAGTGACATCTTCAAATCTTCTTGCAAAGAGGAAAACAATCCTTTGCAAGAGCTCAACAAACTCATACTCACGTCTCCTCATGGAGCTACTATGCACCAACTGAATTATATTGATACCACCATGAGGACTATAGAAAACTCTCATAGTTCCAACCTCATGAGTCTCAGAATGATGAATCAAAACAAGTGGTAGTTCGCTGTTCCGAACCAACAATGAGAGAAAACTGTCAAAGTTAACATCACAAACCTCCATAAGATGAACTCCAAGAATAGGATAGGTGTGAAGGAACAAATAATCTCTGTTGTTCAAGGCTGAAGTCAGCGAAATGCAATCTGATTTTAGTACTTCACACAAGGAAAAACAGCAACACCAATGAAATTTCCAAGAGTGAGTGTATGAGATGAATATTGAGTTGCAAGATAAAGCCTCAAAAATGGCAGGAAAACCCACTAGAACAATCTCCAACTGAAAACTACCACCACGTTGGCAAGTAGTAAAGGACAATCTCTTCCAAACGAGAGTAACTCCACAAGTAAAGAGGCTGGTCTACCTCCAACCAGCAAGCTCATGTCCCAAAATCTGCCCTTGTCTTGTCCAAGGATCAATGCCAAGAGCAACCAACTATTCATCTTTCCAACCCATACTCAAAATTTCTCTCCAATCCATTTGTTGATGAACAAATGGGGCCATCAAGTGGTTGGTGAAGAGAAGGACAACACCCAAAGGTCTGAAAATTTGATCACTAACCCACCAAAAATTCCTCTTTCCACAAGCCATAAACTCCATCAACCCAAGTTGAGAATCCCAAGCATGGATACCCAACCGAAAGTGATTTTCAACACACTGAAAATAGAATTCAACACAACCCCAAGTGCTGGTCAAAACCAAGTGCATACTCCTAAAATAGGCATTCCCTCTGATTAACCTCTGAAACCAATCCATGAAAGCTTCAACAACAC
Source organism: Sequoia sempervirens (assembly GCA_007258455.2). Taxonomy (NCBI): domain Eukaryota; kingdom Viridiplantae; phylum Streptophyta; class Pinopsida; order Cupressales; family Cupressaceae; genus Sequoia; species Sequoia sempervirens. The sequence continues at coordinate 383,346,593 of VDFB02000003.1, read as the reverse complement.
TGGAGCATGAAACAAAGGATGACTTCAAATTCAACTCCCAAAATAGACTAGCATCACTCAACCTACGGTGGATTGACAAGAGTGTGAACACCATGTTTTGGTTCATCTTCTATCACAAAAAGAGGATTATCATAAGTTTCCTCAACACCCACTTCAAAGAGAGGATTGTTAAAAACTTGAAAATCACTCCTTATATCTTGCTGTTCCAAATCAGCACATGCAACTTCTGATTTTCTTGAGACACTTTCAAGATCAAACTCCTCTTGAAGACTATCAAGCTCTCCAATCACTTGCTTGATTTCTTCAGCTCTTTGTGCACCCTCTTGCTCCTTGAAAAGTTTGAAGTCAACAAATTGGTCTTCAACCTCCATTAGAGCCAACTGAGTTTCTTTCAACATGTCCTTTGTTGATTCAAGCTCAAGAGTAAGCTCATCAACCTTTCTCTCCTTTTCTTGGAAAGTACCAATGGTCTTCTTCGCAATTTCGAAGGCATAATCTCGATCTTCAATCAAGTGTATGTATGCTGATTTCAATGTCTCCAAAGAGTCTCTGATAAGTTGCAAGTTAGGAAGAGCAATTTCATCCTTAACTCCACTTCATCTCTCTTCAGACTGAGCCTTCCAATAGAGATCATCAACCAAATTGTGTGTGCGATCAAATAGGGAGAGCGCTTGCACTTCTTTTTCAAAAGATACCTTGCATTGATCTTCCCACTCATGAGCATGCAAAGACAGTGAATTGTTGATAGGTTGCAACTGAAAATCAAAACTTCATTCCTTGCCTTTGTTGCCATCATTGCTGCTCCAACATTCTTGTACTTCACCACCAACTAACGGAGAATGCTCATTGTCATAAAAAGCATCATACTCCACAGATTTTTCAACCCATTGCTTGCAATCAGCTTTTTGCATTGATAAATCAGATTTGTGTTTAGTAACACCTTCAAACTCTCCATCTTCAAGAGCCATATGGCCCTCTAGCTTTGCTTCCACATCACTGTCACTTTGATCAAACTTGAAGGCAACCCCAAACTTGTAATGTCCCCTTTTTCATGAGAGATGGAGTTAGGGGAATTAGCCTATTCCTAATCCTCGTAGGCTAATGGAGCTTGATAAGAGGGTCGTTTGGCAGATACCCAGTTGATTGGTTGGCTCGTTTCGTGATTCAGTCTACATATGGAGGTGTTCTAATGATTTCTTGATATGTTTCTATTTTTAGAAACCTCATGTTATAAAGTAATTTTATGTTTGCACTTTATGTTATGAATAATGATTTTATTATAAAGTGCAAAATAATAAAATAATATTCCTTCTAGAAGGTGACTTGGGAAAGTTCTAGAAGGAGGTCGACCTCTTGAGGAAAAAGTATAAATAAACATCACGAGCCTCATTCTCATCATCTAGGAATTGATGTTTGTTTGATGTGGTTATTTGGTGGAGAAGCCAGCTAGTGTTTCAGCCATTGGAGGACCTTTGGGGACGAAAACCCTCATTGGTTATGCAATTTTGAGGCTGTGAGATACTAGCTGAATTATTGCTAATTGTGGGCTTTACTTTAGAAGTCCAATCTTTTACTTTATTGTGGAAATTATTTGAGTACAATAGCTGATGTATTATTGTACTTATTTTGAATAAAGTATGTGACTTGCAACAGCTAATGTATTGTTGCATTTGATGGAGAAGTTACTTCAGCAATTGATGTATCGCTGAGATTGATTATTTCATTGAGCAAATTTGTGGAGATTCAATTTGGAGAATAATTGATGATTGTGATTTATCATTTCATCATCTTAAGGAGTGATATTTTGTAAAGTTTCAGTTGCATTTTCAGACCTTCGTAATCTGCTGTCATGGAGGTTGATTAGCATATGTGAGTCTCATGTTTTTGCTCATATCTTTCGATTGAGGAGGCCAATCATTCTGGGTATTGTTGCATTCAATTGCTATCGCTAAGACAATCATTTCAAGGGCAAATTCAAGGAGATTAGAGGTTGTATTTATTTTTCTAAAATATTGCCAGGCAAGAACAGGGTTGGCTACTTGAGCAATTCGATTTGGGCTTGGAGAATATCATTTGAACTTGATGTTGATTACTACTTCATCTTTCATCCAAGGCACTTCTTGAGGCTAGGTTCTTCATATTTCTATCATCTTCTAGCATTGCATTTAGCATAGTTATTTTTGCAGCTGTAGGTGTGCATTATACCAGCATTATCATATTTTGAAATTAATGTAAATGCCAAGAGTCTTGGCCAACTTGTATGAGCATTGCATTGGATAATTATATTGCAACAAGGAGATACAGATTTGCTGGTTACATATTGTTGTCATTGAGCATTGTAATATCATTTGTACTCAGCTTATTAGTATGCATGCCAAGTGTTTGAAAAAATGTCAATTGGCTGTAGGTTCTCTTTTTGGCATAAATAATGTTATAATTTTGCATACCAAGCATTTGTATTAATGTCACTTGGTTGTAAGTGCATAAATGTCATCTTAGGTTGCATCCAAAATGTTTGTCATAATTACTAGTTGTTGTAGCTGCATATTGAAAGTAGTTTCAGTCATATATATGCATTGAATATTGTCAAAATAAGTTGCACATTCATGTTAGGTCATTGTTTAGTCAATTTAGAGTCATTTGTAAACATTCTCATTGATGCTAATTGAAGAAAAGAGTCATTAAAGCAAACTGAAATGTTATATCAGTCATATGACCCTTGTATGTGAAGTGTTTGACAAAATTTCCAAGGCCAAAAATCAAAAATTTTCAATCAGATTTGAGCAGGGTCATTACACGTCACTGTCACTTTGATCAAACTTGAAGGCAACCCCAAACTCAAGCATATTGTCACCATTGTTTGTTGATATAGAGTCCTCATCAAGTTCCATTTCATTATCTAGATCAAAGGGAAATTCATCCCATACTGGTTCCTTGTCATCGCTAGATGCCTTCACACCTGGATCCCAAATGGTAAGAGGATGATTGTTTCGATCAAAAGAAAAGAGCTCTTCGTGCTTCTTTGGGAGTGTTGACTCTTTGAATAGGTCAACACCCAACTCACTTAAACTAATATCCTCAAAAATATTTCTTTCTTTTAGTTTGGTTTGCTGATCAAACCAAATACCTCCCATGACACCATTGTGATGAAGTAAAGAATCTTCAAAGCTAGTTGTTTTGAAAGCTTCCTCATTTTTATCTTCTATGAAACCATCATGAGTAAATATGTCATTGATTCCTTCATGTGGAAATTCTTGGGAAGTTGGGACAACAACATGAGGAAAATCCTTCTTCACCAAATCTTCAATATGATCTCACATGAACTCTTTAGAATCATCACCAACATCATCACTATAGTAGTGGTCATAAGCTAGTTCTATGACACCACTAGTATTTTCTTCATCTTGCTCTTCTTCAACAAACTCATCCCACAAAATAGTTCTACCAACATCTTCTGTGAAGCCCTTAGTCTCAAAACCTTCATGGGATGAATCCAAATTAGGATTCAAGACTGCTGCTATGTTCTTTTCACCAAACTAATCTTCATCACTTGCTATCACATGCAAGTCTAGGGAAGTATTATGGGGCTCTCCCACACACTCCTCAACTGTCAAGGTTTATTTATCAAACTTACGATCATTTTGAGGTGACATGTGCACCTTGCTTGTGCCATCTTCAATACTAGTCGACTGATTTTTCTCTTCGATTTGTTCATTTGTGGGTTGCAATCCACAAACAGGCACTTCTTCTTCCTTCCTTGCACCTACAACCATGGCATGTTCTGCTTCCTCTTTAATCATTTTCTTGATGTAGTTGACCATAGCCAACTTTCCAGGGTAATGAATCACCACACAATTCAAAAAGGTGTCAAATGAAACATCATTCTTAAACTCATCTGTCATGCTCTGATATTCTTTATGGAGTATGGTAGCCTCATGTTCACATTACCTCTTGAACAGGCATTCTTTAGAAACCACAATCAAATCCGACTTCTCATGATTCCTGGACCTCAGGAAATGCAACATCTTCAAAACTTTTGAGAGCTAAATTGAACTTAGGTGAAGAATCTAATTTCTTTGTCACTCATCTATCAACTGACTCTGTATTTTTCACAGGATGGCAGGATCTTGGCTCTGATACCACTGAAATATTCTGAACCAATTTTTTTTCAATTTTTTCAATAACAAATACAATGCAACACACATCCGTTAGGGTTAGCACTTAAACCAAAACGATGCAGAATTCAACTCTAACCAAGAATACGCCAGATGACGATGAGCATATGGTCAGAGGATCTCAAAGCAAAGTTGAATAAAGAACTCTAAACAAACATGCACCGAATGACGACGAGCATATGGTCAGAGGATCCCTAACTTCTATTATGCTAAAATTAAACTCAACACCCAGAATGTGCTTTCAAACCTAGAGTGGGAATGGAGCTACCATAGGGCGGAGATGTAAGATATTACAATGCAAATCAAAGTAAATAGGCGACAAGCCAGCCTCTTCCACTTATCCAACGGGTATTACAATGAAATAACAGAGAAGAAGTAAGATTGTTGACAGTACTACTGTTCAGCTTACAATAATTAGAGATTCGCTTGCCAAATACATATAATAAGAAGGTCTAACCATGCTGCAATATAGTATAATGTCTCCTCAATGATCACAAAGACTTTCAACCCCAACCCAACTCAAAAGATAGACTTTATGCAAGCTGATATGATAGAACAACAACTTAATATGCATAACCAACAACCCTATAATTCACTAAAATGCTCACAACTCACTCAATACTTGCCAAAATGACATGAGACTTGATGCAAACAAAAGCTAGGATGATGACAATGAAGACTAGACAAAGAAACAACTGAAAATTGAAGTATTTTTTTTTCTAAACACTTGCTAGACAAAACATAATGGTACAGCCTCAAGAAATGTTCTACCAACAACATAAAATCCAAGACACCTCTAAAAAATCTGCAACTTGGCATAGAGGGGCGCCCAAGGCTAGCAAATGCATGGGTAAACTACCCAGAACCAAAATAAATTCGCCCAAATACTTATGAGTATAAACTTCAATCTGCAATGCAAAATCAACAACTCCAGATTTTGATTAAAATGCAAGAAACTGAACTACAAATGCAAAACAACTTCTACAATGCAAACCTCACTACAAAATCCACTCAACATAAGCAAACTTCTCCACTAGGTGCTATCTCTCAAGCACGAAGTTGAGCCAAGGCTAGGAGGCTTTCATTCCTCTAAGCAGTCCAACACCATTTCGACAGCATAACAATATTCAAGACATAATATAATCCAAATGAGGACCCAAGACCTCCTTTTATAACTTTGTGAAGACTCTCCAAAAGCTTCTAGAAACCCTAACTTTTCAAATTTGAAATAACTCCTTTCCCTCCAAAGATGGCGTCCCATTTTCCAAGCAATATTTGACTTTAATTTTAAATTAATTCCCTCCTCAAAGGAGGCGTCCAACTCAAGCATGAAATAGACCTTTGAATAATAATAAATTTCCTTCAATGAAGCACCCACCCTTGAAGAACACCTTTTAAGAACAACTTGAAGTGATGTAGCTAGGCCAAGGGGGGAGTCAACATTAAAATATAACATTAACATAATATTATTTAAATAAAATGAACTTATGTCTCCAAAATGCATCCCAAGGCCAAAATTGATCAAACCAACTGAGCTGACTGAAGATGAGAGCCATTCGTGCCGAAACCAATAGGACCACTGCCAGAAATAGAATTTACTAAAAATAGTAAATTCTAGAAAGTTGCCCGGATAAAAAAGCATGCGATACCAATGTGAAGCTTTATGAAAACCCAGAAAGAATCTGCAATCCAAAATCCCAAACTCCAGGATGTAGCTGTCGTAACTTACTAAAAATAGTAAGTCCAGAAAGGTTGCCCGACGCAGTTGCAAATCCTACCTCTGCGAAGCTCTCTGAAAACCCATAAGGAATCCATAATCCAAACAACCAAACTCAAACAAGCAAAACCCTGAATCATCAAGAGAACCGCCCGGCGAAAACTGGTACCTTGACTAATGTAAAGGGGGACAACTTTAGGGATGGGCTGCAATCGCTGAAAGTGGGGAGTGCAAAGGGGACGGTAGGAGAGAGAGGCGAGGGGTGAAAACATAAAAGACAGATGCGAGGTAGGGAAGGAAGAGGTGTAGCGGGATCAGATCAGGCAGAAATCCGGATCAGACAAAAGATCACGTCGGACAAGGGGAGATGGAGAGATAGAAAGATAAAGATATAGGAAGTGATATATAGAGAGATAGAGAAAAGAATCTATAAATGAACCCAGAGTAGAAATACAAGTGGTGATAGAAAAATATTAGAGGGGGAATTAGAGGTAGAGAGATAGAGATAGAGATAGGGTGGGGAAGTTAAATTATATTTATATTTAATAAAATATAGTGTATATAAATATTAAATATATAATATCTAAATATTATAATATTAGACTAAAAAATAGTTATATTATTAAATATATATAATAATTATTGGGACAATGATGATGAAAATTATTAAATATATATAATAATAAGTATTATAGAAATTTTATTAAATTTCTTTTAGATAATATTACAATATTATTTAATTTTTTAAATCTATATATATTTTAAAATTATAAAAAACTTATTTTCAATAATAATAAGCATAATATATTATAATTGTAAAAATAATACAAATATAGTATAAATATGTTAAATAAATTAATAAAAAAATTAACTCATTTGCTAGTTTAGATAATAATCAAATTACGTAGTTAAATCTCCAACAAATTATCCCAGAATTTGGATTATTTTTCTACGAACCAAAAATTCCCGTTGGTTTTCAAAGGGGTAAAAGATTAAAATAAATAAAAAAAGCCCTCACACACGGCAAAATTCACCACGTCAAAGGTTCGAATTCACAAGAACCAAACAAAAATATCTCCCAACCTGAAAAATAAAAGAAAATAACCATCGAAAAAGCCATATCTGAAAGGCAGTTTAATTCGAGCAAGACGGTAAAGCTCTACCGAACAAATTTATTTAGTAATGAAGTAAATAATTTTAATATGGCTTGAATTATGCAGGAAAATCAGGTTAAATTTGCGGCAAATTACGTTGTCACAAAAATTTGTTGTTTTAAATTGCCTTTTGTAAATTTAGAAGGCCTTTAGGGTTTTGAAAAATGCATTTTGTGATGAATTTTCTGAATTTTATCTTTAAGGTTTTGGAAAATGCATATTGGTGAGAATTTTCTTAAAATTTTGTATCTCTGTGAAATATGTAGGGAATTCAGGGTTTTTGATAGTTCTTGTCGGAGAGTGTAAGGTTGAAAATGTCAGGAGGCTATTCGAGCCTTCCAACCAGCCATCTTCTTGGTTCTGTGCCGGTGGGTATATTTTACCCTTTTTTCTTTTTGCTATTTTTAAAGTTTTGTTTTAAGGGTATTGTTTGGATTGTGTTACTGTGTTAAATTCTTTTGGAATCAACTGCGTAATGCTTAGGTTCTTTTCGCTTTAATTCATCTTGTAGACTCTTCTAAAGAATTTATTTCGGGTTAGGGTTGTGTTTTTTTATAGTTTTAGCTTCTTGGTTGTTTTTGAAATTTCATCTGGTTCTTTCATGTTATTGCCGCTGGTTTTTTACCGATTCGTATATATTACATTTTTAGTGTTGTTCGTTTCAGTTAAATTTAGGTTGTAGGCTCGCTGCAGGAAAGTATAAATTTTATTCATGATTTCTCTGCTGTTCATTAAGATAAGTAAAAGAGCGCTTTTAGAATTAATTGTGTAAATTTATTTACTCAGTTAAAGAGAGCATTTGAAATTAATTGTGTAAATTTTTACAGTTAATTTCAAAAGCTCGCTTTAACTGAGTAAATAAATTTATACAGTTAATTCCAAAAGCTCTCTTTTAGATATCAATATGGTTCGAATTGTTGATAAAAAATAAATTTACACAGTTAATTTCAAATGCTTTCTTTTGCTTACAAGTTTTTGTTTGGGGAGGAGAGGCAGGCTTACGGTTTTGATTTTAGTTTGTATTAGTCTGTTAGCTTGCTTTTTAAGATTCATTTAGGTTTTTTCATACTATTCCTGGTAGTTCTGTACTGGAGTGTAATATGCAGATTTTTTTTTTTTAAATTACTATATAAAGGCTCTTTTTAGGAACTCCATTCTGCTTATGATTTTATTTTTAGTTTAGTTTTCGTTAATTGCCAAGTTTTTAATTTTAGTTTCGTTCTTTCATGTTATTTTTATTAAGTTGACATCTGAGTCCTTTTGATCTGTTTTGATTTACTATTGAACTTTAATAATATTTCATTTTGAAAGAAACTTTAATGAAGAAACTCTTTTATAAGATGTTGGATCATCTACTGGTTGTACTTTTGAGTCTCATGGATCTGTTTTGAATCTTTGATTTTAAGTAATCTTTAATAGCATTTATTTTTTTAAGAAGAGAGCCTCATGAAGAGATTGTGAGAAGATGTTAGATCATGACGTTTGATTTGGTGAATAGAAACAAGAAATCTTATGGACTGGAAAACATTAAATTTATAAGATGCCTAATTTACAATTAGAGCAAGCAAAGTTTTCACCGAGTAGCATTTTTGCATATCATCTCTTATATATATTTATTTTGCAGTGCAGCATTTTAGATACTATTTTTTGGGACAATCTATGATTGCTAATGAATACACAATTATTTAATGCAAAGTAAATGATTTCATACACAAATGATTCAAACAAGAATTGTAGAGTAATTCAAGAGAGTTTCATATGGGTAATAGTTGCTTTCTTTGTTCATTAGATGCTTTTATACAAAACTGGAAGAAGGAAACAATTCCAACACATGGTCCCTTTTCCCGACTACAAAAGAACTATATAAACTAGTGGATGGTTGTCAAGGAACTCCACACGTCGCCAACTACCAAAACTATTTCCAACAATCAATAAGGCATAACCATACCCGTTGAACTAACCAAAAGTACAACGTAACTAATATGTATTTTATGCTATCTGCATTAGCCCTCCCCAAACAGAAAAGTCATAAACAACATAATTTAGAATAAACAAGCATCATTGAGGGGTGGAGTGAAGAGCGCGCAGGAAATACTGAGAGGGGGGAGGGGCGGGTGAATCAGTATTTCAAACTTTAAAACTTGAAACCATATAAATCAGAAATCAAAACAGTAAGAGCAACATAAAACACCATGAACATTGAAATTACGTGGAAAACCATTTCGGGTAAACAACCACGGCAAAATATTTCTTTAATTCACTTCAAAGGGCACCAACCTAGATTACACAAGTGAGCACCAACTTACCAAGAGCACCAACTTTGAATTACTGAAGCACCAACTCTGAACATCTGAATCACCAACTCCAGGATGCTGAAGCACCAACTACAGGCTGTTGAAGCACAAACTTCATATTCATAAACCGCTTGATACATAACACATGCAGGCAAAAACATTGTCCAGAACTTGAAATCATTCCGATCAAACTCTTAATTTATTTGCAATAGAACCTGTAAATGAAAGTTCCCCCAAAAGAAATAACACAAAAATATGTCCAAATTGAAGTTGCAACCATCATGTAAGCTTCGACTTCCTTATAAACAGACCGGTTCTGAATACATCCTTAAGGAATCATAAAATGGAACGACTTGTTGATAAATTTACTCATTGAGCACAAACCAAAAATCAATTGATAGCACAATAATAAATTGAAACGATGGCATATAGAAATTTATTAGGACTCCTGTATCAATCACCATACCACCAAGCACCTCTGATTCTTAATTCATAACCATGTACGCACTCCACAAACTCAACTAAGCAAATAATGAATACTAAAACAACTATCACCAGGCTTAAACCATCTCTCCACGCACATAGAACACACATCCTGTGATCATTGAAAATTTAGCGCATACTCCCCAAGCAATACGGTGAACCCACATGTTGGTTATTTTTAATGAACCAAGCTGATCTCACAATATAGCCTATGGAATTGCCATCTACCAATGGTTAGCTAATTGGAGGGATTGGCCAACGAATGAGTGAAAGCTTTCAAAGGCTTTCCTCCTGCACTTTGGGCTCAACAAAACCCGAGAGGGTGATCCCACACAATGTACCTTAAGATCCTCTGTGCCAATTAACCTTGTACACTGCAAATAACGGATAAGATCTACTTGAAATTGCTTGACAATTCAATAACTGCAAAGATCTGGCAAATCCTTTACATATTAATTGTTTCCAGAGCAATAGAGCATGGTAGACTTCAACTTCACATGCATTTCAACAAGAATTTTAAAAGATTAAGTGTTTTGAATGTATTTGTTGTGAAAGATCAAGAATATTGCAATACAAATACAAATATTAGAACAGTGCCTAAATCCAGGGTACAGAGTCTAATTAAATGCAAACAAACTTGACAACAGGTTAACACTTAGCATCATAGAGCTTACACAATGCTGCATTACAACATCATTCTCAATTACTCAAAACCAGAACTCATTACCATATCCTGCTACTCAAACCATCTAAATCTATGATTTCGTCCAAGCAATTTAACCAATTCTTTGAATTAGGACAAAGACAAAACCATACATTCATCGAAAGCAATGAAGACCATTGAAACAACCCTTGATTATTTCATTGATAATTCAAATGATGAATACATCAAGAGAGAATTGGCTTTAAAGATGTGCCATTCTTTATATTTCAATACTAGTACTGCTATAAAAAATGTTTACAAAAGCAAAAGACTCATAACCTAGAATGCAGACTCTATTCTATTCTCCGTATTCGCTCTTTACAAAATTTGCTCTGAGATCAATCAACAACTTGTACAATTGGGCTTTGAATTCCCTTTATAAAAACAAGGGAGCAAAATAAGGCTCAGGCCAATGTACACATGTCACATTTTCATTTGACATTTACAATTACATTCAAAAGACCGTTATCTTTGCCAAAACTTGAGGGAGATGTCCATATGAGACACAAGTTATTACTTATTTCCCATTCGTTGATGAAGATATTTCCCGCCTTCCAAAAGGATCTTTAGTCAGTGAAGAGGTTCATTCCATGAGCAACACACCTTTTCCACGTGCTTCCAAAATTTGGGGATGAAAAGCATGAAAATAAGAAGAGAAGAATATACCAAAACATTTCCAGATCAACAACCCATGTCATCAACTTTGAAATTGAGGAATATACAATATTTGAACGTTGACATATCAAAGGCCTAATCTGTACTGTTTTCAGGCCATGTATTGTATTCCTCATGCTGCAACTTCTCTGACTGCAAACCATTACTTTACCAAAGACATGAGACCAAAATTTCATCACCATCCTATTATTGCAGCAACCTACAGGTTTGGAATATCAACATACCTAGTCTTCCAGAGCTCAAAATCCTCATCAGAAGGCCAATCAAATGTCATGACTTCATCTGCTTTAACCCTTCATGGACTATGCTTTATGACCACTTGGTTGGCCTCTTTGTCAAACTCCTCAAGGAAGATACCTGTGTGAGAAAGCTTGACCATACTATTCTTTAGCATTTCCAAATCAACTCCATCACAAATCAACGCTGCCTGAGTTGCTATCACCTTGCTTGCTTGATCCTTGCATTGTTGCTATCACCATCTTCATTTAAAATGTCAGGGAGTAAACTGAAACTCCATTCATCAAACCTTTGTGTCAGCTCCTTGATTTTCTTCTCCAATAGTTCAACCAACTCCTGAAATTCCTTAATTCCATTTACAAGTCAGAGGGTCAGGACAATGCTGGGTGGTTGATTAGCTGCTAGCATCATGCTTTGATCCTATAGCCATGAATCTCAAATCTTGGAATTTGGGGATCCATTTGTCGATCAATGGGATGGCAACCTCCTTATCCCTATCAAAATTCCTTATTGCATCGAACATAGAAGAATAATTGGAATGAATACCATTCAATTTCCTCTCAATCTTTTGTGATTTCCTTTGTAGGAGGTGCAACAGATGTACTTGGAAGTAATTGTGCAATGGGCACATCATCAGGACTAGGAGGTACAACCTCCATTGAAACTGGAGGAGGTGAATGAACAGGAGAAGATGGTGCTTGCTCTAATGGGGATGTGGGAGGAAGAATTGCTGCTTGTGAAGGGCCTCGTGCATGCATTTATTGAAACTTTTCTTTTAACAATGCAAGCTCTAGTTGCATCTCAACAATCTTTTGTTGTCCCTTATTATATTCAACTACCATGTCATTATATTTGGTTCTGAATTTATCTCTCTCCTTTGATAGGGATTCCACTGTGGCCTTTGTGAATTGAGCTATATTCACATTCAATGTAGCTGCCTCCACTGCTGATGTATCAGATATCCTTTTAATAATCAATCCTCTTCTCAAACTTGCAGTTGGCTCTGCAACTTCTAGCTTCTTATTGTTTGGGGCTAGGGCCCAAATAGCTAGTGTGTCCCATTGGGCACTAAATGTTGATCCTTGAAGAGCCAGTGCCACTTTTTCCTCAGAAGTAAATATAGGGGCATCATGCCTCCTTACTGTGTCAAAAGCAATCGCTTAGGCAAGATGCAATTCAGGATTTGCAATCCTTTTCATGTCAATGCATTCAACATACCCATCTTTTCGGGCTCTCTAGACATATTCTTGAAATGCTTGTGTCTTGACAAAATTACCATTATTCATAAACTTTTCACATGCCTTTGCTTAGACATCATTAGAATTGTTCACCCCACTTCAATGTATTTTGCTCAATCTGAGGCTAAGGCTTTGTGGCACTATGCCCCCTTGGGGGAGATGGCATACCTTGTCTCATCTCATCTTCAATGACCAGAATTTCTTCATTAGACTCATCAGTTGGATAATCAACAAGGCCACTTGATTCAACCCTTTTCCTTTTTGATGGTGGCCCTTTTGGAGGAGATGGTCCTCTGGGTGGTGAATCCAACTCAATAATCTGTGGGCTAGATGAATGTGGAGGTAAAGGTGGTGATAGTTGTGGTTGAGGAGAAGATGCCCTTGACCCCTCTGATTGGGTAGGGGTGGCAATTGTTAATTGCTTCTCCATAGTGCTCTTCCTCCTAGCAAAGACATGCACCTTCTTTGGTGGCTAGTATGTTGGCCTTTCTTCCACCACAGGGCCTTTCCCCCTATCCTATGCTTCAGTGATCACAATCTTTCCCTTATCTCGGATCACTCTTTCCTCCTTCAATTTTGCAACAACTGTATCAAAATTTTGGAAAACTGCTTCTACTCTCAACATCTCATTCTTTATATCTGAGAGAGCCTTGAATTGAGGATCTTTCACCCGTTTTGCTCTCTCCAATTTGTCAAAAACAATCCGCTTCATCTTTTTGTCTTCTTGAATCTGGAAATCAAAAATATTTCTGATAATATCCTTAGGGAAAGAGAAGTTATGAACAAACTTTCCTCCCTTCACTCTGTTCTTTAGCCAGACCATAAAGCCTTCTGGGTCATGGTTCCTATGTGCTTGCAACTTCATTTTAGAAGGCTTGAGCTTGTCAATGAGATTCTTCCATCCTCCAGTTACCATAACAAAATCTGAAAATACAGTGTAAGTAGGAAAGAAGGTTCCTTTCCTCATGTTAACCAAGTCATTATCCTCAACATCTCCGAACTGCCACATGCCTTCTAGGAAGCCAACCCTTAATGGCACATCCCTAGGGAGTACATGAGGTGTTTTTCTTGTTCCATACACTCGGAGAATTGTGCAATCCTAATAGGGAATTACATCCCCCCAGTTGTGATCAATCCCTAAATCTAGTCTCCTCTCCTTAGGCCTGAGGAAATCATGCAACTTAGTTGGAGTTCTTGGCATAGCTAGAATCAAAAATTCATCAATTTAGAAGCAAAAATGTTGGAAAAGACTGCAAAACTTGACTTCTGCTCATCTCTATCCAAAAGTGGGGTCCAAGTTTGGATAGGTATGTCAACACCATTCACCTATCTCTTCAACTCCATATCATTTCTAAAGAAGTCAGCACCCTTATACAAAAACATATGCATGAACAAGGAGTGCCACAAGAACCTCACCCTAGTCTCACTGTTCTTCAAAGCTACTAGGCCCTTATGTATCTCTTTTGACAAATAGGTAGCAAAATCATATTGAGTGTTGGATGCTGTATGTTGGCAGCCATATACACAGGCGCAACTGGCATGCTTAAGACTGGGTCAAACCCCAAAATTTGACAAAGGGAATAGAATGTTTTCTGGAAATAGATTGCAAAGTACTTGATTAGGAAGGGTTTTGTGTCAGATGGACCTAATACAATTCTTCTTCCTCCCTTACCTAATGCCAAGAAATGTGCTAGTATTGAGACCTTAAAAGTTGGTCTCACCTTCCTGTATTCTGCTCTTAACTTCTTTTGATCAACCTCCTCCATTTCATCACTCCATTGGTTTAATTTGAAAACCTCTGTGAGCTCTTCCCTGGTAACCCAAACCATGTTCTTACCAAAGTGTGTTCTAACTGCCCTAACAGTAGGGTCAAAATTAGCTGCAATATTTTTGAGGAGGTCTGTGTCAAGATATATATTTGGGACAATTAGCTTGCCCATATCCAATCTCCATGGGTTGCAGATGGGAATTTTAGCATTTCTATTGCAAAACCAGTATTGAAACAATGACCACCTTGTGTATGGCAATGTAGCATCTTTAATGGCACATTGTTTGTCAACAATGCCCTCTTTCATATCTGGACCTTGAAACAAATGTTGTCCTATGTGTTTGTCATTTGTTGAGAGTTTCAATTGCTCTATTAGGTCTTGGACCAAAGGCCTCTTTTTAGGCTCAGAACCAGGGTGTTGAACTCTTGGTGCCATCTTACTAACAAACGACTTGACCTATGATTTCATAGACTGAGACTAGGGTTTTAGGTTTAGGGCTAAAACTTTGATGCAAAAGAGTGGCCAGACTAATTTATAGCAATTTAAATGAACGTCAAACCTTAAAAATCAACCCTAATTGTAATTCGAATGACAACAACAATTGTATGAAATTCACCATGAATTCGAGTTTAAAAGGTATGAATTGCACTTACTGGTTTGATGACGCACATAAACCCTAGTTTGTAGATGCCATGAGCTCAAAACATGTTGCAACAACTTCAAAATGCTTTAAAATGCTTTTGTGATCAAGACAATGATTTAAAACCAGCTTTTATGGCGAAGAAAACCTTCAATTTGGCAGAAAAAACATCAAGTCCGCCATTATTGCTCGCTTGTGTGAACTAGAACGACTCCATGACACCAATTTAGCAACTTTGAATTGTAGCCGTTGATTTCCTCGTGATTTGGATTGATATTCGGCTCATATGGAGTCAACGAAGTTTGAAAAATCGGCCTTCGCTGACTTGACATCCAACCGCTCATATTTTGCCATGTGTACATCCTCCTTGCTGGCTCCACGACCCCAACACACTTTACAAGTCGTGGGAAAGTACACGTGTCACTTGCCCACTAGCCCTTTGAAATCTGCAAGACTTTGATCAACAGTCGTGGGTTGGTGGGCAACGGTAAAGATTCATCTGATACCTTTCAACATGTGCACCCTTTAATCTTCAGGCCTACAACCAAGCAATTATCTCTCTTTCATGATGGATGGTCGACATTAAAACATCTCGCTGAACTTTTACCCATGTGCGCATTAAGTCCCATTTGTAGCTCACTCTTTAATATCCCCATAGTCGCATTGAAATTTTTTACCAAATATTTTATGTCTTTAATAGTCCTCTTGATGGTGCAGATGATACCATGTGGTGCACCCCTGCCAGCCCTTTGAGGAATGAGATTGGCCTGTGGGTCCCTTGCGGGATGACGGGGAACGACTAGGATTTAATCATTTCAATGCATCAGAACTGCTGATCTTTGATCATTTCACTGTCGTTGCCTTATGAACCTTGTAGGACCCACCATATAAAGGTCACGCGTCACCACACCCGCTAGCCGGCTAAGTTTTTTCCATGAATATTTTATTGTTGTGGGCTAGCGGGCAACCAATGAAATGTAAGTGGTGGGCCACCCCAACCACTGGTTAAGTGTTTTATAAGGCACGTGCACTTAGTGATGACTTAAAATGGGTCATCGGCTAGGTTAATACGATAAAAGACTTAGGCATTTTATGAATCAAAACCTAAGACATGCCACAAATATCTCGATGATTTTCAAACCCACATAACTATAAACACAATCAATATATTTCAAGCGGGTAGTGACTGGTAAAGCTAGGCCATGGGGCCGGTAAGCAAATGATTTTGAAGGGTTTAGGGCATAAACAAAACAAAACCCTAATTCGGAAGACAACATCTTAGAACCGAGGAAATAGCAAAGTATGGATTTGGATCAGTGGAACACAGTTTTTTAGGGGTTCCACCACCACACTCATAAAATCTCATTGCAGAAGGCACATAACCAGCACCTGATGAAATTTTCTAACTCTCTTTTTCTCCACAAATTATCTATCATTTACAGTGATTGAAAAAATGAATCCCGATGAATTCCCTGAAGAGTGACATATTCAACATATGGGACACCCAGGTCATAACATATCACATAGAGTCAACATATTTTTTAAAATATATATCCCGATTGTGAGTAAAATGGTGAAGAAATTGCACAAAGAAGACAGACTACAGTTTGCACCACTCACAAAGTGGTAATAATGGTGAATGATTATTTGCAACCTCCATAGAAAATTCCGGTCACATATACAACGGAGTCAAAATGTCTTACCAATCACCCAACTCATTCATCACATCTCAGTGGCTTGAAATAACTTGTATTCAAGACAAAAACTTCCACTCAGACTGCAATGAAAGACAGGTCAGTAAGAGATAAGCCAGCGCAGGATATAGAAATGCCATAGATAGCAGGCAGCCGTGGTAGACATAAATTATGAGCCGTTGTATTGAAAAGAATCGCCTAGAATTTTAAACTGAAAACACCTGTAGCTGTCGTCCATATTTGACACAGAATGGAGTAATAAACCACCACTAAAAATACACAGATGTTACAAAGGAAATGTGTCACTTGCTCTGACTCGACCTTAGACAATTTCAACATCGACATGGCATATGACTTGGCAAATCTGTCATTACAGTTGCTGACTCAAATAATTCAACCACTTCAACAATATTGCATAAAATTTAATTATAATAAAAATTGAGCGAGCAAGCAGCTTACCGTGAGCAAGCAAGTAGCTCAAGTAAGCAAGCAGCTCAAGAACCTTGACATCAATGAAAACATACTCAACATGGAGTTAGGAGATGTCTTTGGAGGTAGTGTAGACATTGGAGGAGGAGTCTGTAATGAACCGGACCAAATTTTTTTTTGAATTTTCACAAATGATTACAATGCAACACGCACCCGTTAAGGTTAGCAGAAACCCAAAACGATGCGGAAAGTAACTCTAACCAGAATGTACACCAGGATCCCGATGTGGGCAAGGTGTGAGCATTGGTCAGAGGATCTCAAAGGAAAATGCTGAATAAGAACTCTAACCACGAGATGCGCCGGTGAACGACGAGCATTCGGTCAGAGGATCCCTATCTAATGCAATACTGAAAATTAGCTCGACACCAAGTATGTGCTACTCAATCCGTGACGAATATGAGGCGACCATATGGCGGAGACTTTAGGAAATTACAATGCAAAACAGAAATAGGCGGCAAGCCAGCCTCTTCCACTTGTTCAGTGGGCAGTACAAACATAAAGAAATTGCGGAAATGTTAAAAGATGCTGACAGTACTACTGTACAGCTTACAATATCAGAAAATTCATCAGTTAAGCATAATATAAGAGAGTCTTCAACATTACATCAATATAGAATGATAGCTTCAGGTCTTCTCAATAGCTTCCCTTCCAATTAACTCAAAAGATTAATTTAAGCTCGCTGTTATGACAGAGTAAGGACTGTTTTTCTGTTATCAGCAACACTGTAACACCAAAATATGCTCACAAACCTCACACCACTCATTCAAAATGCAAGTAAATAGATGCAAATGACAACTAAGATGATGGCGCCCAAGTTCAAGACACAAAACAACCCCAAAACACTGATATTTAATTTCTGCTCAAATCCCAATGAAGGTACAATGGTACGGCCCCTAGAGGAGGGCGATTTCTTCTTAAAATTCCAACACTTGATTAAAAATCACAAAACTTTACAATAATTGGCGCCCAAGCAAGACTAATGGAAATATGCAATACCCACAATGAAATCTTTTTGTATTTTTGAATTATGAGCAAAACATGCCTACAGCAATGCAACATCAGCAACACTAAAACACGACAAAATGCTTGAACATCATCACTAAATGCAATAGAACTCAACTACAATGCAAAACTACCAATAACAAGCTAACCTCTCAACTAGTTGCTATCTTTCAAGCAAGAAGATGAGCCAATGCTAGGAGGTGTGCTTTCCTCGAAGCGAGTGCCTGAAGTCAATCCAGCAGCATAACGGTGTAGTAGACAAAAGATACCAAATGAAGAGCTGAGGCCTGATTATATAGACGGAGAGAGAAACATCTAGAAGCTTCCAGAGGGCGCCCTAACCCTAATTTCAAATTCACCTTTTCCCTCCAAAAGATGGCGTCCATTTTCATCAATAAAACATTTCACTTTTTAAAATAAAAACAATCTTCTCAAAAGGGCGTCCCAATTCACTTGTCTCAATATTTGACATATAAAATTATAATTTATCTCCTTATGACGCCATGACCCTCAAAGTCCCCCTTTTTAAAAACAACTTAAAGTTGCACTGCTAGGCAAGGGGTATAATATTAAAATAATAATATTATAATGAAAATACTTATCTCTCCAAGAAAAATGCGCTCAAGGCCAAGAACTGAAGTGCCAGCTGAAACAACTGAAGAAGTGATCCAACTGAACTGAACCCAAACTGTCCACTGCCAAAAATAGAATTTACTAAAAATAGTAAATTCGCGAAGTTGCCCGGAATGCCAAACTGAACACACCACTGCGAAGCTCTCTGAAAACCCAGAAAGAATCCGCAATCAGAATCCCAAACTCCAAGCAACAACCTCCTCAAAACTAGGAAACCCTAATTTCACCATCCGCATACCTACGGGTCTCCGGAATAGGCCAACGGTCAACAGAAACGATCACCGCTGAGAAGGGGACATTACAGTCCGCCCTCCCCAAGATTGCTTGCCCTCAAACAATCGCAAGTCTGGATGCTGTAGAATCTCCTCATCCTCCCAAGTAGCATCCTCCAATGGTAAATTCTTCCACTTTACCAAATACTCTTTGATTGTTCTCCTCCTCAAGGAACGCTCTCTGAAATCAATAATCTGTTCTGGAACCAAAGTCAACTGCCCTTCTTCATCCAAAGGAGGTAACTGTGATGAAGCCACAACATTGTGTCCAAGTGCCTTTTTGAGGCGAGACACATGGAAGACATTGTGGACCTTACTACTCGAAGGTAGTTCCAACTCATAAGCCACCGCTCCAACCTTCCTAACAACTTTGAATGGTCCATAGAAGCATGGTTTCAGCTTCTCAGCTCCACTCTTCTTAAGTGTGGATTGTCTATAGGGCTGAAGCCGAAGATATACCATATCACCAACCTCAAATGAGCGCTCAACACGCTGCTGATCAGCGTACATCTTTTGCTGATTTTGTGCCATTTGAAGATTGTCCTTCAAGGATTTCAAAACATCTTGGCTCTGCTGCAACCAATCCTTGGCTTGGGGAGCTTTGCTATCGCCAACACCAAATCAGCAAAGCTTGGAGCCTCGTAACCATAGAGGGCCATGAATGGAGACATCTTTATTGACATGTGGAAAGATGAATTGTAGCAATATTCTCCCAAGTGGAGCCATTTTACCCATGCTCTTTGCTGTTCTGAGACATAATTTCTGAGATAGCCCTCCAACCATTTGTTCACAATCTCCGTTTGACCATCCGTTTGTGGGTGATAGCTAGTGCTTGGAGTAAGCACTGTACCACTCATCCTAAAAATTTCCTGCCAAAAGGTGCTTAGGAACTTGCTGTCCCTATCACTCACAATATTTTTAGGCAACCCATGCAATCTAAACACTTCATGAAGAACAAATCTGCAACTTGAGCTGCTGTAAATGTGCTAGTGATGGCAAAAAATGAGCGAATTTGGTCAATCTGTCCACTACAACATAAATACAGTCTTTGCCTTGGGCCCTAGGCAACCCGGTGATGAAATCCATAGAGATACTTTCCCATTTTTGACTTGGAATGGGAAGTGGCTGCAGTAGACCAGCTGGAAGAGAGTGCTCATTTTTATTCATTTGACAAGTACTACACTCCTTGATGTAACGCTGAACATCATCTTTCAACCCCTTCCAAGAGAATCTCTCTCGAATCTGCTTGTATGTCTTGAAGTACCCTTGATGACCAGCAAGTGGACTGTCATGGAAAGTCACCAAAATCTTCTTCTTAAGTTTAGAATCAGCCACCAAGAAGATTCTTCCCTTGTAGTGGATCAACCCATCAACTACCTTGTACCTTTCATCATGAAAAGTACCTTCAATAACGCTGGTTGCAAACTGATTTTTGGCATAATCAGCAAGCAACAACTCCTTCCAATCAGCATTAAGCTCACACAATGAGCTCAAGTGAGGCCTTCTGGACAAAGCATCAGCCACAATGTTATTCTTCCCTTTGACATACTCAATGTCAAAATCGTAAGCTTGTAGCTTACTCACCCACTTCTGCTGTCTCTCATTCAAGTCCTTCTGATGCATAAAGTGCTTGAGACTGTTGTGATCAGTCTTGACCACGAATTTACTCCCCACCAGATACTGTCTGAACTTGGCTAATGCATGCATGATTGCAAGCATTTCCTTGTCATAGATTGAATAGGTCCTTTCAACCCCTCTTAATTTTCTGCTTTCAAATACAATTGGATGCTTCTCTTGCATCAAAACAGCCCCAATACCTTCCCCTGATGCATCACACTGTAACTCGAAGGGTTTGGAGAAATCTGGTATGGCCAATACTGGACAAGAACTCATGATTTTCTTGAACTTATCAAACACACTCTGAGCTTTTTCTGACCACATGAAAGCCCCCTTTTTAGTGAGGTCAGTAAGAGGAGCAGCACTTTGAGAATACCCCTTTACGAACCTTCTATAGAAGCCACAAAGACCCAAGAATCCCTTCAAATGAGTCAGATTTTCTGGAGGTGGCCAATCTACTATAGCCTTGATCTTTTCTGGATCAACCTTCACCCCTTCAGCGCTGATTATATGGCCAAGGTAGAGCAGCTCCTTCATTCCAAATTCACATTTGGACTCTTTTGCAAACAAACTTTCTGATTCAAGAATGCTAAGCACTTCCTCCAAGTGCTTGAGGTGTTCTTCCCACGTCTTGCTGAAGATGAGAATATCATCAAAGAAAATTAACACAAATTTCCTCAACTGCTTCTGGAAGACTCTGTTCATGCAAGACTGGAAAGTGGCTGGAGCATTAGTCAAGCCAAAGGGCATGACTAGGAACTCAAAATGACCATAGTGGCATCTGAATGCCGTCTTCTCAACATCTGAGCCCCTCATCCGGATTTGATAGTAACCCGATCTCAAATCAATTTTGGAGAAGAATTTAGCACCATGTAGCTCATCAATGAGCTCATCGATCCGAGGAATAGGATACCGATTTTTTATTGTGCTTTGATTCAAGGCACGATAATCCACACACATGCGGATGGTGCCGTCCTTCTTCACAAGGACTACAGCTGAAGCAAAAGGACTCTTGCTAGGGCGAATGAAGCCCATCTCCAGAAGTTCCTTAATGTTCTTCTCAATTTCATCTTTCTGCTTCTTAGGATATCGGTAAGGAGTTGTGATGACTGGTTTGGCCCCTTCTTTGAGCTCAATGACATGCTCAGCACCCCTTTCTGGTGGTGGCCCAGGTGGTAGATCAGCAAACACCTTACTCCTTTTGGTGAGTATAGATTGAATATCAGGAGGATATTCCCTCTTGGTCTCAACTGGACTAGCAGGAAGAACCATGCATTCCGCAGCCCACTCCACTTGGTCATGTCTAATCAGCCTTTCCATCCTTTTGAAGGAAACTATACGAGGACCACCATTAGACATTCCTCTCAAAACAACTCTCTTGCCATCAGATTGGAACTTGAGCTCCATTGTTTGTAGGTTGAGAGAGATTTCACCAAGTGAACGTAACCACTGTATGCCCAAAACTGCATCTGTGTCACCAATAGTAACCACATAGAAGTCATCTTTGACTTCATAGTTCCCCAACTGCAAGGACATGTTAGGAACTCTTCGTGTGCAGGAAATGTGAAACCCATCAGCCACCATGACTTTGAAGCCCTCAAATTCTTCAGTTTTGAGACCCCTCTTGGCAACCACCCCTTCATCAATGAAGTTATGTGTTGCACCAATATCAATCAATGCAACAATACGATGACCTCCACCTCCACCACGAACCTTGAAAGATTCATTCTTTTGGAAACTAGAGAGTTGGGCAATAGGACCTCCAACTCCTTGCTCATGATCGGACTCTTCTGTGGCTCTTTCATCTTCGCTGTCCCCAAAATAAGACTGCTGATCTGACATATCAGATGCTGATTCATAGTCAAAATAAGTCCCCATTTGATTATAACGCCCTCTTCCAGGACATCTATGGCCTTTAGTCCAAGGCTCTAAGCATGTGTAACACTTGCCCTCCTTTCTGAGCTGTTCACGTTGCTCTTCAGTCAACTTAGGTGGGAACTTCTTGTGCTGATTAGAAGAATGTCTCTTATCCTTATCCTTCTTATGGCCAAAAGGTTTAGGCGGAAATTTAGGCCGAGGGGCTGATAACTCCATACTACGAGCCTTCTTGATTGCCTCATCAAGACTTGGTGGATCGAAAGCTTTAACCCACCCTTTCAAGGGTTCAACCAAACCTTCAGAAAACAACACAACCAATCTTCTTTCGGTGATGTTGGGCACCATCACAGAAAGCCTCTGGAAATCAGCAATGTAAGAATCCAAGGAGCCATGCTGTTTGAGTTGTGCAAGCTCGCGAAATCTTACTTCAAGATCCTTAGTGTCGAACCTTTCAATCAGCTTGTTAGTGAATTCTCCATAGGTTCGGATAAGGTTATGGCCAAAAGTGACCAAACCATGGTACCACCACTCATGGGCAGCTCCCTCCAAATGAAGTGTTGCAAACTTGATGGCATCTTCTTCTGGCATGGGACGAAGTGAAAGGTAATTGTCTAACTTCTGAACCCATGATCTTGCTGAACACTTGTCACTTCCATCAAAGTGAGCCAATGTTACCTTCCCTAAGGCTTGATGAAAATCAGTTCTAGGAGCCATATAAGTTCGGTTATCAACTCTTCCTCCGTGTCTTCTGTTTCTTTGATTCAAGAATTGATCAAAGGACCATTGGTCCCTAAGATCAGGTGGTAGGGTGGAATACTCCATGTAGGCTTGCCTAGCATCGTCTACCAAAGGAACGGTAGCTTCAACTTGTTGTTCTTCCCTTGGAGTGAATGTAGGAAAGAGCGGTCTAGAGGCTGATCCGCTAGAGATGGTATCATGCTGTCCAATAGTTTTGCTGCCTCCATTACCATTGTTCCCATTATTCCCATTGCTTCCATTGTTCCCATTATTCCCATTGTTTCCATTGACACCACTGCTTTCTCCTGTAGCATGGTTTTGATTCGGAGTATGGTTCTGAGTAGCTTGCTGATCCATTTTAGCAAGTAATCGAGACATCATCTCAATCATCCCATCAAACTTCTTTTCCATCCTTGCGTCCTTCTCTTCCATGGCTGTCCTAAGATTGTCTGACATGTTCTCAACTGTTTTACCCGTATCCACTGCTATTCCTGTTTCTCTCAAAGCCTCTGACAAGGTATCTGCTTCTGGCATTGGCGGAAACTGTGTCTGTTGTCTTCTGGCCTGACCTTTGGTGTAGTATTTGCACTCACTGTCACTCATTTGACCACTGAATCACTGTTGGGCACAGGTTGGCAGAATCATGGCTCTGATACCACTGTAATGAACCGGACCAAATTTTTTTTTGAATTTTCACAAATGATTACAATGCAACACGCACCCGTTAAGGTTAGCAGAAACCCAAAACGATGCGGAAAGTAACTCTAACCAGAATGTACACCAGGATCCCGATGTGGGCAAGGTGTGAGCATTGGTCAGAGGATCTCAAAGGAAAATGCTGAATAAGAACTCTAACCACGAGATGCGCCGGTGAACGACGAGCATTCGGTCAGAGGATCCCTATCTAATGCAATACTGAAAATTAGCTCGACACCAAGTATGTGCTACTCAATCCGTGACGAATATGAGGCGACCATATGGCGGAGACTTTAGGAAATTACAATGCAAAACAGAAATAGGCGGCAAGCCAGCCTCTTCCACTTGTTCAGTGGGCAGTACAAATATAAAGAAATTGCGGAAATGTTAAAAGATGCTGACAGTACTACTGTACAGCTTACAATATCAGAAAATTCATCAGTTAAGCATAATATAAGAGAGTCTTCAACATTACATCAATATAGAATGATAGCTTCAGGTCTTCTCAATAGCTTCCCTTCCAATTAACTCAAAAGATTAATTTAAGCTCGCTGTTATGACAGAGTAAGGACTGTTTTTCTGTTATCAGCAACACTGTAACACCAAAATATGCTCACAAACCTCACACCACTCATTCAAAATGCAAGTAAATAGATGCAAATGACAACTAAGATGATGGCGCCCAAGTTCAAGACACAAAACAACCCCAAAACACTGATATTTAATTTCTGCTCAAATCCCAATGAAGGTACAATGGTACGGCCCCTAGAGGAGGGCGATTTCTTCTTAAAATTCCAACACTTGATTAAAAATCACAAAACTTTACAATAATTGGCGCCCAAGCAAGACTAATGGAAATATGCAATACCCACAATGAAATCTTTTTGTATTTTTGAATTATGAGCAAAACATGCCTACAGCAATGCAACATCAGCAACACTAAAACACGACAAAATGCTTGAACATCATCACTAAATGCAATAGAACTCAACTACAATGCAAAACTACCAATAACAAGCTAACCTCTCAACTAGTTGCTATCTTTCAAGCAAGAAGATGAGCCAATGCTAGGAGGTGTGCTTTCCTCGAAGCGAGTGCCTGAAGTCAATCCAGCAGCATAACGGTGTAGTAGACAAAAGATACCAAATGAAGAGCTGAGGCCTGATTATATAGACGAGAGAGAAACATCTAGAAGCTTCCAGAGGGCGCCCTAACCCTAATTTCAAATTCACCTTTTCCCTCCAAAAGATGGCGTCCATTTTCATCAATAAAACATTTCACTTTTTAAAATAAAAACAATCTTCTCAAAAGGGCATCCCAATTCACTTGTCTCAATATTTGACATATAAAAATTATAATTTATCTCCTTATGACGCCATGACCCTCAAAGTCCCCTTTTTAAAAACAACTTAAAGTTGTACTGCTAGGCAAGGGGGGTATAATATTAAAATAATAATATTATAATGAACATACTTATCTCTCCAAGAAAAATGCGCCCAAGGCCAAGAACTGAAGTGCCAGCTGAAACAACTGAAGAAGTGATCCAACTGAACTGAACCCAAACTGTCCACTGCCAAAAATAGAATTTACTAAAAATAGTAAATTCGCGAAGTTGCCCGGAATGCCAAACTGAACACACCACTGCGAAGCTCTCTGAAAACCCAGAAAGAATCCGCAATCAGAATCCCAACTCCAAGCAACAACCTCCTCAAAACTAGGAAACCCTAATTTCACCATCCGCACAGCCTACGGGTCTCCGGAATAGGCCAACGGTCAACAGAACGATCACTGCTGAGAAGGGGACATTACAGAGTCGAATGCTGGGAGACAGCTGCACGCAACTTATAGACTTCCATTGTTCATTGCTTGAGGTGATGAGCAGCCAAAAGTTCTCATTCTCTCAATGTTTTGACTATTTGCACGGTCTCCATTAATTGAGCCGTGGCCTTTTCATTGTCCACTTGAAGTTTTGAGATCTCTTGATATTTCTCAACACACTTATGCTGTTCTAGCTCAGTCGATTAAGACTGTTGAAATAATTGGGCTGGAAATCCGATCCTTTGATCATCTAATTCCTCTCTTAATTTGTTTGAAGTCCTCATAGATTCACCAATTTTAGCACCAACTGCACATTTGGCTGCCATCTCTTTGTACAACATGAGGTGCAAATATTGGAACCAATATTCGATGGAGTATAAAGCCTTGAAACCTTCCTATCTGAGCCTCCAAAAGATGGTGGAACTTGCACTAGAACCCATTTGTGTTTTATTTTTAGTAGTTCAGTAGTAGGCCACTCATAAGAAACATAAATTTGAATAAACTCGTGATGATAGTCTCCTTCAACAAATTGTTGAATGCATCGGGCTTCTTGTAAGACTGAAGGAGAATGAGTGCTATCTAATCTCTGCGCCATATTTGCTATAGACATGATATGTGCTGTTGGTTCTAGGCCGTGAATATACTAGTGAATAGTATGTAAAGGAACAATAGGATTTGGCTTTGAGAGCTGTTAGTTAACAGATTTGTCCCCTTAAGTAATTCAACATAGTAACTCATTTGTGCCCAAAAATGAAGACAAACATATAACCAATAGTTGGGTAAGTTATGGATTAACTTCCCTCTGAATTTTAATGAGGTACAGCTCCCATGTATGATTTAATTGATTTTGGGATATGTTCTTAACCGTAAAGCAGGAAAGGAAAAGCTAACATCTGTACATAACCATGACACAGATGCAATTGGCAAACTTAGAATAAAGAAAGTTAAAATAAATGACACAAAGATCACCCATTCTGCACCCACAAATGATAATCAAGAGAATAAACAGTAATTCATTTCAATATATGAGTTAATCTGAATTCACGGATTCTGTAACCAACACATACATAGTCTGATATAACAAAAAATCCACCAAAGAATGATTGCAAAGGACACACAGGAAATCTGCAATAAAATGGAAACATAGATAAATACATAGATTTAAAACATCTTCTTTATTTCTCTGATGCAAACAAGCTCACAGACTCATACATCTTTGAACAAAAGACCATGTTTGAAAAGAATAAAACTGCTCCCCTCTCTCCTTGCCCAAACTGAATGATCATCATCCCCTTCCCAACTGAATGGTTTGACAATAAATAATCTTCGGAGGCCTTTCAGTTTTTGTAACTGACCTTTCTTTATTATCTTGGGAGTTTATACGATTAATTTATAAAATACCTCCCATATAATGTCTTAAGATTACTATCAATTTTAAAACTTATTATTGCTTTGGAGTTTCTAAGTTGGGCCCACACTTAAGCAGTTCAATGATGGTGGTAATGCACTCACTGCAATCAATGACTCGAAGACAAACATTTGTAGAACGAGAGCACTCTTGGAAAACAAGTTACCCTCATAGAGACCATGTTGCTTATCCAAAGATGAAATAGTTTGTGTGCTCTTCACTACCAAGCAACTTATTGTCCAAGCTAGTTGTCTCCTGCAAGAAATCTTATTATCTATTTCAACTCCAATAGTTCCATTAGAGGTGCCTCTGCACAACATATCTTATCCTTCCAATGTAAACTTTATCTTTCTAGAATGAGTATTCTGTGGACTATTACCCAAGGATTGCAACTAATGTATACTCATACACATTTCAATTCCCATAATAGACATTGAGTTACATATTTTAAGCTCATCCATGGCTGCATTGTGTGGCTGAAATATTCCGAGCCAATTTTTTTCGTTTTTTCAAATTTCAAATTACAACCAATGCACCCGTTAAGGTTAGCAGCTAAACCAAAATGTTGCTGAAGCAACTCTAACCAGAATGTACACCAGGATCCCGATATGGGCAAGGTGTGAGCATTGGTCAGAGGATCTTAATCAAAATGCTTATGCAAGAACTCTAACCAAGAATGGCGCCGATGATGGCGAGCATATGGTCAGAGGGTCTTCTATGCTAAGTGCTGAAAGGGAACTCGACACCAAGTATGTGCTACCCAATCCAGTATGGAGTTGAGGCGACCATATGGCGGAGTATTACAAATTACAATGCTTGAAAGAAAGAACTAAAATGTTGGAAGTACTCAACACCCAGAATGTGCTTTCTAACCCAGAGTGGGAAAGTAGCTACCATAGGGCGGAGGTAAATTAAATACAATAGCAAATGCGGAAAGTAAAGATGAGCATTACAATTTGATAAGCAAGATTATAACTGCTGTCAGTACTACTGCCAGCTTACAAATGTGAATATTGGCTGGTTAGTACTACTAACAGCCTTACAATATAATATATCTCCTGCAAGCACGATGGATTATAGTGATAATCAAACTATTGAAATGTAGAGCTACTCCAGAATGATTAATATGACTAAGATAAACAATCCCAGCCCTATTAATAATTTTACTATGTCTGATATGACATATCTGCAGTTAAAATGGTGAAATCAGCAACTCCAAAACTCACTTAAATGCTCATATCTCTCTCAATACTCACTCATTTAACTTGAAATTAGTTGCAAAACATTCTAATGATGATGACAATGAAGATGGATCACAAAAACTTCTCACAAAGACCCCTATTTATTTTGCACGACTTCCAAAGCACTTACGAAGTGAAATTCCCTGCAAGCAAGGGCGATTTACTTTAGATAATTCATAGACTTCAAATAAAATTCTGGAAACTTGCACATATGGTCGCCCTACATAGGAAAATAGATTGGAACAGTACCCAGAACAATATTATCTCTGTTTCTTGAGTTGTGAGTAAAAACAACCTACAGCCATACAAATCAGTAACTCTAAAATTGACAGAAAATACAATAACTCAACTACGGAATGTGAGAAGAATCAACTACAATGAAAGGAAACCAACTACAACTAAACCTCTCAACTAGTTGCTCTCTTTCAAGCAAGAAGTCGAGCCAAGGCTAGGAGGCATTCATTCCTCGAAGCAATCCCAAAGCCAATCCGGCAGCATAACTTTGCAAATTCATCAGATAAACCAAATGAGGACCCCGAGCTCCAATTTATAACTTTAGAAGAGCTTTCTAGAAACCTCCAAGAAGGGCGCCACCTCAAAGATTCTTTTAGGTCATTGACTTGTCTTTTGTCTTCACCCTCAGGATGGCGTACTTGCTTAAGAAGATAAATTTCACTTTTTAAATAAAATATTTGGCTCACCCAAAGTTGGCGTCCAAACTCCTTGAGCAATATTTGGCTTTAGAAATATTAAAATATTTCCTCCATGTGAAAATACCCTTCAATGTCCCCCTTTTAAAGACTATTAATTCATGATGTTAGAACAAGGAATTATAATGTTAAATTATAACATTATAATATAAAATATCTTATATCACCATGGAAATGCATCAGAAGCCAAATTCAACCATACCGTCTGAACAGACTGCCAAAGTGGAGCCAACTGATTAGGAGTCAACAAGTCAACTGCTAAAAATAGAATTTACTAAAAATAGTAAATTCATGTAATTGCTCAGAATGCCGAACTGAAACCACCAACACGAAGCTCTCAGAAAACCCAGAAGGAATCCACAATCCAAGTTCAACAATTCCAAAAGAAGACTCCGCAAAAAGACGAAAACATCCTCCAAGAAGTTTGGAAACCCTGATTCGAGCTTCTGCTTAGCCTACAAGTTTCCAAAAATAGACTAAATCCAAATGAAGAGCATAGGGCTAAATTGGGGACATTACAGTGGCTGACTTATCCAAATGCAAGGCATGCTAAATCTGTTAAGAACAATGACATTAGATTCAAAAAAAACTTAATTTTTTTTTCTTGCATTATGCTTGCCTTTTAATTGCCATTGGGGCACACTTGTATTAGCAAACACATATGTATTCTCTTCAATTGAATTAAGCCTCCAATAGGGACAAAAAAAGTTGGCTTGATCACACTCAATGAGATCGTTTGTTGCCACAATCTTCTATCGTACTAGTAAATTTCCATCATAGATCTTGGGCAACAAATACATATTCTTGATTGTCATTGTTGACAACCTATATGATGGTTGAGTGTTGCATCCTCTGCCAAGATGAATCATAGGAATGCCTTGAATATTCAGATTCCACTCTCTTGGGCCTAACCAATTTTTGTATTTGAGCACGAAGATCCGTGTCTTTTGCTACAAATGGTATTCTTAATCTTTTCCCCATGCTTAAAGTACTTTCCATGTCGACAAAATTGTTGAAAGGATGTAGTGTAAAGTGAATCCATGCTATGGCTGTCTCCAACTTTAAAATTGCACGCATAGGAATTATTGGGGTGCATACTTTTTTCTTCTTTGATGAGGTTAAGTGTACAATCCTTTTTGGTTCTTAGTGGATAAAAATATCAGCCACTCCAATTTGCAAGCCCAAGTTGTGTGCATTGTGTTGGCAACATGAGGATCTGTATACTTGTGTTGCTGTGATTCTGATGCTGCGGATTTCTCCTCAGTTTCTATTTCATATAATGGATTAATGTATTCCTTTTTGAGAGTGGTATCTTTTACCATTTATTCTTTTTGGGTAGGAGTGGTTGCATCCTTATACAAGGATTCATGTATTCCTTTCGCTCCTCAATGATTGGTTGAAACCTTGTCTCCAATCTCTCTTCTTTCTCTTCTTCCTTAGGTAGAGGGTCCTCTACATTCACCATTGCTTCAAGCTCCCCTGAGTCCGAGTCCTTATTTGACACTAACTCAATGCAACACACTTGTTCCTTGCCTAGGAACCCATGACTAGTGGTCCATGGCTCCCTGCCAAAAAGACATAGCTTCTTCCTTTTGAGCTCATTTTTGGTGTCTCCCTCTACCTTCTTGTGTGGGGCTCTCGTTGCTTTGCCACAACGGGGTGTCTTTGAAAATAATTTGTAGTTTGATGCTGGTTGCACTCCTGGATCTATGTGCTCATCACTCTGTAGAGACCTTTTTCCTTTCCCATGTGCTTCAGCTAGAACCAGATTGTGCTTCTTCTTTGGTTCTTTTCTCTCTACTCATCCATCCTTTGATTTTAT
Source organism: Sequoia sempervirens (assembly GCA_007258455.2). Taxonomy (NCBI): domain Eukaryota; kingdom Viridiplantae; phylum Streptophyta; class Pinopsida; order Cupressales; family Cupressaceae; genus Sequoia; species Sequoia sempervirens. The sequence continues at coordinate 383,315,490 of VDFB02000003.1, read as the reverse complement.
CCACTTTGGGAAGTTTGGGAAAGACTATATATTTTACAATTGATAGAGCTACTTTCAACTCTTTTGGTAGATTTGGTGTTTGGTAAACCACTTTGCAATCTCTTCTATTGATGACTTTCATCAATACCATAAAATTTTGGAAAGGAATTTTTTCCCGCAGCTCTATTGAGAGAGTCATATATCAATTAGAACTAACAGCAATCTCTTCATGTTCTTTGCCAAGGTAAGTGGGTCTAAGAGGTCTGTCAATTGATCTAACCATTGTTCTCTACTTGTTGATGTCGTCATTTGTTTTCCATACCATTGATGCTTGAAGATCTTCTTCCTCTAGACATTAGCAACTTTTGGAATCTCACAATTTACAGACCGCCAGGAAAATTAGCTCTAATACCACTATAATGTCTCAAGCCAAATATTAATAGTAATAATCCTTAAATTCCTTGCAACCTATATATTTTAAGTGATATGCTTTAATACCACTTTAATGTCACTAGCAAATCATTCTAGAAATATTAATTAAAACCTTCAACAAATATATTTTGTCTTGGACAAATACATTTTGGGCCAAATATTTAGTCGAAACCTTATAAAACCCTAGATTATATTAATGTTTACATGCAAAATCCCTTATCAAAATTTTCCCCAAATTTTTGCACTTTTCCAAATGAGCATTTTGTCAAACAGTTTGCTTGAGTTTATATAAGATAGGTTTTTGTTTGCAGAACTTTATGTTGTTTGATTTGCTAAGATTTCATATGAACCTTTCAAGGTTTTACTTTTGACATTCATAATATAAATAAGAAATGACTGAAACAAAATGCCAATAACAAGGAACTACAGTTATGAAGACCTGTAAGATATTTTCTGCTCATTCCACAGATGTTTCAGTCTGAAAACTCATGTCAAATTCTTACATTGCTGTCATAGGAATCAAAGAAGCTAACATTCCAAAGCTACAAATACATGTTAACAGCATAACTACATGACCTTCATAGGGAAGTACCTCAACATTTGATTTAGTAGCTGGGTATTGCCAATCTTGCAAGTCTGTTACAGATGTTGCTGAGGCAGATATTGTATCTGTAGCTGATCATTCCAACTTATGTAGCTGACTGCAGGGATAAATGATCAATAACTTATCAAAATCAAGTAATCACCTACACCAAGAAGCCACCCAAATGGAGCGATAGGCTTGTAGGCATGCCTTAATCACTCAGAACCTGAAAACTAGCAGTTTTGAACCAGATACAGGTCTGCTGCAGCAAAAATACTTGCATGACAGTCAACAGCAAGACTGAGGAAGGGTTATTCTTTGACTGGTTTGACGCCTCTATCTACAACAATTGTCAACCACTACTTTCCAACTGAACCAGCACTGAAAGTGAGGAAAACTCAAATAACTGGTCTGTTCATTAACTTCGGCCTTCATACTTCAAAATGAAAATACCAGAATCAGGGGTGATATGCCTTAAAATTTCATTGCATCTCTGTTTATGGTTTGTTCACTCCAAAAATGGCTGGAAGGGATTTTATGAGGCTGGGCATCACCTTTGAGACTGATAAACCACCCCAAACCCTAGTGACCAGCTCAAGAATCTCCACGCCAAGCTCCCAGCTATGCCTGAGAATTCTACGGCTCTCACATTATATTGAATACGTCTTAAAACTGCAATCAGCATTCAAAACCATGTTGTGCAGACTGGAACTGAAGTTTCCAAACAATATGATGGATAAATTTTTACTCAAACAATACCCACAAGCTCCAATGGATCGTATGGCCTAATTTCCAGCTCAAAAATAAACCACTAAACACTTCACCAAAACATTGCAAAACATCCCAAAAAGGAATTTCAAACTTGCGAATCTCTTTTTCGCATGTGTAAGTCTGAATGGGCTACACCAAATTAACCAGGGAGGATATTTCACCACTGAGGCTAATCTTCTCCAAGAGGGTTTTTGTCCTTGAGAATGCTCAGATGAACAGAGTTCAATCTCCCAAACCACAAGGGTATCATCAAAGAGAATGTAATAATCTGCTGTAATGTCCCCTTCTCAATTGTGATCAATTCAGTTGACTGTTGGCCTATTTCGGAGACCCGTAGGCTACTCAGAGGGTGAAAATTAGTGTTTCCCATTTTTTGAAGAGGTTGTTGCTTTAAGTTTGGAGATTGGATTGCGGATTCTTTCTGGGTTTTCAGAGAGTTTCGCAGTGGTATAGCATGCATGGTGATCTGAGCAACTTTAAGAGTTTGCTATTTTTATTAAATTCCATTTCTGGCAGTGGTCCTGTTGGCTTCGGTGCAGTTGGCTCTCTTCTTCAGCCAGTTCAGTTGGTATTTCGAATTTTGGCCTTTGGATGCATTTTCTAGAGAGATAAGTTGATTTAAATAATGTTATATTTTAATGTTATGTTTTCTCATTAACCCCTTGGCCTAGCTTTATCACTTTAAGTTGTTTTGAAAAGGGGACTTCAAGGGTGGTTGTGTCATCAAGAGATAATATTTTATTTCTAAGGCCAAATTATATGTTGGAGAAGTGGGATGCCTACTTGGAGAGGAGGTTATTTTTAAATTAAAGTCAAATATTCCTTGAAGAAAGGGACGCCATCTTTGGGGGGAAAAGAGAGCAAATTCAAATTTGAAAAGCCTTCTTGAAGCTTCTAGAAGATTCCTCTTAAGTCTATAAAAGCACACCTTTGCTCTTCATTTCTTCATCTCTTGTCTACCATACCATTATGTTGCTGGATTGTTTTCAGGCTCACGCTTTGAGGAAAGCATACCTCCTAGCATTTGGCTCGTCTTCTTGCTTGAGGGATAGCAACTAGTTGAGATAATAGTTTGTAATTGAGTCCTTTGCATTTGTAGTTGGGTTTCTTGCATTTGTAGTTCAATTTCTAGCATGTTAGTAAAGTTTTGGTGTTGCTGGTTGTATGTAGCTGATTGCAAGTTTCATTCACAGATCAAAAAATAAAAATATATTCGTTTTGGGTTTTGCATCTTTGTGTCTAACTGCTTGGGGCGACCCTTTGTGCAAGTTTGCAGATTTTTTGAAGGCTTCTTTGATTTTTCCTAAAGCAAATCACCCCTCTTAGGGCCGTACCATCTATGGAGACACTGGGAAGTGTGCAAGAAAAATAATTAAGGGCTGTTTGTTGCGTCTCTTCATTGGGATTTGGGCGCCAATATCACTAGAGTCTATTGCACTTCGTTTCATGAGTTTTGGGTGTGTGGGGAGTGATTTATGTGCATTTTAGTGAGTTGTTATATTGCTGGTTACTACATTTTAGTTGCTGGTCTGTCATATCAGACTTAGATAAATGCTTTTTGTGAGGGGTTTGTGACTAGAGAGTCTTGTTAAGCATTGAGGAGATCATATACATTATTGCAGCATTGGAGAACTTCTAATATTGGGCTTTTGGCAGGAATTCTATCATATTATAAGCTGATTAGTAGTACTCTCAGCATTCTCTTTTATCTCTTTCACTTACTTATTGTACTACCTGCTGAATAAGTGGAAGAAGTTGGCTTGCCGCCTATTTACATTCTGAATTTGCATTGTAATATCATGTTGCTGATCGACTGAGCCGTCATTGCATTTCATGGATCCTCTGACCATATGCTTGCCACTCCTTGGCACATTCCTTGGTTAGAGTTACTTTCCAGACAAATAACTCATAGGGAACCTCTAACTATATGCTCGCCACTCCTTGGCGCATCTCTTGGTTAGAGTTACTTTCCACTCAGCATGCATAAGATCCTCTAACCATATGGTCGCCTCTCCTAGGCACATTCTTGGTTAGGGTTACCTTCCGCAATGTTTTGGTTTTAGAGCTAACCTTAACGCGTGCGTGTTGCATTGTATTTGCAATTGAAGAAAAAAAAATTGGTCTGGTTCATTACAGTGGTATCAGGGCCATGATCCTGCCAACCTATGCTCTACAGTGATTTAGTTGTCAGATGAGTGACAGTGATTGCAGATACTACATCAGAAGTCAGGCCAAAAAACAACAGTCACAGTTTCCGCCAGTGTCAGAAGTAGATACCCTTTCAGAGGCTTTGAGAGAAACTGGGAAAGCAGTAGTTATTGGTGAAGCAGTTGTGAAAATGTTAGACAGTCATAAGCGGACCATGGAAGAGAAAGAGGATAGAATGGAAAAGAAGTTTGATGGAATGATTGATATGATGTCCCATTTGCTTGCAAGAATGGACCAACAAGCTACTCAGACTCATACTCCTAATCAAAACCATGCTACAGGAGAAAAAAGTGGAGTTAATGGGAACAATGGCAATGGAGGAGATAGAACTATCAGCCAACATGAGGCCACCTCTGGAGGATCAGCTTCTAGGCCTCTTTTCCCCACATTCACTCAGAGGAAGGAACCACAAGTTGAGGCCGTCCCTAGCCTTGTAGATGATGCAAGACAAGCCTACATGGAGTACGCCACCTTACCTCCCGATCTTAGGGATCAATGGACCTTTGATCAATTCATGAACAATAGAAAGAAAAGAAATGCTGGGAGGGCTGATAACCGTGCTCATATGGCTCCTAGAACCGACTATCAACAAGCTCTTGGGAAGGTGTCCTTGGCTCACTTTGATGGAAGTGATAAATGTTCAGCAAGGTCGTGGGTTTAGAAGCTAGACAACTACCTTTCACTTCGTCCCATGCCAAAAGAAGATGCCATCAAGTTTGCAACACTGCATTTGGATGGAGCTGCCCATGAGTGGTGGTATCACGGCTTGGTCACTTTTGGCCACAACCTTATTCAAACTTATGATGAATTCACCAATAAGTTGATTAATAGGTTCGACACTAAGGATCCTGAAGTGAAGTTTCGCGAGCTTGCACAATTGAAGCAACATGGCTCCTTGGATGCGTACATAGCTGATTTTCAAAGGTTTTCCGTGATGTTGCCCAACATCACTGAAAGAAGGTTGGTAGTATTGTTTTTTGAAGGATTGGTTGAACCTTTGAAAGGGTGGGTTAAGGCTTTCGATCCACCAAGTCTTGAAGAAGCAATCAAAAAGGATTGAAGTATGGAGTTATCAGCCACTAGGCCAAAATTTCCACCCAAGCCCTTTGACCTCAAGAGGGATAAGAAGCATTCTTCAAATCAGCATAAGAAATATCCTCAGAAGTTGTTAGAAGAACTTCGTGAACAACTTAGAAAGGATGGTGTTTGCTACATTTACTGTGAGCCTTGGGTCAAGGGCCACCGATGCGCTGGGAGGGGCAAAGCACATCACATGGAGGCCTATTCTGATTTTGGATCAGAATCTGATATGTCTGATCAATAGTCTTATTTTTGGGACAGCGATGAAGAAAAGAGTCCAGAAGAGTTAGAACATGAGCAAGGGGTTGGGGCACCATTTGCCCAACTCTCTAGTTTCCAAAAGAACGAATCTTTCAAGGTTCGTGGAGTGATTGAAGGGCATCAAATTGTTGCTTTGATAGACACTAGAGCAACACACAACTTCATCAATGAAAGGGTGGTTGCAAAGAGAGGATTGAAAACAAAAGAATTCGAAGGCTTCAAAGTCATGGTGGCAGATGAGTTCCAAATCTCTTGCAACCAAAAGATTGCTAACATGTCTTTGCAATTGGGCAACCATGAGGTCAAAGATGACTTCTATGTTGTGAGTATTGGGGATATAGATGCTGTTCTTGGCATTTAATGGCTGCAATCCCTTGGAGAAATCTCTCTAAATTTGCAAACAATGGAGCTTAAGTTTCAATCCGATGGGAAGAAAGTGGTGCTAAGAGGAATGTCTAATGGAGGTCCTCGGATTGTATCCTTCAAAAGAATGGAGAGGCTGATTCGGCATGATCAAGTTGAGTGGGCTGCAGAATGTATGGTTCTTCCAGTTAGTCCAGTTGAAACAAAGAGGGACTATCTTCCAGATATTTAGTCTATACTCACCAAGAAGAGTAATGTGTTTGCTGATCTACCTTCTGGTCCACCTCCTGAAAGGGGAGCTGAGCATGTCATTGAACTCAAGGATGGGGCCAAGCCAGTCATCACAACACCATATCGGTACCCTAAGAAGCAGAAGGATGAGATTGAGAAAAACATAAGAGAACTCTTAGAGATGGGCTTCATATGTCCAAGTAAGGGTCCCTTCGCTTCATTAGTAGTTCTTGTGAAGAAGAAGGATGGCACCATCCGCATGTGTGTGGATTATCGTGCTTTGAATCAAAGCACAATAAGAAATTGGTACCCCATTCCCCGGATAGATGAGCTCATTGATGAGCTACATGGTGCCAAGTTTTCAAAAATTGATTTGAGTCGGGCTACTATCAAATTTGGATGAGGGGATCAGATGTTGAAAAGACGGCATTCAGGTGCCACTATGGTCATTTTGAGTTTTTAGTCATGCCCTTTGGGTTGACTAATGCTTTTGCCACTTTCCAGTCTTGCATGAACAAAGTATTTCAAAAGTAGTTGAGGAAGTTTGTTTTGATTTTCTTCGATGATATCCTCATCTTCAGTAAAACGTGGGAAGAACTTCTCAAGCATTTGGAGGAAGTGCTTAGCATCCTAGAATCAAAGAGCTTGTTCACCAAAGAATCCAAATGTGAATTTGGAATGGAGCTGCTCTACTTTGGTCACATAATTAGTGCTGAAGGGGTGAAAGTTGATCCAGAAAAGATCAAGGCGATAGTTGATTGGCCACCTCTGGAAAATTTGACTCAATTGAAGGGGTTTTTGGGTCTTTGTGGCTTTTACAAGAGGTTTGTGAAGAGTGGAGCTAAGAAGCTCAAACCTCGCTTCTATGAGCCATTCAAAGTTATCAGCAAGGTTGGAGCAGTGGCTTATGAGTTGGAGCTACCATCGAGTAGCAAGGTTCACAATGTCTTCTATGTGTCTCGCCTCAAGAAGGCACTTGGACACAATGTTGTTGCTTCATTACAATTGCCTCCCTTGGACGAAGAAGGACAACTGATTTTGATTCTAGAGGAGATTATTAATTCTAGAGAGCGTTCTTTGAGAAGAAGAACAATCAAAGAATACTTGAAGTGAAAGAACTTACCTTTGGAGGATGCAACTTGGGAGAATGAGGAGATTCTGCAACATCTAGACTTGCGATTGCTTGTGGGCAAGCAATCTTGGGGAGGGCGGATTGTAATGTCCCCTTCTCAATTGTGATCAATTCAGTTGACCGTTGGCCTATTCCGGAGACCCATAGGCTACTCGGAGGGTGAAAATTAGTGTTTCCCGTTTTTGAGGAGGTTGTTGCTTGAAGTTTGGAGATTGGATTGTAGATTCTTTCTGGGTTTTCAGAGAGCTTCGCAATGGTATAGCATGTATGGTGATCCGAGTAACTTCAGGAATTTGCAATTTTTAATAAATTCCATTTCGGGTAGTGGTCCTGTTGGCTTAGGTGCAGTTGGCTCTCTTCTTCAGCCAATTCAGTTGGTATTTTGAATTTTGGCCTTTGGATGCATTTTCTGGAGATAAGTTAAGTTGATTTAAATAATGTTATTGTAATGTTATGTTTTCTCATTAACCCCTTGGCCTAGCTTTATCACTTTAAGTTGTTTTGAAAAGGGGACTTCAAGGGTGGTTATGTCATCAAGAGATTATATTTTATTTCTAAGGCCAAATTATATGCTGGAGAAGTGGGACGCCTACTTGAAGAGGAGGTTATTTTTAAATTAAAGTCAAACATTCCTTGAAGAAAGGGATGCCATCTTTGGAGGTGAAAGAGAGCAAATTCAAATTTGAAAATTAGGCGCCTTCTTGAAGCTTCTAGAAGATTCCTCTCAAGTCTATAAAAGCACGCCTCTACTCTTCATTTCTTCATCTCTTGTCTACCATACTGTTATGCTGCTGGATTGTTTTCAGGCACACGCTTCGAGGAAAGCATACCTCCTAGCATTTGGCTCATCTTCTTGCTTGAGAGATAGCAACTAGTTGAGATAATAGTTTGTAATTGAGTCCTTTGCATTTGTAGTTAGGTTTCTTGCATTGGTATTTCAATTTCTAGCATGTTAGTAAAGTTTTGGTGTTGCTAGTTGTATGTAGCTGATTGCAAGTTTCATTCATAGATCAAAAATGAAAATATATTCGTTTTGGGTATTGCATCTTTGTGTCTAACTGCTTGGGGCGACCCTTTGTGCAAGTTTGCAGATTTTTTGAAGGCTTCTTTGATTTTTCCTAAAGCAAATCACCCCTCTTAGGGCCGTACCATCTCTGGGGACACTGGGAAGTGTGCAAGAAAAATAATTAAGGGCTGTTTGTTGTGTCTCTTCATTGGGATTTGGGCGCCAATATCACTAGAGTCTATTGCACTTCGTTTCATGAGTTTTGGGTGTGTGGGGAGTGATTTATGTGCATTTTAGTGAGTTGTTATATTGCTGGTTACTACATTTTAGTTGCTGGTCTGTCATATCAGACTTAGATAAATGCTTTTTGTGAGGGGTTTGTGACTAGAGAGTCTTGTTAAGCATTGAGGAGATCATATACATTATTGCAGCATTGGAGAACTTCTAATATTGGGCTTTTGGCAGGCATTCTATCATATTGTAAGTTGATCAGTAGTACTCTCAACATTCTCTTTTATCTCTTTCACTTACTTATTGTACTGCCCGTTGAATAAGTGGAAGAGGTTGGCTTGCTGCCTATTTACATTTTGAATTTGCATTGTAATATCATGTTGCTGATCGACTGAGCCATCACTGCATTTCATGGATCCTTTGACCATATGCTTGCCACTCCTTGGCGCATTCCTTGGTTAGAGTTACTTTCTAGACAAATAGCTCATAGGGAACCTCTGACTATATGCTCGCCACTCCTTGGCGCATCTCTTGGTTAGAGTTACTTTCTACTTAGCATGCATAAGATCCTCTAACCATATGCTCGCCTCTCCTAGGTGCATTCTTGGTTAGGGTTACCTTCTGCAATGTTTTGGTTTTAGAGCTAACCTTAACGGGTGCGTGTTGCATTGTATTTGCAATTGAAAACAAAATAATTTTTGGTCCAGTTCATTACATTTGCATAATCTGAAATGAGCTCTTAATCCTCCTTTTTAAATGCTTTTTAGGAAACTTTCTAGAAAACTCCTTTTAAAAACAATTTATTAATTTATTAAGCCATATAACTCCAAAAAGTGATTTATTTTACTTTTAAAATATTTCCGGCGTTGAAAGTCACTTTTAAGCATCCGATCATTTAAATCTTTATGTTCTTTTCCCAACGAGCTATAATACTGAGGTGCTTGAAAAATGACGACCTTAGTAAAATTAATTAAATATAGCTCAATATTACACCCAATTAGCTCGATGATGAAAGATGATAAATGGACTCTATTGGGTGACTCACTAAAAATAGATGCTCCCTCCAAGAATCTTGGAGACCACACCAGAAGCTAGAAATCATATTTGAAAGTGACATATGAATCCTCCAGACCACCTGAGCTCACTAGAAACATCAAATACCTCCTCAGATAACAGTGACACTCACCTAGAAGGTCAGTGCTAACTACAATGCAAGAGAACCTGAAAATGGTGACATTACATTACACAACATCAATATTGATCCTATATTATGCTTTAACTTCACTACCTTACCCTAAAATGACAAACCTTGATCGATTTCAACTTTATTCTAGCAAATCCAAAAAAAATGCCTAACATTTGTGGAAATAAAATTAAACCTAATGTCGCTAGTCGGTTTCACCATTAAAGATAAATTCCAACTTTATGTTTATGAGACTTAGCAAACCAGATTTAATCACAATTTTACAATAACAATGATAACTAGATTTACAAATTGGGTTTCCAAATATGATAAATATGTGGAATCCTTCATTTACATTTGGCAAAATTGGAACCCATTACAAAATGTGGTGAGGGCAGCAACTGCAGTAGGAAATACAACAATATGCCCAAATAGTCAAAATATCGGTTACACAATCACAATACAAATTGAAAATACAATGGCTTACTCCCCAAATAACTTGCTAATTGGACCAAGATGATATCATTGAAGATTTGCAACCAATAAAGCTTGAATGTAACCTTAGTGTGAGATTGCAACTTTAGTCGAAGGGGTTTCATCATCTTACATGAGATCTATAGGATTCTTGGCCCCCAACATCCATATGTCTAGGGGTTTTTGTCCTCAATTCTGGACACTTGAACTAGTGCTCATGATGATTTCTAGTTAGTGTTCGTATCGTTTTCATCATTCTCCCCTTCACTGTTTTTCCTTTTGGCCCCTTATACGCCCAAAAGGGTGTCAAAAAACTCTGAAACAATAGCTGCCATATCAAGAATCGGTATGCAGCAGGGACCACTTTTACTAATCCAGTGTCATTTCCCCTTGATTTGTCCTTAGAATTGTGGTTATCTACACGAGAATGTGCTTGGAGGGCATAGAGGAATGCCCCCTATGAACTGCAATTGTCCTTGACCATAATGGTGAGGGTCCCTTAGGGTTCAAAACCCTTACTACCTCATTAATTGGCACACTTCAATCTTGATTTTTTTTGGTGAAAATTAGCTAATCAGTGGAAAATATCTGATTGAAAATATAAAGTGGAGAATACAGAAGAATTTTGAAGTTTATCACATTTTATCTTGGCAGACACATTAAAAAGGCATTTAAGCTTGATATAGAAAGTCCAACAATGTGATGAGCCCTGCTGGCTCTCAACTCAAAACCCCAATTTTTCTTAAGTCTTTAAGTGTTATTTAGTTATTTAGAGAATATTTAATAGACAGAAGAGAAGGGGCGCAGCATATTTAAGCTTGTAAACTGGAATACAAAGCAATTTCTCACAGAATTGAAATGCAGAAGTTGTTATTATATTGAAACAATGAGATCATGAATAACAAACATACCAGGAAGTCTCCAATTATTTTATTTAAAACAGTAGCCAGCTCGCCAGCCAAGGATGCTGAGAAACTGACAAATAAGGACGCCAAGCCTCCAGATTAGAGTTCTCTTGCCTCGAAACTGGATACCATACTCTGAAAATGCTGGACGCCAATGATGGAAGACCAAAAGCAAACAAAAGGGAGGCGTTTCAGCCTAACCCTTCACACGCCTCTCTAAAGGCACAAATCCCAAGGTAGGCCATACGGCCAAGGAAAGAATAGAAAGAATCTTTGCTGGAAGCCTCTGAATCTGAAGAAGGATGCGCCACCAGGAAGAAACCCTCATTTATTGCAAACAGCAAGAAATCTCAATATATATATAATCTCTGTCTGAATCTGTAGAACCTCTGAATGAAGCTCTCAACATGCACTGATTCGATTGATCTTTCACAATCTCAAGAGTGCTCTCACTGAAGAGGTATCGTTCTTCAATGGCAGTTTGTTCAAACCCTGATCATAGGAGAATGCACAGGAAATAGCACAAGGCAAAGTCAAAATATCAAAAGGTGAGTTTTTCATTGCCAAAGATTGCTTTATACCCAAATGGCACGCATTTCCAAGAAGATACGCCCTTTTGCAATCATTTAAATCTTTTAATATTTTATTAAGTCCTTTTCAATAGTCAAGACTTAATACTTGAGCTCACTTTAATATTTTAAGTCATTAAAATATTAAATCACCTTTTAGAATATTTTAAGTGATCTAAAAATGTATTAAAGTCGATGTGACTTTAATAAAAGGCATTAAGTTAAATAATTAACTCAATCACTTAAAAATTCATAACTCGCTCAAAACTCAGAATATTCCTGTGCCGTCAGAAGCTGTGGACTCCTGAAATGCCAACGCCTGCTGTGAACCAGTCACTGGGCTTTGAAAACTAGAACGATCAAACTCTCCAGAAAGTACCACTGACCCTCTAACCAATCTGGCTAGCCCACAAGGGTCCAATAAAGGGCTAACACACTGTTCCCGAGAACTGTCTAGCGAGGGGACATCACAAACAACAAGGGCCAAGTAGGTTGGTCTAAGTGACAGTCCATGCCCTTCCTTCAAGCCATCTACAAGCCAAGTTAGAACATTGACACTTTATAAGTGCCAAAAACCCTTTGACTTGGCTGATTAATAACATAATATTAAATATATTAAATATGAAAGAATTGATATTTTTCTTACTTCTTAAATGTAGACGTAAAAAGTATAAATAATGCCACACATTTTTGCATTTATAATTTCTTATGATATTGTATTCATTAGCATAAAACTGTGTTTAAGTGAACAGTTAACTACATGGTACTTTTAATTTGATCAAGACTGTAGTTCAACTTCTATCGATAGCAATAAATGTCCAAACAATGACAAAATTGCCAGTAAAGCATAATACATATGAACTATATTATTAACTATATGGTCTGTGTTACATAAAGGAGTTAGTATGTCTTCAAGAAGATATTCTCCTCAAAACCATCTAATGGCTGCAAAACAAAACAAGATCCCTCTACAGAATCTTTTTAACAGTTCTGCTGCTTTGCCAGGACACTTCTACTATAACATGATGGCCCATCAAAATGTCCACTCTATCATTTTCAGCAGGCAATTAATGACTCATCATCCATGGAGCCTTTATATTCTCACAACCTGCTTGTGTTTGACTTGTAGTCAAGCTCCGCTTGACCCATAACAAAAACACAAAACACAAGTAACATAAAATGGAATTGGATGCAGAGGTCCTATGCTATTTCTTGCAACATAGATCTTTTCATCCTTCCATGAAATTGGATGTTTTGGAACTCAGTGTACACCTTGCCTTCAAAAGTTGATCGATTTGAAGGATTTTATCTTTAGTTCTGAGATCTAATCACTGATTATAAGTTGCAAAACTGGGAATAGATGTTTCTCACTTACCCTCAATATTATCTTAAGCAAAACTCACTATTTTCCTCAGAAAAATGAAATTATCAGGTTCTGTCAATAAGATATCATAAAGAAATGTTTATCATCTGTCCTAGAAGCAGGAAATATGTATGGAACATGATTATTAGGGAGACAAATTAAAAAAATAGAAAATGAGTGCAGGGGATAAATGACACTGTATATCAAGCAGTGCTCCACAGGACTGCATACCTGGGGGTCTGGGTGACATCCTGGAACTTGTGGACTTGGAGGGCATGCACCCCTTTTCCAGGACTGGACAGCCTGCTCCTGTTGATGCATAAAATACTAAAGACCCCTAAAAAGCTAAAAGGCAGAGATTGCCATTGAAAATTCATCTCACTGTATTTATTTTGTAAAATTTCAGCTGCTTTTAGTTTTGTTTAACTTATTTTAATTGCTGCCCCCCCAAAACCATGTACCCACATCCTTGCATCCTTCTGTCTTGGAAATTCGGAGAAACACATATCCAAGACCATCAACCTTCCAGTTGGGTGAAGCAGATTTAATATTTATAAATGGTCTTAGCATCCAAGAAACATGATTCTTTATTTATTGATTTTGGAAGCTACTTATCATTTTTCAGAATGATTTAAATTTGAAACTATATATTTGTATCAAATTCCTCCAAAATCTTTGTAATTTTCTGATAAGTTCAACAATTTGGCATATGGATCATTTTATTTCTCAGAACTAATGTTTTACATTGCTTTTGCTATCTGCTCACTCCAGATTGGCTGGTGCAATCCATTACCAACCACTCCAAACTGCCTACAGGTCCACAATCAGTATCCCAAGTGATATGCAGTCTACAACACTTTAATTGTTGGGATTAAAATGTGTTATACACAGACAAATTACAAATAAAAAATAAAAAATAGGAATAACATTCATCCATAAATTCAAACAATAGATACAGAACTGTTATCAGAATTTTAATAATCTGAACAATTTTTTACATGGCAATTCTCTCAAAAGAGATAAATGATTGTCTAGCTTGTCCATCTTACTGAATCTATCTATCTACATATGTAATTGATGCTAGAGAGGGCAAAATAACTGTTATGGAAGAGGAAACAGTGGGTCTTCTACAATTGACCCTTTGTCTTTTGTCAAATATCGATGGGCCGCATCAAGAAGTAACATTTGTTCCTGGCCAACTACCAGGCATAAGGGGTGTTCTGCCCCACAAGGAAAGGAGAAAGAGTTAAACATTGTGGAAATCTTGCTCCTGTGCCATCATCTACAGGTAGAAATGTTGATTCAGGACTGAATAGGCCTAGCCTTAGTAGGAAATTGGTTCTAGTGTTGATGCTTACTTTAGATTTGGATTGGGCTTTGGTTCCGTGCCATAGAATTAGAGCTGCCACCTTGATCACTAGTGAAAACACATGTCAAGTCACTATACAAGCATACATAGTGTTAGAGATATTGGTTGCATCGCATTGAGACCACTGAACAAACCAGAAAGCTAATTTAGACCAACAAGGCGAGTAGTAACATAATAGTTTTGGCTTGCTTTTGTGGCCCAGTCAAATCCTTGCTATGCATTTAATAGTAGTCTCTTGTATATCAACCTTGATGAACCTGTTTGTTGATTGTGTACTATTTGATTCTGTCGACCTGGAATTCTTATTGCCACTTACATTTTAATCTTCTATGTCACATTAGACATCACTCTTAGCTTCCAATTATTCATAAGCTCTATGCCCCCTTGCCTTTGGTAGTAATGTGCTCAGTCCTATATTAAGAACCATTTGTGACGTCGTATTCCAACCAACTCTCAACACTTCTTGTGAGTTTAAACAAAACACCTTTATATTTAGGCTTATTTGTTGCATTTCCAAATTGTTCAAATCATAGTTGTAAAACTTGGACTTTGCAATTACTTTGCAAGCCCCAAAATATAAAAACTTGGGATTCGGCAAAAACTTAGGGAAAAATTCGGCAATAACTCAGTAATTTTATCAAATATTTTAAAATACATAAATTTTTAAAATATTCTTGAAAAACACATATTACTAAATTTGTAGAACATATTATTGATTTCCATCATATATAAATCAAAATTAGAGTTTAATACATATCATAGACCCTAATGGGATTGAGTGGAAACACCCCTCTCGTTGCCCCCAATGGGGTCGAAGGGCAGCACCCTAAATAGCTTATCGCGTGCCCTAAATCGCCTATCGTGTGCTCTAAATCCCTTGTTACTTGTGGGTTTGTCATGGTAAAAGTTTGCTTGTAAATCGCATCGAAAATGACCCAGAATCATGTCAAAATTTTTGATGTTTATATTTTTTCCCTTTTTAACTAAGATTCGACGGGTTTTTGGAAAAAATTGCGGGTTTTTCATAAATTTTTGGGAAAAAATTGCTGCGAATCTGCAAAAAAGTTACTCATTGCCAGTTTTGGCACGCGAGTACTCGCGATTTCTGCAAGTAACCTGCAAGTTTTTCATCAGAGGTTCAAATGCTATTCTTTTGTCAAGAATCATTCTTTGTGGTCCTATCCCTGTCATTGGCATGTCTTTGGGAAAAGTATAGTGGGCTTCCATTCTAAATTACATGAAACATGGATTTGGGTACAATAGTGGGCCCAAATTTAGCATACTGAAATTTAGCAAAACGAGCTTTTCAGATTCCCTTGCAAATGCACACATGCATGCAGGAATTAGACAAAATACAAATGGAAATTTAGATACCAAGTAGCAAACTGCACTTTGAGAGAATGAGCATTGAGATCCATCATTTGCAACGATTCAAACTAAAAAGTTGACAATGAAAATATACTAATTTGTGAACTACTCTCACAATAAGAATCACTAACAAAACTATGGCAAGGAGCATAAGTTGATGAATTTTCTCCAATAACTGACTTGACTTCATTCGAAACTCATTGGAGTTAAAGCTTATGTTACCGGGTTCTTCTATTTTGCCTAGAGAACCCACTCTGGGAGCGTTTCGTTTCTGGTTCTTGCTGGGGCATGTCTGGGAATGCTGGGGGTGCAGAGGCGCTCCCAGACACTTTTATATTCTAACTTCTGAATGTCAACTTGCAGAGGGGCAAACAAATTCAGTTATTCTGCTGATTAATCAGATTGCAGACATTCTGGGTTGCTAAGAAGTTTGATATGTTAACCAATCAATGAATTTGATCTAGATCCTCTTGATGATTGATGAATAATTGTAATGATCTTATTTGAATCATGACTAGAGACATATATGATATATGATTATGACAAATGTATTGGAATTTTGAACTATCAGTTGGCATTTATTTTTATAGTTTATCACTAGCATTGATCAATGATTTTAGATTTAATGATGATTGATGATTGATGAAGCATCACAGTTCATACTATCAAATGTATTTACAATTCTGTATATTTTTAATTTTTTGCATATATATATATACACAGCCATACCCAAACGTGCCGTATCCAAGCAAAAAAAAAAATCGCCGTACCGGCATACCCGTATCCCGTACCCATGCCCGGTCCTGTACCGGAACCAGCAACTTAGGTTAAAGCTGCCAATGATGAATTAGCACTACTGATGTAGAAAGATTGAAGTCTCCAACATTGCCATTCATATCCCTTAACTTTGAAATATCTTTTTATTCACTTAAAAAGAAAGAGGGTAAAATTTTATTTACATATTAAAAAATAATGTTGGTTTTTGGTACATTGATATACGATACAAGGATGAGGTGATAGTACATAAACCCTATTATATTTGGCATCATCTGAATACATGAAGTATGTTTTTTTAATATCCCTATAAGTATAAGCTAGTTATCTAACAAACATCCCTAACACACTAACATATAATGTTGATTAATACTAAGTGTTCAACATTAAATGAGACCCTCACAATCAGGACATTAATATTGACAATTTCATCTGCATTAATCTTACGTCGTGTTATCCTAACGCCTACCTTTAACTCATATGTTAGTTTGATTTAAACCTTACTAAATACAAAAGTATTAAAAACATTTTTACGACATAAGGACAGAATTATGCAAGCTTCTGGTTTAAACTTTGTATGCTCTTTGCTTGACATTTGGGAGCAGACTCAGTGATCCATCATTAGGAAGAGGAAACTGTGATTTGAAAACGTTGAGCAAAAAGTATACACAGTTTAAACCAGAAGCTTGCACAATTCTACATAGTGGACTGTGGAAAACTTATACCAACATAAGGACAATCAAAATTTGTTCTAAACAGATGATATGCTTTTAACAAAATGGCATGAAGTCTACATAGGTATCAACAAAAATAATGTCTGCTTGCTTATTGCCTTCAGCAGATATGAAGCCATTGGTGCTCTGTCTGCCATTGCCTTTGCACATATAGAGTTCTGCCAATCTCCATGAATTCGCTTGGTCACCTTCCATGTTAAGCGACCTCTTTTCTGGAGATCCACTTAAACAGCTATAGCCAGAAAAGATAGACAGTCATTGGATTATAAGTATCAATATCATTGCCAGTGTAATCCTATTCTCCTTCATCAGTGATATCATCCACATTATCATCAACTGAAATATCATTTAATTTGAATTTATCTTTGCATAGTTTCCTTTTATATGATTGATTGATCTTATTTTGCAGTCCAGTTCGTATGCCCTGGTTTGGCACAACAATGACAATGCAACTCTTCTTCCTTTCTTGATCTTTGCTTCAACAAGAAAATATTTTTTATATTTTGTCTCATGTAAACAATTTTTGAAAGAGTGGGATATCATAGCCTTTGAAACAGTGTATATATTCTAGAACGAATATTGGAGTAAAATACAGGTGTATGTGTGAGTGTGAAAATAGAGAGGGAGAGCTTGAACTACTATGTTTTTCTCATAATGAAATCTTCTGTACAGGCTGCAGTGGATGCAGATCATAAAGCCCTGCAATTTGAAGGTGACTTTGATACACACCTTTTTCTTTTTGTTTTGTTGACTGGCCCTAATAAGTCAATCATAATGATCAGAATGCTTTGTTCCATTGTTTCATCTGATCCATAAGCCCATGCTGGCAGTTTGTACTGATCTCTGTTGAAAATGTGCTAGCTAGTTAGGGTTTCCTTAACTATTTAGCTATGTATTTATTATCAATAGCTTAAACATTGGGCACAACGAGTAGTCTCATTAGAGAATTATGTTCATTAGATCATCCAATGAATTCATGTAGTTCAGTTTAGTGAAAGTATTTGGGCTTGAGATGAATAATTTGAATTTTTAAGTGATATGTGACAGCTCTTGTGTTTGCTTTTTCTTGGGTGTGAGCATAAAGCCACTTTGAAGTCCCTTTACATGGTGCCCTCTGTGCATGTGTATGAACATCTAAAAGATATTGGTGCATAAAATTTGTTATCGAGTCAGAATTGCTTGCTTATGAATGTTGGGTTTCTTCCTTTCGTTTGAGCTTTAGTGCATTGTTACTATCATCAACAAATATTATTCATTTTGCAGCTCTTCAACCATACTTGCATTCTATTGATGACGGAAGGTCTTGCATGTTCTTGCAGAGGCAAATTTAGAGATATTTCCACCTAGTAACACTCAAGGTGGGACATGGGGATATCACCCTCCAAATGATATTGATGGTATGTGATGATACTATTAATATATATGCCCTCAGAAAACTATTTTATTGTCTTTTAGGAGATATGATATATAAGTTCACGTGTACCATAATATGCTTTTGGGATGCTATTGACAGATGTTATCCACAAGTTTTAACTTGGGAATAAGGAGTTAGAAATTGTTTGCATAGACTTTCTTGTTCTTCTACTCAGATGTCTGGTTTTATGTTTTTTTTGGACATACTTTCCATTCAAGAAAATCCAACTCTTCATGTTTAGTCTGTTGTAATTTCAGCTTAGGTGGAAAGTAACAAGTTAAGTGTAGGAAGAATAAAACAATTTTATTTTGTGTAAACCAGATTCATATGCTCAGATTGGTGCAGGAGGAGAAGGCAGTGAACAAGCACAAGGTGGATGGAAAGGATTTTTTAGCATTGCATCTTACAGGCCTTACTTCAATGTAGATACGTATGATGTGGGTGAAAGAACTATGGGAACACTTTATCCTCAACATGGAGACTTTTTCGAAAAGATTCAACATAATCCAGACTTGTAAGTTATTTTGATTGTATAAAAAAGGCTTTCTACCAAAAAAGAATGGTGAGCCTTTGAAGTTGACTTATAGAATTTTACATGTTCAGCCCTCCCTTTCTCTTGATTATTGAAATCAATTTAATTTAATTTTCAACGTTCTCCATGTTTATATTTCATTTGTGAATAAATTAATATGCCTTTTTTTCATTCCCACGATAATTTAAAATATGTTGGATTGTCTTTTGCTTCCAACTATGATTCAGTCTAGAGCCATGTTCTTTGTTGATTTTCTTCTCTTGGTTCTTTCAGCAGCTCTCTTTAACTGAGGAACTTCCTTTGAAAGAATATTTATGTAATACATGGTTGCGTATATAGTGATTATCAAGGGTTTATGCATTTGAATTTTCTTGTCCATTGAGAAGAGAGAATACGGAGGGCACGGATACTAATGCTCACTCTATTTCTAAATTAGCGACATTATGCAACTAGGAAGGTCCAACAACCTTGGTGTTGATATGTTGAATTTCAATGCCTTCGTGAAGACTAGACAAGAGCAATTGCGAGGAAGCCACAAGAAGAATTTCCCTATGGGCTAAGAGAAGAAGACCAAGGGGGGCTTGTAGAATCTCAGGAAGTTCCAAAGGCTCCTTCTTGCAAGAAGAATAACCTAAGTTATTGGTTCTAGTACGGGTGTGGGTATGGGTATCGGGTATGGTGATATGACAATTTTTTTCCTTTGGTACAGGTATGAGTTTGGATATATATGTGTGTGTATATACATTATATATATATGAATATTCATATATGTATAGAAAACTTTAAATTATATAATATAAAATAGTGATACTCATAATTGCCAAGAAGAAATAAATTTAAATACCTCATAATTTGCAAAAATGAAAATACTCAAATTCATAATTGAACGATTTGTCAAATGTCAACACACAATGCAAATTACAATCAATATTTGATAATCTTCATATTGCTCTTCATCAAAATCATCAAAGTGTTTCGATTTCATTTGGACCACAATGAGTTACAATGCCACTTCCACCAGCCATGTATTGTACAAGCTGCCTCATCAAAATATATTTTTGGCAATTTGTGCAGCAATAATGTCTAAATCAACACACTCAAGAGTTAGGTCCCAATTACTTGTCAACCCCTCATTGTAATCAAGTTCTTATGTGATAAAAGATCCTAATAACTAGTGGGAGTCTGGGAATGGAGACCCCAATGGGGTTGAGGGGCAACACCCCTCATGGGGGTTTGGGGGCAACTCCCAAATTAAGGCCTTTAAAACCACAAAAACCTTCATGACATGGTCCATTTTCACAATTTTATCACTTAAGGGCGAAAATAGGTATATGTTAAGTTGGAAAAGAAGATCTAGACTAACTAGCGGATTAACTCGGAACAATCTTTCTTTTACTCAACATTGGAACACAAACCAATGAAGGTGTTATGATTGGCTAACTTCTTAGAATGAGAGCCAATCTGATTGGTTTTTGTTCCTTTATTGCAAAGAGGGAAGATTAATAAGTGTGTTTTAATTAACCTAACTTATACAAACCCTAATCTAAAAATGCGAATAATTACACAGACGGACACAAATTTACAGAAACAGTTACAGATTTGGAAAGGCATATAGAGGTGCACCTGTCACTAAAAGTAGGGGTGGAGCTAGCAAGACAGGGGCACTAGGCGCCTGTAACACTCTACTTGCTCTACAGTTTAAAAATGTAACCAACTACCAGTTTTAGCTGAAGTTCAACTAACTTCTTTTCCTGCTTGGTTCCCTTTGCATTTCGAACAAAAGAGAAAATCAATTTTAAATAATTACATCATATTCAATTTCCATAACTAACTCTCTAACTTTCAGATTCAGCAAAAAGGAAACATCTAACTGATTTCAAATAACTGAATGCACAAAAGAACATTAACTAACTTTCAGATCCTCCATTTCAATTGAAGGAACAACTGTCTAAATATTCAACTGCAGATTTGTACATATAAACAATTAACTGAAAAGAAATAACATTTATTGCAGCATTGATATTAAACTTAAATAAGCAAAGGCATGTACCTGGAATTTCAAGGGAGAGAAAAGAATACAATATGAGTTCATCATCATGCTGAATTGCTTGAACAACTTTATATTTGAGAGAAAGAGAAACATCGTCAAGGGCTTTTCTACCCAACCAAGACCTAGTGGTTTCCCGAGTTTCTTCAATTGAAGAACCCGACCCTTCACAAGGGTAATCAACAAGAATCAAATTATCATCATGCCATTTTGAGCCTGGTGTTATGAACCTATACTGCTGGTCGATCCTTCCTCTGTAGGTACCTTGTAACCAGAAGGATCATTTTGACCAGAAGTATATTTGGTTTATGATAGCTGACCAATGCCTAACTGGCGTCATGCCTTGGCCAAGGATTTTTAATAGTTCTGGCACTCTTGTGCCATCAACACTCTAAACCTTGCTCGGCATGATAATGCTTGTTTCAAGATTTAAATTATATTATCATGATTCCAATAACCTTTCTTCATATTTAAGGGCAGCTGATTTCTTAATGCTCATACAAAGAAGGATACTCAACTCATAACTTATCCCATCTAAATAAAGATAAACTGCTATTCTCAAATTCAAGAGGAGAGATCGGGGAGTCTTATTCGACAATAAGGATTCAGAGTTTAGTATTAGAATGTCAGGTTTGATTATCATTTCCTCTCAATTCAGGGTTATATCTTAACCTTCTTGTTCCATGCATATTAAAAGAAATTCATTCGGCATTAGAGGATTTCAAGTCTCACTTATATATCCCTAATAGACTTGGTGAGCGAGAAGGTGCACTAAACCAGTATCTAATTAGAGAGGAGAAAATTTGGTTTAACCAGATAGATCAAGTTCTTTAGATGATTTTCAATTGGTTCAAACTGAACCCAGATTCAGAATCTTTTCTCTTATTTTAAGGTTAAGCTGATGTCTTTATGTAAACATAGAGTGGGAGAAATTAGGCTCATAAACCACTCTCTTCTTAATTTAAATATAAGCTGAATACTTAATGCTTTGACAGTAAAAGGCACAAGGCTCTTAGCTTTCCACATCTTAGTAGCTGTAATATATTATTCTCAGACTCATATGGAGAGATAAGGAATCTTGTTCGACAGTGAGGTTCCTACAGATCTTCCACAATTAAAAGCCTTGAAGATTCTTGGAATGAACAGTGTAAATCACTATACAATCATCAAAGTTATAGAATAGAGGAGAGAGAAGAGTTTTGGCTTAGACAAGCATGAGTTACAGTGGCTTGAAGATAATTCCATCATCATTCAGATTCTTATCATCTCTCTTCTTTTAAGAATAATCTGCTTATTTTTAACAAACGTAGAGATAAGGAAAAAGACTTGTTCCCTTGACAGACTAATCAGATTTAATGGACTCAGCTCAAACTAAAATAACTTGAAAACATGGTTGAAGAGCAAATTCGGCTTAAGGACAGGATTTAAGCACAAGGTTTAAATTGCATTTGAACAGAGTTTAAAGAGGTCGCACTCAAAGTATCAAGAGAAGGAGTCAAAGGCATGGTTCGATAGAGAGATCTCTTTCTGATTGACAAGGATTATAAGTTTCCATTTTACCACAGCAGGAAATACAGTAGAGAACCATCAGAACAACACATACAGATTGGAGTAGATAAGCATAGGTATCACAAACTGAAATATGATTAGGAAACAAAAATTAAGATGACAATCCATCAAGCCGATGAATGAATACATGTGGCCAACAACCAAACAATGCTGATTGAGTTTTCAACAAGAAAACGGTGAATTTGTATTTATGGGTTGAAAAAGCAGAGAGAAGTTTGCCCGATTCAAAATTCATTGGTCAAGTATTTCACGATAGAAAGGAATGAGATATATTTGCTTACAAAACTCCATAACACCAAGCATACTAAGAAACTCGGGGGTAAGCTAACCATTCCCATCGAGTTCAAAGACAAAAAGTTGAAGGACTTCATTCAGAGTTAAACATGCAATTATCATTATGATTACTTGCTTGTAGTTTTCAAGGGTTGAGTTTGGATTCTACAAAACCTGGAATCGAACCAAGATGATTTCCTTCCCTTCCGTGCTGACAACATATCCCTTAAGCCAAGTTCGAGTGTTTTCCGGTAGAATGTTGGTTGTGTCTACAAGTAAACAACATTGCCATAGAGGTTCTTCTACTTCCAGTCTGAATTGTATTGAAGCTATAGAGCCAAGTGAATAATGATGGAGAAAGAAGAGTGAGCGAATGGGAAAGAGTGTCCAAGTGAAATTCGGTGATGGATAAGTGGAAGCCAGCGGAAATAATGGAGAACCTACTCGCCCCCCCTTTAAGGAATGATAACAAGCTTCCATAAAGTGATAATGGATCCGAGAGGGAGAGCGAAGAGCCCCCCAAGTTGAGACAATAGAGGATGGATGAAAAGAATCCCCCGCTCGATGGGAAGAAAAGACAACAAGAATTGAATGAACCACCCCGCATGAAACAGCTGCATGCTAAGATTTGGCGTCCACTTTCTTGGTGGTCTAAGTGGCGGGCTAGAAAAAGATTGTATTTTATTATCATTAACATAATATATCACCCCCATCGATCTTAAGGCTGTGCCATAATCATTGGCTTAAATATTTAAAAATATACATTATTAATTTTCATGGTGCACGAAGGCTAATTTTTTTTTTTTAAGACTTCATAAGAGGTAAGGTGATGCACAGATAAATTGACTTATTTTTCATATAATTTATTCAAATGATTTATAGCCAAGGTTATGACTTCAATATTTGTCTTACACCGACTCAAGGCTTGATGATAAAATTGATCCATTGTTAACCACGTCCTTTGCCTGATGATATTTCCCTTTCTCTCGTGGCATCAACAATTCTACATCCACTAACAAGAATTATGGTTAGATCGTTGTCAACGTTTATATATATCTATCTATATATATATCTTTGAATAGAATCTTGTGAACACATTCATTTTCACATGAAATAGGAAAACCACTCGCATATATAAGAAAATCATTCACATTTGAAATTACGACATATAAACAATTATTCTTTCCACAATTTCACATTCCTATGAAAAGTTGTTACTTGCAACTAACATAACGACCATATATTCATTGTCATAAACATGTTCATGATAAAGGGGATGTAACATACTTCTCCCCTTAAGAATTATCGTCCCCAATGATTATTTATTTATAAACTCAAATTTAGATTCACATGTAACATCCTTCTACGAGAATTTTGAAGAGTCCTTTTTATCTAGGAGGTGGTTTGGAATACATCCCTAACTTTTTGAAACTTTTCTTCTCTTAGCAAAGAATTGTGTTAGAGTACCGTTGACATTTAACTTTTCTATCTGTTAATAGCTTCCACCAATCTTTTCTGATTAGTTTGATTTGTTTACCCATTTTTGACAACATTCCTGGACTAATGCTAATCCCGTCTTCTAGCTTACCCAGCTTACAGGAATTCAGCATCATTTCTGTCCAATGTTTCAAATGGAATCGTTTTGATAGCAGATTTATGGAAGTTGTTATAACAAACACGATAAGGGTGGATACTCTTCCTAAGTATAACAATCAATTATTTTTAACACAAATTTACCAAGAAAATTTCACCAAAGGTTAACATCAATCTTCACTTTTCTAGCAGAAGGGTTTTCATCAAGCACCAATTTCATTTATCTAATGCTTCATTAAAATAAGCTATTAAGTAATTCTAAGAGAAAAAATCAGAATTTCTTTCTAATTTAATTGTTCTCCAAGACTTGGCGTGCCACTAAAAGAGGTATTCCCTTCAATTGCCATTTGAGCTCTGGTATGTACCCCCACTTAACCAACTCTGTCACACTACTAAGGATATCCTCCTACTAAGTATGACAACTATGGTTAGCTAAGTGTCTCACACCCTGCTTGACTTGGGAAGACTAATCACTTGGGCTTACTGGACTACTTGTTTGCCCACCTACCATAACACGAGGTTTCTTTCTTTGTAAAGTTAAGAGCATACCAAGTGCATTTTCTTAAAATTTACTTCCTTACAGGATCCATTAGAGGCCCTTCTAGGACATGATAGAGATGAACATTACATCAATCATTGTGAACTACCAAAGTGTTCTTGTACAATAACTTAATTTCAAAATATAAACAGTTTTTAATTTTAGCAATAAGTCAAAAGGCTGAGCTCATTTCCATCATTAAATAAAATTTTGACCATCTGGCCATAAACAATCTTCAAAATTCAGTGGCTAGACCATTTCAAAATTTAAGAAATAAAGCAATGGCATTCCTTGCCAACATTTAAAGGAATTTTACCAAAATCCAACGAAGTGTCAAAATCTAGAGAAACACTTATCATGCACCACGTGACTTGACTAAGTCATTAACAAGGGAGTAGATTGCTGCACTGCAATCAGTCTTTCCAAAAGCTTACAATTTTCATTACAAACGCATCGACAAATAAGTCCCTCAAGACTTTCATCATGCTCAAAAATTTTGCAAAAAAAAGATTATAACACATCCACTCCTATCTTCTGGAGTATCTTTCGTTCATCGCTTGAATGACATCCTAAGATTGTGCTTTAGCAACACACAAAGATTACTTATTGAAACACAAACTTTTTTTCTTCGTTCTGCTCTACAAAGCTCTTTTCTTTACTTACTGAATAGGTTACTTGTTCAATACATAAACAACTTTAACACAGTACCTCAGTGATAGTTATATTCACTTATGCAATTGTACTTTTTTAGCTCCACAAAAGGCATAACTCATAGTTCACGATCATTTGGCCAAATGTCATGAGAATAACTAATATCTTCTCCTTACCACTGTTATGGTTTATCTTACAATCTCCAAACAAATTCTTAACAAAAGTTAAATGAATAATTCTAATCCCGATCTAGATTCGTCAAATGTTGCTTGAGATGATCCTCTTTATTTACGTTCTCTTCCACACATTAACATATTTTCCAAAAGGCTTCCCGAGGTATTATAGATCTCGTATTCATCCTTATGCTTAATTATTTGTGTAAAGCAATTGGTTTTCTTGCGAATCTCGGTGAACAAAAGTATTTCTAGGTTCTATACCATTTTCTTTGCATTCCATGCCAATGTATCACCACTTGTCCTTTATTGATCCTTTTGGCTCATTCCAAGCCATCTAGAAGTTAGACTAGAGTCTGTCCTATCTATGAGTCTTTGGTATAATTTCTAAGATTTTCAACACTCAGCTGATCCTGCATTTGATTGATTACTTCTGGACCTTCCCCCCCTTTCATTTTTGAGAGATAAGATTGCTCTTGAACTCCTACTGTGATTGTTATAACCAAGCTCTTAGTTATATTAGTAACTGACCAAGGTTTCACCTTTCTGGTCAAAGTCTCAAAATCTTTCTACTATGCAACCTTAGCAGAATAGTTTTGCACTTCAAGTTTTAACTCCTCAACTGACTTTCTCTTAGCCATTGACTTTGGTAAATGCTGGAAAAATAGTCTTCCTGACAGTTTCCTTTCTATGCCTTTCTGGCATCAAACTTGTTTTAAACCTTAGCCAACTGCTGAATGCTTAACGGTTTTTCTTGTGATGCGCTCATAGGTACATGTGTTGAACCCGGTTCGCTTTGATACTATATGTAACACTCTACTTGCTCTACATTTTAAAAATGTAACCAACTAACGTGTTTTCCTCCTTGGTTCCCTTTGCATTTCGAATGGAAAAGAAAATCAATTTTAAATAATTGCATCATATTCAATTTCCATAACTAAGTCTAACTTTCAGATTCAACTGAAAGGAAACATCTAATTGATTTCAAATAATTGAATGCATAGAAGAACATTAACTAACTTTCAGATTGTCCATTTCAGTTGAAGGAACAACTGTCTAAATATTCAATTGCAGATTTGTACATATAAAGAATTAACTGAAAAGAAATAACATTTATTGCAGCATTGATAGTAAACTTAAATAAGCAAGGCATGTACCTGGAATTTCGAGGGAGAGAGGAATACAATATGAGTTCATCATCATGGTGAATTGCTTGAACAACTTTATCTTTGAGAGAAAGAGAAACATAGTCAAATGCTTTTCCGCCCAACCAAGACCTACTGGTCTGCTGAGTGTCTTCAACTGAAGAACTCAACCCTTCACGAGGGTAATCAACAAGGATCAAATTATCATCATGCCATTTTGAGCCTAGTGTCATGAACCTATACCGCTGGTTGATCCCTCCTCTGTAGGTACCTCCTAACCAGAAGGATCATTCTGATCAGAAGTATATCTGGTTCATGATAACTGACCAATGCCTAACTGGCGTCATACCTTGGCCAAGGATTTTTAATATTTCTGGCACTCCTGTGATGTTAGCACTCTCACCCTTGCTCGACATGATAATGCTTGTTTCAAGATTTAAATTATATTATCATGATTCCAATAACCTTTTTTCGTATTTAAGGGTAGCTGATTTCTTAATGCTCATACAAAGAAGGATACTCAACTTATAACTTATCCCATCTAAGTAAAGATAAACTGCTATTCTCAAATTCAAGAGGAGCGATTAGGGAGTCTTATTCAACAATAAGGATTCAGAGTTTAGTATTAGAATGTCAGGTTTGATTATCATTTCCTCTCAATTCAGGATTATATCTTAACCTTCTTGTTCCATGCATATTAAAAGAAATTCATTTGGCATAGAGGATTTCAAGTCTCACTTATATATCCCTAATAGACTCGGTGAGCGAGAAGGTGCATTAAACTAGTATCTAATTAGAGAGGAGAAAATTTGGTTTAACCAGATAGATCAAGTTCTTTAGATGATTTTCAATTGGTTCAAACTGAACCCAGATTCAGAATCTTTTCTCTTATTTTAAGGTTAAGCTGATGTCTTTATGTAAACACAGAGTGGGAGAAACTAGGCTCATAAACTACTCTCTTCTTAATTTAAATATAAGCTGAATACTTAAATGCGTTGACAGAAAAAGGCACAAGGCTCTTGGCTTTCCACATCTTAGTAGCTGTAATATATTATTCTCAGACTCATATGGAGAGATAAGGAATCTTGTTCGACAGTGAGGTTCCTACAGATCTTCCACAATTAAAAGCCTTGAAGATTCTTGGAATGAACAGTGTAAATCACTATACAATCATCAAAGTTATAGAATAGAGGAGAGAGAAGAGTTTCGGCTTAGACAAGCATGAGTTACAGTGGCTTGAAGATAATTCCCTCATCATTCAGATTCTTATCATTTCTCTTCTTTTAAGAATAATCTGCTTAGTTTTAACAAACGTAGAGATAAGGAAAAAGACTTGTTCCCTTGACAGACTCGTCAGATTTAATGGACTCAGCTCAAACTAAAATAACTTGAAAACATGGTTGAAGAGCAAATTCGGCTTAAGGACAGGATTTAAGCACAAGGTTTAAACTGCATTTGAACAGAGTTTAAAGAGGCCGCACTTAGGTATCAAGAGGAGGAGTCAAAGGCATGGTTCGGTACAGAGATCTCTTTCTGATTGACAAAGACTATAAATTTCCATTTTACCACTGCAGGAAATACAGTAGAGAACCATTGAAACAACACATACAAATGGGAGTAGATAAGCATAGGCATCACAAACTGAAATACGATTAGGAGACATAAATTAAGATGACAATCCATCAAGCCGATGAATGAATACATGTGGCCAACAACCAAACAATGCTGACTAAGTTTTCATCAAGAAAACGGTGAATATGTATTTATGGGTTGAAAAAGCAGAGAGAATTTTGCTTGATTCAGAATTCGTTGGCTAAGTATGTCACGATAGAAAGGAATGAGATATAATTGTTTACAAAAGTCCATAACACCAAGCATACTAAGAAATCCGGGGGTAAACTAACCATTCCCATCGAGGTCAAAGACAAACAGCTTAAGGACTTCGTTCAGAGTTAAACATACAATTCTCATTATGATTACTTGCCTGTAGTTTTCGAGGGTCGAGTTTGGATTCTACAAAAACTGGAATCGAACCAAGATGATTTCCTTCCCTTCCGCGTTGACAACAGATTCCTTAAGCCAAGTTTGAGTGTTTTCCGGTAGAATGTTGGTGGCGTCTACAAGTAAACAACGCTGCCATAGGGTTCTTCTACTTCCAGTCTGAATTGTATCGAAGCTACAGAACCAAGTGAATAATGATGGAGAAAGAAGAGTGAGCGAATGAGAAAGAGTGTCCAAGTGAAATTCGGTGATGGATAAGTGGAAGCTAGCAGAAATAATGGAGAACCCGCTCCCCCCCGCTGTAAGGAATGATAACAAGCTTCCATAAAGTGATAACGGATCTGAGAGGGAGAGCGAAGAGCCCCCCAAGCCAAGACAAGAGAGGATGGATGAAAAGAATCCCCCACTGGATGGGAAGAAAAGACAACAAGAACTAAATGAGCCACCTTGCATGAAACAACTGCATGCCAAGATTTGGCGTCCACTTTCTTTGCGGTTTGAGTGGCGGGCTAGGAAAAGATTGTATTTAATTATCATTAACATAATATATCACCCCCATTGAACTTGAGGCTGCCATTTCCATTGGTTTAAATATTTAAAAATATACATTATTAATTTTCATGGTACACGAAGGCTAATTTTTTTTTTTAAGACTTCATAAGAGGTAAGGTGATGCACAAATTAATTGACTTATTTTTCATATAATTTATTTAAATGATTTATAGACAAGGTTATGACTTCAATATCTGTCTTACACCGACTCAAGGCTTGATGATAAAATTGATCCATTGTTAACCATGTCCTCTCCCTGATGATATTTCCCTTTCTCTCATGGTGTTGGCAATTCTACATCCACTGACAAGAATTATGGTTAGATCATTCTCAACATTTATATATATCTCTATTTAAATATATCTTTAAATATAATCTCATGAACACATTCATTTTCACATGAAATAGGAAAACTAGTTGCATATATAAGAAAATCATTCACATTTGAAATTACAACATATAAACAATTATTCTTTCCACAATTTCTCATTCCGATGAAAAGCAATTACTTGCAACTAACATACATTCATTGTCATAAACATGTTCATGATAAAGGGGATGTAGCATCACCTTTGTCCTAGGGTTTTGAGCTAATCCAAGTTCCTATCCACTTGTCACAGTCTGTTTTGTCTTTCTGTAACCTGTCATTGTCGGGAAAATTCCAGATCCGAATCTACACGTCGCATAGTTCAAACCTCGTGTTGGTGTTCCCACCTCCACAACAACAATGATAATGATGATATAGAGTGCGTAATAAAATAGAGTTACCTTATATGTGAAACCCTTGTTGGAGTGATGCACTATCACAAGTTTCCACAAGGAGTTGATGAAGAAGGAATAAGTTGCCTTAAATACTTGCAAAGCTTAGTCTGCATAACAAGATAATCTTTCACAAATAGAGAGTTGTAGAAATCATGTAGAGAAGAATAGAGAAGTATGCTCATAAAGACATTGCATGTGTTCATAATTATTCATAACTATCTAAATGAGAGAGAAAGAGTTGTTTATATATGCATTCCAAGTGTCTTTTGGAGTCAGGCTGGCAAAGTACAATTTTCAAAACAGTGAATGCTGACATTTGAATTTAGAACCTTTTTAAAACTAATTTGTTGGACGTTGCGCTTAGCATTGGTGTTTGGACTTTTTTCAGTCAATATTTAGAATGTCGAGGAATTTAATATATTCTCTTAATTTGGCCCAAAATGGTCATATTATGAACAAGATTAGTTATACATGCAAAAGAGTGCCAAACCTGGTGTGAAATTGTCAGGGGTGACAATTTACGACACTGCATTTAGCCCTCACTTTAGTGAGGGTAAGAACTTCAATTCATATTGACTAAGGTGTGGTGAAGATATATCTCTTTATCAAAACGTTGAAGAGACAAGATGACTCCAAGCTAAGAGATACGATAGCCCCTAGACTTAGGATCATATCAATCCACAATGTCAAGATAAAAAGGTCACTCATACAGAACAGATGTATCACACACGATACTGGACAGATTTTGAACATACATAAGGCATATGTTGAGCAAACAATAGAGCACACATAGAGCATACACACAACATACACAAAGCATGCACAAAGCATACATGGAGAACATACAACAACAATGCCATTACACACTATCTAAAGCAAAATTTTTGAGTCAGCAAGGTAAGGAGTCGTCGGTACAAAAGGTTATCTCAATACCAAGCATCATCCCTCAATTGCAACAAACACGTAGAAAAATTCCAAAGAGGAGAGAAGAATGTAGTGAGTCAATTGCTTCAAAGGAAGAATGCATACAAATAGACGGGGAGCAATCAATACAAACAAAGAAGGATACATGACTTAGGCACTAGCTTTCTCTATCACTAGGGGTCATGCATGTTACAAAGCCCCCATGGATCATGAGCTAGCAAGTTGTGTTATGCTAGTTGACCATGGATGTGACAAGTTAGGCCCCATAAAGCATACAAGCTAGCAAGTTGTGTTATGCTAGGTGGCTTATAGAGTACACAGATTCACAGGCTAGCAAGCTATGTTATGTTAGGTGATCACATGTTGTTAATGATTAGGGAGTGTACAAATGAACATCGCATGGGCTGAAATGATAACCATGCGTCAGGGGGTGTTATGAAAAACACCATTGCAGAGGGGGCACATCAATAAGCCAAAGCTCAAGAAGGGTGCATGTGTGGATGCATAGATGGATATATGATATGCCCCCCTTAAAATATTAGCATATTT
This sequence comes from Sequoia sempervirens, assembly GCA_007258455.2. Classification (NCBI taxonomy): domain Eukaryota; kingdom Viridiplantae; phylum Streptophyta; class Pinopsida; order Cupressales; family Cupressaceae; genus Sequoia; species Sequoia sempervirens. The sequence continues at coordinate 383,283,751 of VDFB02000003.1, read as the reverse complement.
ACTGTGCTGATATTTTAAGAAGGGGGGAAGAAAGAAGAGAGGGGATCCTCAAGAAGGATGTACACTTCCAAAACTAGTTATCCTTGCCCCCTAGTGTAGAGGTGGGGAAAATCAGGCTAGAGATTGTTGTGTTGCCACCATAGATGAAGTATGGTTGCATGTAAGATTGTACCACCATGAATGGCAATGAGCAAATACATAGAACTACAAATGCCACTAGTGAGGAACACCACAATAGAAGAAAGTTTATCATTTAGAAGGAACAAGACAAAGGTGAAACCCAATGTCACTTGTCACACGACAAGCCAATAGGTGCATCAGTAAATGGAAGAGTGATGGCACTAGAGTCAAGAAGTTGTATTTTATCGCTCAAGGCCTAACGTTCATTGTTGGAATGGCCAAGCACTTGATGTTATGCACAAAAAGAAGGATTTGTTTGATTATGTTTATGAAATTTCTTACATGTTGGAGGAAGAGTAATCAAGTGGGTTTTGAGAAGCCTCAACAAAATATGCTCTTTCTTAGATAGAGGATGAGGAGTAGGAAGCAGTCATTTTTCATGTGAAGAAATGTTTGATTGCTCACAAGAGGAAGACAAATACATTAGACAATGGAGGGAAGTAGACAAAGGAGAAGGCTGATAACCTAAACCCTCTTTAGAAAAGTGCGGTGTAAGCTTCACAAGAACCTTAACTCCTTGTTCCATGCACCCTACACCACTTCCATTGTATCCAAGTTTAGTAATAATTTTGAATCCAAGCCCATAATGTGTCTCCAAATTAAACGGAGGATAGGCCACATTACTAATCTTGTCTAATTGAGTAGTATGATCACTTTTTGAAGAAGTAGCAGCATTGACATGAGAAGAAGAATCGATTCTTTTGCAAGAATGCAAATCCTTGTTGAGTATTGAGATGTCAGGATGAGGAGGGTCAATCTTAGATTCAATCGGTCCATGAGGAGAGAAATCTAAAGAGCCCCAATCATCATCGAGATGTGTTAGAAGAAGGCACATTATCATGGAATGATTGTGTTTGGGAATTTGTCAAAGTAGAAGAAGTTGGAATAGTAGATTTGAGCTGCTTAGATGAAATAGATTGTGCAAATGAAACAAAAGTCTCTTTCAAGATCTCAAGTATAGATTGTGAGATTTTGTATTCTCCAACAAAGGAGGGTGTAAAATCTAGTGAACCCCATGTTGAGCACACAATTATATTGAGAGGGGGGTTGAATTAGTATGATACTATATTTTGCTTTTTCAAACTAATAACGACAATAATATCAATTGCACAATATCATTCACATAAGATCTAACATTTATGCAACACAAGAAGAACACACGATTTACGTGGAAACCCTTACAAGAGAAAACCATGGCAAAATATTGCTTTTATATAAATCTCTTTTACAATCTTCGTAGGCACCAACCTATAGGAGGCACCAATCTCCTCTTATACAATTTGTGAGCACCAACTCATTGTAGACACCAATCCCCTCTTATAGAATTTTGTAGCCACCAACCCACTGGAGACATCAATTCCCACAACTGAGCACCAAATCAGCAAGAGACACCGATTTTTTTGATATGAGGCACCAACTGTTGGTGTACGTTTTATCATCCATCGAACACAAAATAAAATGTCCAAAGACACTCTATCCTCTCTTGAACAAAGTCACCGCGTATGCTAAGATTAAGAGAAGATCATATGGCGACTCCAAGGTTTCTTTCGTCAGGTCATGACATGTGGATAAGCTCAATGGGCGTTGTGATTTGCTGGTAATACACAAAGGGACTTACGTTAAAGAATTCCTCACAAGTTTGGGACTTAGGTGGATTTATCATTAAAGGCTTCTTCGATTGGGACTTTTAGTTTGGATCTCAAAAAAAAGGCAAAAAGATAAGGGTTTAGAGGATCTATTCTATGCCTAGGAATTCAAGAGACTATAAAGATTACGTGAAAGGAATAACCACGCTTTGTTTTGCCTCCCTAGGATGACTACGCAAAGTGGGTGCAATCTTCAAAGAGGTGTGATTATAATTTTCAAGCCTCGAATGAGACCGAAGTTAAGTATCCACAATCATAACCTGATGCAAGAGCATCTAGTGGTGTAAGGGCAATCTTGCATCACCCAAAAATAGTTAAATTTCAAGTTTATCATTTTTCAGATGTTTTTACATTTTTGGATACCCTTTTCTTCATAATGAAATTCCCAATTTACGGTTTTTATTTTCTATTCTTGGGTTGAAAGATATTGCAGTTTTAGTTTCCCAGATTTGCACCTGAAAATCTTCCGAGTTGGATTTGAGGCACTTAGAACTTTCGGAATGGCCCCGAAACTTGCCAAAATCGACATAGTTGATTTCAAATGCGTTCTTGACTTCGATACCTTTCCAACAGTTCAAACGCTTCGCGAATCGAAACCCCAGATCAAAAGTTATGGCCCCGGGAAGTTGGTGCACTTTCTAGAAGATACAATTGCAAATGTTCTTTTGAAATTTGAACTTCAAATTGTAATTTTCGGTGCCAAACCGCCTAAACTCAAATTTTAATGTTGTTTTGGCTCCAAACTAAAGAGGAGCTCTAGTTATGGGTGGGTTTCTAGTATTTTTGGGTAACTTTTGGGGACAAGCTCGTATATTTCGAAAGGGTGATTCTGTAGTTTTCTGTAACTTGCATGTGTTGTAAAACTT
>VDFB02000003.1:383265285-383280959 GCA_007258455.2 Sequoia sempervirens | reverse complement strand
ATCCTTAACCAAATGACATGCAACCTTGAGCATAAATCCCTAATCTCATGCTATCCTTCGATTGTTGGCATGAAACAACTAATCAAAAGTTACCTTCTCTCTCTCACTCTATAAATTTTAATTTATATTTTAAGTTTGAAATTTATTTTATTATATAAATTATTAAAAAATCCAAAATAGAAATATTCTACAATAATTAAAGTTTCAATAAGATAAATAATTATAAATTAAATTAATTTTAATATTTTTTAATTATTATTTGTAATTTCATAAAAAGATAAATAATAAAAATAAATTTCAAACTTAAATCTAAACTAAAAACTAAAATAAAATAAACTAAATGGAAAGTCAAAATATATCAAAATCTAAATATTAATAAAAATAATTTTAAAAAATTAGTAACAAATAATAAACTTATTAAGTTAATAAATGATTAGATAAAAAAGTAAAACTATTTTTTTAATTTATTATAATTGAAGTATTAATAGACTATGTACCTAAAAAATATAATCAATATATCACAAACAATATCAACATAAACTCAATATTAACAAATAAATAAATATTATTAAATAAATTAAATTTCAAAAATTAAAATTGTATTTCAAATAAAATATTAAAAAATAAATATAAACTATATTAAAATTGTTAAAAGTAAAATTCTAACTTTTATATCAAAAAATACAAGTAACACTAAACTTAAGTGAAAATGAAATGAAACCCAATTTAAAAGATTAAAAGTCAATTTGTAATTTATTATTATTAATATTTTTTTATACAATAGAGGTGTCCTCATGACCCAACCCAACAACCCAATAGCCTGTATCTTGGGCACCTAGGGTGAGCTAGGGTGAGACTAGTCCCCTACAGGTGAGATCCCCCGCCCGCAAGAAGACCCACCTCTTAAACCTAGGAGTGGAGTCAAACCTAAGACCAATGGGGAGCAAACCAACTACCCAAGCCAACTGTGCTACCCATGCAGGCTTTATTATTATTAATATTATTATTTGAAAAATATATCTATTTATTAAAAACTTATTATTATTTATCTAAAAATCTAAGTTTAAAAGAAAAAATCAATTATTATCCTATCTTTTTCTTAATTTAAAGCTAAGACTAGATAAGAATGCATTTTTTTTCTTTAATTTATATATATCTTTTAATATTTTAGAAAATTTGATGGTTGAGATCATTTCAACAGTCTTGCATCCTTCTCTACAATTCCCAACAGTTGATTTTCAAAAGTAGGTCATTCACTTCATATAAGGAACACCTTTGGTGTCAATATTTCATTATTTTTAAGTGATGTTTCAACAAAAAATACAGTATTTTTTAGTTCTTATTTCAATACTATTTTAGATTATTAGAGGTCATCTTCTTCTTTTTTCAAAAAAAAATATTTTTTTGTTTTTCAATCTTTTTTAAGTTTCAAGGCTCAATACCAAATAGATGTTTATGATTTTTTTTTTTTTTAACTGGACAACTTTTGGTAATAGACTATAAAACTTAGGTTGATGTTCAATAAAGATTAGCTCACCTCTTAGAAATGGTTCACTTTAAGCTTCCCATTAACTATTTGTTGAAAAGGTGGTGTACACCTTGTATATAGAAATATTTTGTATTTAATTATGTTGTGGTTCACATCTTTGTAAGATGTCATGCATTAGGATTGGGCTTATTTTCTAGGGAATGTGTATGTGACATTTCATAAATATTTAATATAGGTAATGTTGGCTCTCAAACATGTATTCCCACAAATCCTAAAGATTGACTCAAAAACCTAAGACCAAGGATAATGTCAACAAAGGCAATAAGAAAGACTTGTGATCAAACAATGGAGTGGATTGATCAAATGCATGACAATGAGAGTCTCCTTCACTTCAGGCTCAACTAGACCCAAGAGGTTGTTCCTAGAGGTATAACATGACAATTAAAGCATAATGACAAAGTAATACAAAAAAAATCAACAATTATACTCATATATGTGATGGGCCCTAAAACTTGTCACTAACCTTATTGCACATTAGTTGCTTGTAAGACCTCTTATTAAGTTGATACTTGCATTCTCATATGTGTACCCAAAGATAACATTAATGTGTATGTTTCTATTGATGTACTTCTCTTAATCCAACCATGCACATTTAATAGAATGATAAATACTCACAAGTTCCTCCAACGGTTTACCAATTCTAGCTTGCATGCAATGTGACATGAGTTATATCAATGAAATATAGAAGCATAATGGATCATAATCCAAACATAAACGAATGAATACAAAATGTGGAGGAAAAGATCATATGTGTAACTCATACAATAACCTATAAGGAGGAAAAGATCATATGTGTAACTCATACATAATGATAGACTTGTATACACAATTAATGATAAAACTTTATGCAACCAAACATCCTAGTAATCCATATCAAAGCTACAATAATCCACATGAAAAAAATAGAACTAAAATGCATGTAATGCTTTACAATGTTGTCACATGTTTATCTAACACTCATTACATTTATACCGCCAAATGTAGCAAGAGAAACCCACAACTAGGTTCAAATATTTTCTTGAATTGTTATATTTCATGCAGATATTTAACTACATAAAATAGTTTCTTTTAAACTCATCATGTGATTTACAAGATGTAATCTTGTCACTTGAGCCCAAACCTTTAAGTATTGAAACCCTAGAACAACTTGAGACACTTGCAATCAAGAATGGAAAAGAATTACCAACCCTTATTGCATTTTTTTCCTTGTATTTATAACATTTAGTTACAATATATTATATTTGTCTCCTCAAATTTTCAGGTGGTTGTATACAAGTCAAAAAGCATTGAATGCACCAACACACCCCTCTATAGTAAAATATTTCAAGCAGATTTGCTATTGACTGCCTAGGGTAGCAAAAATATTCTTTCTACACTCAAAGAAGTAGTCATGTACTTATAAAATGTGAATGCTAGGGTTTCATTTATGGTATTCAAAATGCCCAAACATGTTTTCATCATCTTCATGCGGCTTTACAATTGGATTCATGCCTTTGAGGTGCCCAATGAATTTTTGGTAGGATGTGGATGAATATATAGCTTAATCATAGTCAATTATATGCATTAATGACATCTTGTAAATTGCAAGGAAGAAATGGGAATGCATATTCAAATGGTTAGGGTCTAAGGATATTCATAACTGAACAATGCGTAATTTCTTGAGGAGACTGAGGGATCAGGAGTTGGGATGCAAGGTGTAGGGAAAGACAAAGGCCTATTGGCATAGGAGGGAGGAATGATAAAGCAATAGGTATTTATGGAGCATGGTCCATGTAAACAATTTACGATAAGGTATGTTGACATTAAAAACATCAAAGGCCCACAAGAAACAAGGGATCAAAGATTAGGAGTTGAGAGATCAAGGTAACAAGTGTCATTTACATTAGGAGATGAAATAGCTTGAAATATCACAAAAGGCTTCACACAAATGAGTGGGGATCAAGACTTTAGGACATCATATTATCTTATCAAGGAAAAGAATGAGAGAGTGTGTCAAGTTTGGGGTTCCATGATATAACATCCTTCAAGTATGGTGGTATAGAAAACTCTACAAACCCATCGGGGTGGATATTAGGACTTGATGTGACCAAGTACTTTGGTACTATTGTAAAGAATTTTTTATAGATTTGAAATAGGGTAGTGGATGTTGGGTCTCAAGAATTTGATATTAGATATGTAGGAAGACATTGAGGTTCAAACTTTGAGCCTATTGTCTATGCAGTAAAAAAATTATTGAATCCCAAAAGGCTTGGATTAGGGATTAGGAGTGCAAGAAATTAGGGACATGTAATGTCCCTTTATCAAGTTTAATTTGATTATGGACAATTAGCCTACTTTTTGAGTTTTCTCATAGGCTAGTTGGTGAGTAAGGGAGAACTCCAAAGTTCTTAAAGAGTGCATGTTTAGTTTATCAGGGTGGAAATGAGCTCAATTGGTGATGTGGATCCTTTTGATGCTTTCAAAATTGATTTTTGACCTTTTGGGATCTCTCCAAACTTCTTGGATGAGCAAACTATTTTTAGAAAGTCACCCAATTGCCTCTAGTCATCATCCTAACTCTTTAGTAGATCCATTGGTATGATCATAATTTTGTGTATGTCATTTGGATACTTTTGCAACTCAAATAAATTATTAAGTTAATAATGATTATTCACTTAAGTTGTCTAAGGTTAAAAATATTAAAATAATAACTGAGTGTAATAATTCATTTAAAAGATGGCATTCCTGGTCTGCTCTGGTTGTTGGGTGCCCGCAGCCTGTGAGGCCTGACCTGCATGCTCAGATCACTCTCTGCATGTATCCTTCTCCTTGCGAATCAACTGAGGGAAGATTTTTGCTTGTGTGGGGGTCGTTTTTTGTTGTAAGGGGTGTGCCCTTTTACCTGTTCGCGTTTTTCAGTGTCTTGGCTGTGATCGGGGGTGTTTTACGGTGGGGTTTGGTGCGGGGTTACTTCTTAAAGACCTTTGTTGTGTGAGAGCCCAATTGGAATAACAATGATTTTCTAATACTAGGGTGCTTTAGAGTTTTTTGTGAGGATTTGGGGTTTGAAACGGTGGGCCCTGGTGTGGTGCTGAGGTTTGTTTGTGGTGTTTTGGCGTGGGGCTCATCGCCCTGCAGGATGGATTGGAAGAGATGAAGGGAGATGATATGCTGACGGGAGATGGGGATGGGACTTTCATTCCTTCTTCTTCCGGCATGGGGCTGACGAAGATTAATGGCTTTAAAGTGCAAAAGGTAAATGGTTTTCTGGAAAGGGCCCAAGCACGTCCAGTGGTGGTAATTCAGAAGGAAGCGGTGGTAGATGACTTAGAATATTTCAGCAAGCATGTTCTAATCTGCAAGTTTTTGGGAATGAGAGTCTCCTTACCCTTCCTCGACCCTTGGATTTGGAAAACTTGGAATCCGGAGGGAGATTTTGAGATCCTACTCGCTGTAAACAATTTTTTCTTGGTGGAGTTTTCATGCATATCAGATAGAAATAGGGCTTTTGAGGGTGGCCCCTACTTTTATAACTAGACCGGTTTTTTCATTAAACCATGGCATGCGGGCTTCATTTCTGCAGAGGAGTTGCCGACCAAAGTTTCGGTGTGGGTGCGTCTTCCACGATTACCGCTTGAATGCTGGAGGAGTGATATTCTTCAGTCTATTGCAATGGCATTGGGGAAGCCGATCGGTCCTTCTCAGCAAACTCTAGAAAAGAGGGTTTTTTCTTATGCCCGTGTTTGTGTAGAGATTGACTTAAGCCATCCCTTACCCAACTCAATAGATTTGACAGTGGGATCTAGTTCGTGGACACAACCCCTTGATTATGAGACTTTGTCGTTTCGATGTCGCCTATGCCGTGAATATGGGCATCTTTAGAGAAAGTGTCTGCGTGCTTCTAGAGAGGGTAAATCAAGAACCGGGATGGCCACAACATCTTTAGGCTCTGAAAAGGGTTCTAGACCCAGGCAAGAGGTGATCCTGGATAAAGATGGGTTTGTACCTATTAGACCACGAAATAAAGGCTGTGGGCACAAGAGGTCCTTCCAAGATCGTCAGGGAGAAGGGGGATTTAACAAGTTTGATGCACTGAATGACTTAGTTCACGAGGAAGGGGTATTTCCTAACTTGCATGTCGAGGTTGCTCCTACTTCTTTTCCTAATCCTGAGCCTGAGACTCTAAGGCCTTTGGCTACTGGACCATTGGAGACCTCAGGGACAGTAAAGGAATCTTCTACTTTTCCCCCTGAAGATGGGCTTGGAGACCCATGTATGGTGGTTGGTTCTTCTATGGCTCTAGTTGATGTTGGTGCTTGCTCTGCTCGCGATTTGGGTACTGGAGGCTCTGGCAAGAACAAAGCTCCTACTAGTTCCCATATTCTGGGTGTGCATCAAAAGCCCCTGAAAAAGGGTGCTCCTGATAAGCCCCAGAAGGTGGGTAGGAAGAAGGATCAGGAGAAATTCAAATTGGCTGGTGAGACATTGGTTGAATCTGGGTTGGTGAGGACTTTGGAATGCCACTTCTCTCAACCTACACGATGATAGTGCTCTCATGGAATGTGAGGGGTATGAATAGAATCCCTAGACAAAAGGCTATTCAGGACCTGATCTGTGCTCATTCTCCAGATTTGGTTTTTCTCCAGGAAACGAAGTTATCTATTGAAGGCATGATGCAGAGTGCTTCTAAGATTTGGAGTAGAGGTTTATGTCAGTGTGTTGGGGCTCAGGGGAGCTTTAGAGGCCTTGCTTGCTTCTGGGATCCGCAATGAATCTCTCCTATGTGGTGGTTCTTGAGTAGGTTTTCCATCTCTCTTGTTGCATCGAGTCTTGAGACGGGGGAGAGAGTCTTTCTTTCCAATATTTATGCACTGATGAATGTTCCTAGTAAGCTTCTTTTGTGGTCTCATATAAATTTTTTGTGATCTTTGGACCGCTTTCTTCCTTGGATTATGGCAGGTGATTTCAATGCAATTGCTTCTCTTGAGGAGAAAAGGGGGGGGATGCCTCGTCTGGATACCTCGTCTGATCTTCTTAGGGAGAATTTGGCCCATCTTAGACTTGTGGATGTCAAACCTCTAAATGGAATTTTTACTTGGAATAATAGAAGGATTGGGGAGGAAGCCATTTCTGAAAGACTTGACAGGTTTCTTGTGTCCAGTTTTTGGGTTGGCAACAACTGGATGACAAGTTCTGAAATCTTAGATTAGCGGGGATCAGATCATTGGCCGATCACACTCTCTGCTTGACTAGCTAGGGGCTCTAAGAAATAGAATTTTAAATTTCGGCTTATGTGGCTCAGGGAGGAGGGGCTTTTTGACTTAGTTGTTAAATGGTGGGCTGAAGGTCAACCAACTTTTGGTACGGCTATGTACACTTTTATGAAGAGGCTTCAATTTGTGAAGTATAAACTAAGGCAATGGAATAAGTATCAGTTTGGCAACGTGTTTCAACAAAAAAGGGTCGCCCAGGATCACTTGAATTCTATAACCAGGCAAATTAGAGAGCACAGGTTTGATGCAGTCTTGAGCATGCTAGAAATGGTGCGGTCAAGGATCTTGAGGAATGGGAGCTCCGGGAGGAAATTTTTTGGAAACAAAAGGCTTGTATTGACTGGCTACAGGAAGGGGACAAGAACAACTCTTTCTTCCATAACTCAGTGAAGGCTAGAAGGCAGGGCAATATTATCTCTTCTCTTTGCTCTCCTGAGGGTTCTGTTCTCTCTTCCTCTTTGGAGATTTCTAATGAGGTTGTCCGCTTCTTCTCAACCCTCTTCTCTAACGACACCCCACCTGCCAATGAGGAGGTGGGTTCTATATTGGCTTGCATTCCCTCACTTGTTACTATGGAGATGAATACCTCTTTTCTTCAACCTATTTCTTTGAAGGAGTTAGAGGATGTGGTATTCCAGCTAAAAAAGGGGAAGGCCCCTGGTCCAGATGGGTTTCCTGCCAAATTCTTTCAGGAGTTTTGGGGTGTGATCAACATTGACTTGTTGGAGGTTGTGCAAGAGTCCCTAAGGAATAAGCAAATGTTGAGAGCCATGAATTCCACGTTCCTTACTCTCATCCCAAAGCGTGAGGGGGCCAATTCTTTGGATCTCTTTTGTCCAATTGCCTTGTGTAATGTGGTGTATAAAATCATTACAAAACTTATTGCAAAGTGCCTGAAGCCTTGTTTAGATAAGCTAATCTCGAAGGAACAAGGGGGTTTTATAGCTGGCAGACAAATTTTGGATGGAGTGGTCATTGCAGCGGAGACTATTCATTCCATGGCCTCTTCAAGGGAAAAAGCTATGTTCATCAAGTTGGACATGGCCAAAGCTTATGACAGGGTTAAATGGAGTTTTCTCATTAAAATTCTTGGAGCTTTTGGGTTCAGTAGCGAGTGGATTGATTGGGTCATGAGTTGTGTGATGACGACCTCCTTTTCAATCATTATAAATGGAGAGTCCCCTGAGCTGTTTGGTGCCTCCCGTGGTCTTAGACAAGGGGATCCATTATCTCCTTATCTGTTCATTTTGATGGCCGAGGGTTTGCGGAGGTTCTTTAAGTCCTAGGTTGTTGCTGGGCTCATTCAAGGTTGGAAATGGAATAATTCCCTTTCTCCTCAAACCCATCTTCAGTTTGTTGATGATTCTGCCTTGATGGGTGTTGCTAAGGTGGTTGAAGCAATTGCTCTCCATCAAGCTTTGGATTGCTACCTGGCTGCCTCTGGACAAAGCATTAATGAAAGGAAATCATGCATTTATTTCTTTAATACCCCCAGGCTTGTACAACATCATATTGCCAGGATCTTAAGGTTTAAGGTGGGACAACTTCCCTTTACTTATTTGGGTATCCCCTTGGATGTGCGCCCACCTCTCAGGCAGGTTTGGCAGGAGGTTATTGATAAATTCTGAGATCTAGTCAGTCATTGGACCTATCACTGGTTATCTATAGCTGGAAAAATCACTTTGCTGAAGTCTGTTGTGCAGGCTCTACCAATTTATAGATGTTTTGTGATGACAACACCCTACAGTTTCATCAAGTATTTCGAGGGGTTGTGTAGGAAATTTCTTTGGTCAGGCAATCTCCTCTCGAGGAAGTGGAGCTTAGTCAAGTGGGAAGTTGTTTGTCAGCCGAAGCAGGATGGTGGGCTGGGTTTGCGTAGAGCGGACTGGAATGGGCAAGCTCTGGCTGCTAAGTTATACTGAAGGTGGTGTTCGCACCAACATCAAACCTGGGCTAAGATCCTTACTTTTAAGTATCTTGGGGAGGTGGATGGCGCTGAGGTTCCTCGCTTTAGCCTTATGGGGACTGGCTCTATGATCTGGGAAACTCTCAAGAGGGGAGCTCTGTTGGTCAAACAAGGGTTGTTTTGGATTTGCAATAGAGGTTCTGATGCTCTTTTTTGGAAAGACTCCTGGGATGGTTTCCCGCCCATCCTCTCCTCACATCCTCACTTGGAGGATTTAAGTCAGATTTTTGTTTAGGCTCGGTGGAGCAGAGTGATAGACTTCAAGGCGCCTCAAGGGGTGGGATAGACTTTGGTTTATCAGTGGAAGGATATGCAGGAGTGGCCCATGGGTGGTTCTATGGAGGATAGGAGGGAGTTGTCCTCCATTTTAGCTAATAGAGTGTGCAACTCTCTTCCAGAGAGGGATGTGCTAGCTTAGAGTCTAGATACTAAAGGGAAGTACTCTGTGGCTTTAGGGTATCATGTTTTGGGAAGACAGGCTTTGGGAAATGCTGAGGTCCCCTGGTGGAAAAACATTTGGAATAAGTTCTCCTGGCCTAAATGCAATTTTTTCTCTTGGCTAGTGATGTATGGCAGGTGTTTGACCTGGTACAACCTCTACGAGAGGGATTTCCAAGGTCCCTCATTATGTGTCCTTTGTCGCAAGGACATTGAAACTGTCTCCCATCTTTTCTTTCAATGCCCCTTTGCTAGAAATATTTGGCATTTTTGGTGGGGGGCATGGAATATTCAATGCAGACATCCTTCTTCCCTTGGTGAGCTTTGGCAGAATATTGGACATACTCTAGCAAAGACTTCCTTTTTGCACACTGTCTGGTCTATTGGCCCCAGTTTAATTATTTGGTAGATTTGGTTGGAGCGCAATCAAAGTATTTTTCTAGACAGGAAGCTTCTGGTGGGCCAAGTTTGGGATCATATTCTTGGGGTTCTACAGGAAACTTTGTATGCAAAATGTGACTTGTCGGTACCAGTGGACCCTGGGGACTCTAGGGTTATCCATAATTTGGGGATTTCTATTGGTAGTATTGAGAGGCTCAAGGCTGGGCGAGGTAGATGCTCTAGAGGGAAGGTTTTTAGGGGAGGACATTGGATGCTTCCCCCCACTGGGGTCTTGAAAATCAACACTGATGGGTTTGCAAGGGGAAATCCTGGGCACGCTGGTGTTGGTGGGGTGGGAAGAGACAGTTCTGGGGTGGTTGTTTTCTTTTTCTCAGAGTATATGGGGCAACACTCTAATAACCTTATGGAGGCCTTAGAAATTCTCTTGGCTTTTAGAAAGGCATATGCTCTTGGCTGGAAACAAATTATCTGCGAATCTGATTGTCAGGTAGTGGTTGACTTGATTAATAATTGACATCTTGATGATGTTAACTAGCAACTTGTTGTGGTGGTTAAACAAATCACCCATTTTGGAGATTTACTTGATTTTATCACCTTCTCCCATATCCCTTGGGAATGGAACAAGGTGGCAGACGGGTTGGCTAAATGGGCATCTACGAAGAATGAGACTTGGTTGGTGGTTGACTGGAACAATTTACCGAGGGACCTAGCCCAGGATTTGGAGGGCTGGGTTACTGAGGATGTGAAATGTTGCATTATCAATTCTTAATCTCTTGTTTGTAGTTTCTTGGCCCTTTCGGGTCTTCTTTTGCTCTTTGCTTTGTACTTTTCCTATTGCTTAATAAAAGTTTTTACCCCCTTTTTATTTAAAAAAAAAATTCATTTAAAAGATGTTTAAAATGTGCTTCAAATTGGATGCCTAGGGAAAGGGGCCTTTTACACATGTTGAATTATTATTATTTTTCAAAAATATCTTTGAGGAAGAAAAAAAAGATTTATTATTTTTAAAATTATGGTTATTTCCCTCTAAAAAAAGTTATAAAAGGAGGATGAGAGTTCATTTGTAATGTTAGCCAAGATATGTTATTTACTTTTTTTGTTGGAGATAACCTGATTTCTTCATAAGTATTTTGAGTATGAAAACCCTCTTGAGATTACTAGTTTCAAGGACAAAAACTCTTTGGCTAGTTAGTGTGATTTCATCCAGGAATCACCAATGAGCTACAAAGAATAGTTTCAAGTTTTGGGTTACAAGCATGGAGATTTTCTATGTGTACTGAGTTACATTTTCTGGTGTGTTTTATATCATTTTTTTAAATTTTTTAACTTTTTATTTAAAAGCTGATTTTGGAGGTTCCCTTGTTGGTCATACCATATTGTTTCTAAAATCTCTATAGTTTATGATCTTTGTTCTTGATATTTTTGGATGCCTTCACCTCGCTAGACATAGTGTTAGATGCAAGAAATATCTTAAGGAGCTAGTCTTACAACATAGTATAGGCCGTACAATGGCTATAGGGGAGGCATGAGGATTGCTAGGGTGAAAAACCTAGCTTTTGGGTATAGTTATTGTTGGTTTGGGGGTGCCAATTCCTTCCCAATGCTTTTCAAATAGTTTGGCACTAATATTATGTGTTTTTGTGGAGTTGTGATGCATTTATTGGTGTTGTACCTATTGTACCAACACCATATCAAATATGAACAAGTTTGATATCAGTTTTCAAACTAATATATTCTTTTTCTAGCATGTTGTGGTAGAGTTTGGGTATGCTCTGAGGAGTTATTTCTTGCCATGATCAATTGGCGGTGTGTTGGGCATGAGTGAAGGATTTTTTGGGTGTTTATCTAGTTTTCCATCCCTATTACAATGTGTTACAAGTTGATACCAAACTTGCAATCTACTATATTATCATGTATCTAAGGTGGGTTCATGATTTTATTAATTATCCATATTTTATGAAGTATTGCAGTAGTTATATGATGTTGTATTGCTTGATATTTCATTGTAAACACTAGATGGTAGTACTTCCAATGAGTTTGGAATTGCTCATTGATGTTTGTACTTACCCCATTAAATAAGTGAAAAGTTGTTGGATGGACTTATGCCACTAGACAAGTGGAAGCATTATATTTACTTATCCCATTGAATAAGTGGAGAATTTGTATTTTCTTACCCACTAAAAATTGGGAGTGTCATGTCTACTCACCCTAATGAATAAGTAGTTTCTTTGTAATCACATTTCATTGAATACGTGTGTGGTGTTCTTTCTTTTCAATTACATAAGCACTTCATTGAATACATGAGATTGTTTGGCTTGCCACCTAGTGCACTTCCTTTCTAATTTCAATAATTTCAATTACTTGTATATTCCTAAATAATGTATGCTCTCACCTTGCCCATCTCAAGAACTGGGTGATTCAAAAGTGGAAAGGGTCTTGTTTGTATCTCATTTCAATTGAAGTATTTTTTGAAAAAAAATAGGGGTAATTATTACAAGACATGGGCAAGCAAGGAGAACCTCAAAATCCAATGGGAGACATAAAAAGGAAGCAAGGAGGCATGATGAATTGAGATTTGAAGGAAAGGGATGCTAGCAAGTGAAAATAAAAAACTCTAGTGGATAAGACAAAGTGGTGGTGAATGAGGTATGGGGAACTTGAGTCAAAGACCTCAACATAGATTTTTTTGCAAAAATTAGGCACATTAGAAGGACACAAGAGGAGAAGAAACACAACTCCAAGCACAATTGATCATGTGGCCCATTTAAGGAATTATTTGGTTGAATATAAATGATGGAAAAAGTAGGGATAGGGCAACAAAAAACAAATAAGAGGAAATTGAGGAATAATTAGAAAAAAATATTTAAAATGTGTAGGTTTTAGGGTTTAATATGACATGAGATTTATAAAATTCTATATTTTAGGGCATGTGCCAATAAGTTGCACATTAGAGGGGTCATGGTTTAGTGACCATGTGTTTATTGGGCTTATTGGAGGAATGCATTTAATAATTTGGGATTGTTGTAAATTATATTCAATATTGTCAAAAACATTTAATGATTGGGGTCATGTGAGCAAGTCAAATTTGGTCATGATGTTTGGAGAGAGCCAAAGTTCTACATTGGAGAGTGTGTAATCACATGTAGTGGAAAACTTCAATTCCCAACTCTAAGTGTTTATTTTTTCTCGACCATTAATCATTGGTGGAAAGATGGTTCAGGAAGCTACTAGAAAATTTTCCTCTATTTTTTGCTCTCTTGTTGAAAATAGGATGGTTATGATGGATTTATTCATCATCTGATCATAATATACTTGCTTATTGTGAGAGGAGCTTGGTATAAACACCTGGAGGCTTGAGTTGATTATTGAGGAGATCTTAAGGAGTATGGAATGGGATGTACAATACTCCATTATTATATCAATCTCATGGGGATAGTTCAATAATGATTATTCACTATATAGTTCTTTCTATTATTCTTTTTTATGTATGGCTTATGTTGGAATGCTCAGCAACCAGAGCCTTCCTTCGATGCTTGCGCTCTCGGGCAAGGCAGTTTCTTGGGCTTCGAGAGCTAGAGGTTGTAACTTGAGAAGGAATAGAGGGCTTCTGGTCAGTCATCAAAGTGTCCATCACAGCCATTTCTGGTAGAGGGAGTTACTCCTAGACAGGAAGAGGAGGAAGAGATGCAGGGGTAGAGGCAACAACAGGCAGGGAAGCAGACTCAAGCACCTCAGTGGTGGGCCTCTTCCCATTTTTTGCCTTAGGAGAAAGAACACTAAGAGACCACAAAGGCCAAGGTATAGGGGCGACTTGATGAGGACCCTTCCCTTTGCCATATAAGATGGTCTAAGGCACAATGAACAAGATAGGAAGGTTGAACACCTGACGCTTGGCTTATGCCAAGTAGGCACCATCAGACTCCCCAAGCGACGCATAGGGGTGAAAGTTAAAGGTACCATAGCAAGGTGAGAGGCAGAAGTAGGTGGAACTAGAGAGGAAGAAGAAGAAGATGCTTTAACAAACTTCTCCTCCTCCCTTTTTCAAGCGGAAGAGGCAACCTTATGCTGCAATATCATTGAAGCTTTAATTGAAATGGCATAGGGAGAAGGAGGTTAGGTCACTTTTAGAGCTATGTCCCCATTTCTGTATTTTGCATAAGTTTGATATAACAAGTCCATCCTTGAGGGAGCGAACCAACAGGGGCAAGCCAAAAGTGATCGAGTAAGTAGCCTCCATGCGCCACCATCAGTTTGTAACCAGTGTCGTGGACTACATGCACAAAACTCTCATGAGAGAAATTTAAGCATTTATGGATTATCAAAGGGACTAAATTTGGGGAAACTAGCTAAGGAATACCTCGCTTCACCCTAAATAGGTCAAACCCTAAGATAATATCAAAGAGGGCATTCACAGTCCTAAGCCCAACTAGGATTGATAGAGTGATAAAACCAATGGGAGGAACAAAAAGCCCATCATACGTACGTATAGTGATTTTAGACTCATCGCACCCATCCTTATGTAATAATTTTATTAACATAATCTCCTTCATGATAACATTAACCTGACACATGGGATCAACGAGGATACCAATTATGGTATTCCCGTTGATACAAGCAGGAATGTACAAAGGAGAGGGTTCTCTATTAGCATTCATCGACAAATTTTGTGAGGTAAAGGTTATAGCAGGAGACCCACTCGTAGGCTGCACAAACACAATGGGAAGATGCATGAAGGAAGCCATCTCTACGTACACTAGAAATGACTTTCTTAGAAGCCCCCAAGGGTTTTACAAGTAGATAGTGACCTATTCAAGGTTTCGATCCACAACATTTAGGGACTATTCTAACTATGTCGCTAGGGGTCATAGGTTGGGTTGCAAGGCTAGACACCCTGCAATGCACACACCTAGAACACGAGAGAAGAATCCTTAAACCCTACAAAACAAAATCAAGGCAATTCACTTTCGGTTCACCAAAATTTAGAGAGGGACCGATTACTTAAGATCCCAAGACACAGGAGGGTCTAGAACAATCAGTTGCCTAGATCTACCTCACGCTAAGGGATTGTCTAGGATGAATTTGATATTTAAAGAGGGTGAAAAGAAAGGGAAATTGATCTACCACTTTCCTTTTTCCAACCCGAGAGGTTTAGGAAATCAAGTGAGAAAATTCTTCAGTCTAAACTATAACCTAGGCAACTCTCTTCCAAAGGACTCCAGCACAAGAGACAAATGATGGTGCAATGCGTTGGCATCTTAGTTGGGCATAAGGAGTACAAAGAACAGTTGAAACTAACATATAACTTAATAATCGACTTGATAAGTGCAGTCTTATGCAATGAAAAAAAATAAAAATACAACCAAAAGACTGAAACAACAAGAAGAATACTTTAACTTAAAAGATAAAATTTGATGAAGCACAAAATAACGAGCAAGGGTGGTAGAAATGCAACTTACAATCAATCCAACCTCCCTCAAGCTCCACAAGAACAAAGTACTTCACACAACAAAACAAGGAAAAATGTTGGGGTTGTTTTCGGCCTTGTTGTAGTCAAACCCCCATTTCGATGTTTTGACCTCCATAGACAACCAGAATAGCAAATTTATAGAAAGTATGATGAAGGAAAGAATTGAAAGGAAGAATAACAAGCAATGATAAAAAAAATATGCTATTTAAATCAATACAACAATGGTAAATAAATGGTTATCACCTCCCCAACAAGATGCTCTCAAGGCACGTGAAGGGAGATGCGAACTTGCAAGCTTTTTGATGCCAACATTGTCACAACAACAGGAGGAGTAAAACCATCAAAGTGTGGACTTGGAGCTTCAAAAATGGTGGAGAATGTTGTGTAAGATGCTCAATAAGGGTGAAGAAGTGTGTAGTGAGATTGAAGAAGATGAAGTGAGTGGAGAAGATCGTCTTTTGAAGATGAAATGGGAATCAAAAGAGCCATTTGAGGTTGGTCAAGGGTGTACGGACATTATGCTTCATTGCCAATGGAGAATTGTAATACCTCTATGGATTCTAGAGGCAAGAATCCTTTCAGGATGACAACATTCTGTGC
>VDFB02000003.1:383147111-383265185 GCA_007258455.2 Sequoia sempervirens | reverse complement strand
TTGAGGAAAGAAAGGTTTCCAGTGGGAACATATAACAAATTGAAGATGAAGTTCGGTCCCTGTAAAATTTTAAAGAAGCATGATTCAGGGAATGCATATGAGGTAGAGTTGCCGGATGGATTCAACATTTCCCTTGTGTTCAACATTTCAGATTTGATAGAGTATCGTGAAGGTGGCACAGAGGAAGTATCAACGATGGAACAGTGTGGGATTCTAGCATCTACTTCAGAAAAGAATGAGATTGAGGAAATCTTGGATAGTCGTGTGGGAAGGAGTACCAGAAACAGGCAGTATGAAGAATATTTGGTGAAATGGAGAGGAATGCCTGTGGAAGATTCATCTTGGCTATCTAAAGCAGCGGTCGACCGGTTGGGTTTTCCTCAACCATCTGAGACATGGCGGGGTCACTTCTCAAATTACCCTGGGTGTCTGATGCAGGAGCATCCAGTGGTGTAAGGGCAATCTTGCATCACCCAAAAATAGTTAAATTTCAAGTTTACCATTTTTCAGATGTTTTTACATTTTTGGATACCCTTTTCGTCATAATGAAATTCCCAATTTATGGTTTTTATTTTCTATTCCTAGGTTGAAAGATATTGCAGTTTTAGTTTTCCAGATTTGCACCTGAAAATCTTCCGAGTTGGATTTGAGGTACTTAGAGCTTCCGGAATGGCCCCGAAACTTGCCGAAATCGGCATAGCGGATTTCGAGCGCGTTCTTGACTTCGAGACCTTTCCAACAGTTCAAACGGTTCGCGAATCGGAGCCCCGGATCAAAAGTTATGGCCCTGGGAAGTTGGCGCACTTTCTAGAAGATACAATTGCAAGTGTTCTTTTGAAATTTGAACTTCAAGTTGTAATTTTTGGCGCCAAACCGCCTAAATTCAAATTTTAATGCTGTTTTGGCTCCAAACTAAAGAGGAGCTCTATTTATGGGCTGGTTTCTAGTATTTTTGCATAACTTTTTGGGGACAAGCTCGCATATTGCGAAAGGGTGATTATGTAGCTTTCTGTAACTCGCATGTGTTGTAAAACTTGGGGATTTGAGATCCCCTGCATGTAAGAAGTCCCATTTTTTGAATAATAAAATTATTCTCTTGTTTGTGGGTTATTTTCTGTGTCTTGGGTTGTGCCCTCATCACAACCTTAGGCTAACTTTATGCATCGAATGAAAATCATCCATCCGAAGAAAGAATGAGCAATATTTCACCATTTAATTTATACGATCAATTTCACATTCACTTAACAAAACATTCAAAGCAAATTCTACTTAATTGTAATCTAATTCTAATCTATGGTAGAAGAAGTGATGCAACCTTGCTCACTACTTGACAATAAAAGTGGTTCAAAGCAAATCATGCATAAGAGCTTTTATTATCGGAAATAGTCTAAATGCAACAATTTCATACACTGTCTCCACACAAATGAAAGTGAGAGATCACAAGTTTAAATAGAGTTTTCAAAATCAAATGAAAGGCCAAGATTAAAACAACATCAACGGCCAAGATTAATACAACTCAACCCTAATTAGGGTTGCCCAAAATAACATCAGTTAACAACCAGTAAACAAGCAGTAACAAGTAGTGAAGTGGCAGTTGGAGCTATCTTTAAGGGAAGACATCCCTATCTTCTTGGGCAGCACTGTGCTCGACGAATCTGGACACGATTGTGACAACTTCCTCCATTGTGACTGGCGACAGCATGCTTCTCCTGAATTCAAGCCTGTCCAAATTCTCAACACATTTGGCAAAGGTGTTCTCCCAATCCGCCTCCTGTCTCACAAAATCATACCTGATGGACAAGAGATTTGCCACTTTTGTGAAATCCTGTCTTAGAATTGGTCTAGTAGTAGAGAAGAAAACTTCCTGAACCTTATGCTTCAACCTCTCCTGCTGCATGTCGTTTTCCTTGACAATCTCTCTGTCAAACACATCTGCAGCTATCATATAAATCTTCTCCCGGATTTCTTTAACTTGCTCCTTAACTCTGAGCCCATCTGCCTTTGCCTTCTCCATAATCTCTCTCCGTATTGTCACTGCCCAAAACCAATGGTGAAAATCATAAGCTGCTCTTGTAGCAATCACCTTTCCTTCGACCAATTCTTCCCTTGGAACGCCCTTTAGTACTTTGAGGCATGAAATGAGCCTCTCCTGAATATCTGGGAGGTTGTCCCAAGTTTCTGCCATGTCAACCAATCTGGAAAGGAAAGAAGTCTGTCCGTAGGCAAGCGTCAATCTCTCCATGAACGAGGCTGCTTTCGTGCCCTTGCTTGCCATCCATTCCTGGGCCTCCTTGGCCGTGACCATACCTTCTTCTACATCCTTGGCCATCTCCTGCGGGGAATTGAGAAGAGGAGGAGCTATTGCATCACCCCGATTGAGTGGTTGGGTTAGATGCCGTATATACTCCTTCAGGTGCTCAACCTCCCTTTTGTATTCCTTCTTTTTCGCCACTTCCTTTTCCAGTCTCGCCTTGATAGTTGAGACAGAATTGTCCAGTTCTTCCACTTCCTGACCCTTTGTTGTTGGGCCAAGGTCTATAGTGGTTATGGCGTATTCTTGGGGGGTGATCTCATCTTGTGTTTTATCCATTGTTGGTACTGCAATATGTATGGAACGGTCGCTAGCTTTGTCCCTTTGAATGGTGGAAAATTTCTTGGCAGGTTTTTTAGTAGTAGCCTGTTCCAACCTTGCCAAGAAATCCGCAGTATCATCTTCTTCTTGGACCTCAACTGGTGCCTGAATTTTCATCCTCTCCTTTAGCCAATCCGGAATGGTAGGCTGCTCGATACCATCCTCCTCCCGAATGTTCCCTTCATTTGGAATATCCAAGACTCCTTTGAGGGTGGAAATCATTCCCTCTTCAAAGTCATCATTTTAGACTTCCATTTCATTATCCAAACCCAGTATTTCTGTGCCTGTAGGAGATGGGGGCTCATCGTCATCCAACTGGATCAGTTCATTGTCCTTTTCCTGAACTGCAGAAGGTCTCATCATCTCGGCCAAGGATTCGTCTACGGTAGCCACCAGCTCATCAATATTTCTAGACGTCGTGGAACGAGATGGCTCCATCTTCTGTTGCTTTGGAGCAGGTTCTATGCGTGCAACTACTTCTTTCCTCTTCTCGCCAATCTCAACTAAATCATCATGATAGAATGCGTCGGCATTGGAGGAGTATGACTCTGTCTTGCTCAGTAAATCATACGTGAGCGTCACTCTTTTCTGCCTCAACTCCTAGACTTGATGGTCGACCCACCACTGAGAGTACTTAATCATTGGTCTCATCAATGTTGCCAAATCTGAATGCTCAAGCTCTGACCACTTCACGGAAGGAAGAGGTCGGCTCTCCTCGAAGCACGACTGGACATAATTTCCATCGTCCTGCAACTGATCGGGCACCTGACAAAGTTTGGTTGTCCTCATAAAGTCCACTGGCACTCTAGACCATAATCTTCGCCTGACTTCATACTCATCAACAACATTCGCCCAGAAGTCCTCCAATTTCACTATGTGTTTGTATCTTCTCCCATCCATGGTCTGAATATGATGGCGCGGGTCAAAATTGGCCCTGGACTTATAGGCTGTGAACGGGTACTACTGGATTTCTAGCCTGGCGCTCTCGACTGCTTGTGCTGATGGATAGGACTTTGACATATTCCCAATAAAGAATGGGAAAGTAACAACCGCCTTCTTACTTGGCCTCTGGATGTTCTAGTATTCTTCCAGCTGCCTCAGGACTTCAAGCAAAATCATCCGATTTGTTGGATAGATAGGCAGCTTGTAAGGATTTCCAGTGAATCACTGGATCCTGACATATGTAAACTTTGGAAACTGGATAAACTAGGATCCATACGTACTAATCAAACTCTTTGCTTCGTGACTCAGCCTCTGGTGCGTTCCTCAAATGTTTTTTTGTGATATACATTAGGAAAGCATCGTGCACCTGCCTGAAATGAGATTTCTCCCTTAGCTGAAGTTGCGGGTAGCAATCATAAGGCCTGAGTTCATTCTCCCCATTGCCAACTTTGCCTTTGCAAATCAGTCTTGAGTATTTATATGTCTTGGCCAACAAATAGACAATGTACGAGCTCATATGAAAAGGCTTGGTCTTTTCCAAATTGGTCAACTGCTTGTGAAGATTGTCGCTTATCATTCGGGACCAGTTGAACATCTTCACGTCGGAATTGATTTCATCTATAAAATAATACATCCATGTCTCAAAGTACATGCCTTGTGGATTGCCGGCTATCCTGTTCAGCGTCAAAATGATATCTCTGTAGTCCTCTTTAAAATCTGTCCGGTGTGGCTTCTTAGGCATCTTCTTTGTGGATGGTCTAGGCTTCTCTAGCCATGCCTTATTAACAATTGTGGCGTACAATTCAGATAGGCTGTCGTACAATCTCTTAGCGTCCTCCTTGGTTTTGTAGATGGTATGGGGATGTGTTGGGATGCCGAATGCCTCCTGTATTGCCACTTTGTTAAGGTGAGCCAGAACCCTTCCGTCAGGTGCAACAATTTGTCCTTCCTGAGCATTGTAATGAATGGCACATTCTACCATTAACTCGGCACAGTCTATTGCAAGTGGGAATCTGACTGCTTGAAAAATTCCATTTCTCACCATCCGTCTGGCAATCGGTGTTAGTAGTCCAGCATGTCCATATACTCTCTTCTTGAACTCCACGAAGTCTACATGTCCCAAATCAGTGTCTACAACATTTTTCCATTTTGAATTTATTTTTGACTCTCGCTGTACCCCCTTACTGGCGAACTTCATCGGCACTTTCTTTGATGATTCTCTTGCCTTAGTCATTAACCTGCAGTAAAAATACTAACATTAATACAAATACTTTAAAATGTAATTCATTCTCGTGCCTTGTATTCGAATATTTTACTTTCAACTCATTAAAATATTAAACTTCTGCGAAAAAGCAAGCTGAAAGTAAATGAATTTGATTGAAATTTAGCCAGAACTTAGCCAGAATGAAAAAGACAGAAGGAGAATTGATGAATTTATCCAATTGACTTCAAACCTCAAGGAAAAATTTTTGGCTGCAAATCAAATTCAAACTTCGAGAATCTAATCAAAAATCAAATGACAGTGCGCCAGTCTTGTTGAGAAATTCGACTTTCAGCCAAGAAATTCTTCACTTCTTCGAAAAAAATTACTTCTTCACCATAAAATTATTCCTTCCTTTGAGAAAATCGATCTTGCTTGCAAAAGAATTGATCTTGTCTCAATTTTCGTACAATTTCGAGAGATTAACTTCTCTTCAGCTGTGTCTATGAAAAATGAGTTGCTGAAACTCATTATAATGCTGAAGAATTTGATTTGTTTTAGCAACTGCATATTTTTCTCTCGATTTCGATTTGTTTTCTCTTCTTCAAATAGGCAAGTTTCCATTATTTTCTAAAAAAACTCCATGGCAAGCTTATCCAGGCAAATCTCTTTGATTTTCCAAAATTTGATTTTTTTGCTAGATGTTTATCTTTAATTTTCAAAATTTTGAAAAAAAACATTAAATGTCCATCAAATTCGATATTTCCAAGTTTTAATTCATGGCAAATTTAATTTTGCCCATGGATTTTCTCTTTGTCTGGCATAATTTATTTTCTTCCGATACATCTCTGGCGAATTTTTATTTTGTCCAAGGCATTTTATATTTCTAAGTATTTGAAATAAATCATTAAAATGTTAAAATATTTAATTTATTTCCAACCCGTTCGTTTTTGGACCCATGGCTATTCTAATTTTTATCTTTTTTTCTTTGGCTAAATGTTTATTTTCCAAATTTATTTCAATTTTCATCTAGCCAAGTTGAAATTTTAGCCATCTCGTCAATAAATGTTACGCTAGATCCTCATTTTCTTTTGCCATGGCGGACTTCAAATTGTGTCGGGCACATTTTCTCATGCCAAAATCAATTTTTCTCTTGCTTGGACGATTTTCTCTGGGCACAGTATATGTTTGGATGTCTTCTTTAGGTGAAATTCGATGATACTTAGACAAATTTTCAACCTTTTTGGCCTAGGGGCGGACTTTCTTGCCTCTTTGCCATGTACATTTTCCTCTATGCACTTAGCCAACTTCATCAATTTTTCTCTAGGCATCCATACTTAGTTCCAATCTTTTCTCCCCTTATTATGTTAGGCGGACTTCATCAAGTTCTTTCCATCTTCCATCAAGACATGGCGGACTTTCTATCCTCCTTGACATTTGACTTAGCCAAAATTCGCAATTTCTCCTTCTAAAGCATCAAAATACTTAGCCAAATTTTGCATTTTCCCTCTTCTTAAGCCTCCATACTTAGACAAATTTTGAATTTTCCTTCCAAGGCATCAAACACTTAGCCCAAAATTTTCAATTTCCCCACTTCTCATGCTAGGCGGACTTCTCAAATGTCTTGCCAAGGCTTGGGCGGACTTTGGAGAAAGCTTGACATGTTTTATCTAAGGCTGGGCGGACTTCAAGAGGTCCTTGCCATGTCCCTCAAATTAAGGGCCGACTTCCAAAACTTCATGCCATCTTCTCACTAAGGCTTGGGCGGACTTCCTTGCTCTCATGCCACATCCCTCAAATTAAGGGCCGACTTCCTTAATGGCTTTCCATTCCCCTCTTGATGGCGAACTTTTCCTCTTCACCTTCCCTCCTTTCTAGGGCGGACTTTGTTGATGGCTGGACATTCTCTCATCTCCATGGCAAGGGCGAATTTCTCCAGACTTGGGCAAATTTACCTCATGATTCCACGCCTTTGGGTTGATTTTTGCATGCTTTTTGGTTGATTTTCTTAAATTTTCCCTTGCTTTTCCTGATTTTTGCTTTATTTTTTTAATTTTTACTTGGATTTTTTTCAATTTTTGGTTGATTTTGGTTCTAAAGATGGAAACATTGACCGTTGACCAGGGTTGACTTTCTAAAAATAGAAAAGCAAAATCCCTAAAATAGGGAATCTCGTTTGGTCCAAAAATGCCAAAAATGAAAGCAAAAAAGCAGATTCCCTAAAAAGTAGGAAGTGTCAGAATTGGCCCAAAGCACAAGCGATCCTTGTCTCCCGGACCTTCTGAGCCCTTCCATGACGTTTAGGCACTAATTCAGGCATGGATTCTCAACTTGGCTAGGATGACTCTCAAAAGACTGATTTGAAATTCTGAAAGAAGCGACCTCATGAAACCGTTGCGCGGAGGCAAAACCCTAAAAACTAGCAAACTATTGGGGCTTCCCATTTGCAATGGGGAGATGTGTGAAAAAGGTCACAACACCAACCTTGTCAATATGGGGCACCAACCTCTTCAATAGAATCCCGTCTTCTTCAGAATAAATCTTATTCACAAATAGCCTTGACTGATCTCCTTTTATATTCTCCTTCTCAAAATCTTCACAAACAAATCTACGTATATTCTCTTTCTTAAATCTTCATACACAAATCTGCATATATTCTTCTTGAATGATATATCTTTGTGTCTTACACACCTGCCTTCTTCACAAATCTGCTTGTATGATATTACATTTACCCACCCTTCTCATACATTTCTTATTCCCTTTTATATCTTCATGCCTCTACATGAAGAGATGTATTTCTTTGAAAAGAGATAACCTTTTAAATAGTCATCACCTTTGTTAACAAATCCTTTACACTTATTTATTTTCAAATGCTACCTCAAAGATAATTGTTGCCTTTGCACACTTTCAGATAACCTTAATCCCTGCCTTCACAAATTAAAACATTGTCTTCACAAACTAGATCTCTCCCTTCCTACAACGAATCACTGCATATCATATTTAGTAATTATTATTGCTGCTTTTCACAACATTAATTTCTGCTCTTTTTTCCAAAACTTAATTGCTGCTCTCCTTATGTTAATCACTGCTTTAATATATCTTTTAATCGCTGCCTTCTCTTAATATTATAATCGCTGCCTAACATAACATCATCTTAATCGCTGCATTTGGAATAAATCCAGTCACTGCCTTTGTAACATATGAATCGCTGCACTTATTACACAATGAATTGCTCTTATTCACTAATTAAATTTGCTGCTCTTCATAACCTTCGCTTCTCACTTGATAACATTCACTGTCCATAAAGGTCGGCCTTAGTGCTAATCATAAAGGAGTCGGCCAGCATTGATGTGTTTGGGTGCCAATATCATGAGGTCGGCCGAAGATAGGATTTAAATTATATTTGCATGTATTCTCCATAGAGGCAACAATAATAAGGAAGGTTTGCCAGCATAAGTGTAAATATAATTTTAATGTAACAACCATAAACTTGTCTTTTTATCTTTATTAATGCATGCTTTTAATGTCTCAAAACTTGTCTTTAATCATCTTGAAATAATGCGATCTGCTCTTGAAACAATTAGTGGCCTTTGGCCTTATTCTGCATCCTTTAACCATTGACAGCGATTTACCCTTTGACATCAATGACAACAAACTTACAATCTGGGACAACATATTCCTTCTTGATATCAAGGACATTATGTCCAACAATCGCTTTGACCTCAATAACAATATTTTTAATATTTTGCTTTGACATCAATGACAATATTCTAACACCACATCGTCACCGAAATATGTGCTTGAAGGCGAAGCATCATTCTGACCATTACTGTTGTTAGCAGCGGAGAATAGTAGGTTGGAAGATGGAACCAAATTATTTAAAAGAAGAGGCCAATGTCCGGCTTCTATGTAAGCAACTTGTCAGATCCGTATCACCCTTAATTGAATGAAGTTTGTTGTTATAAATGAACTTCAATGTATGATGAAGAGTAGATGGGACTGCCCCCATGGCATGAATCCATGGTCTACCAAGAAGAAGATTACATGAAAGAGTATCAGGCATGACATGGATAAGCATAGGCAGAATCACATGTCCTACCTCCACTGGTAGTGTGATTGTACCTAGTGACTGTTTACTAACATTATCAAATCCACAAATAGATAGAGTATTGGGTTTGATGAAACACGTATCTACACTGATTTTCCATAATTGGTTTATGCTACAAACATTAAGGCTTGATCTGTTATCAATTAGAGTACGCTTTATTCCATTTCAATTAATGATGACTAGAATCATAAGAGGATCATGTTGTTGCTGAATCTTAGAAGAAGGTAACTCATGTTGTGAAAAGATAATATCTAGATTTGTCACATGCATACAATCAAACAAGGCTGCTACATCATTCGGTCTAACAGCAGGTGAGACTATTACCTTCTGTAGGGCCTCCTTAAGCATCCCATGGTATGCAAGTGAGGTTTGTATCAATTCCCAAAGTGAGATCTTAGTAGGAGTAGCACGAAGCTGCTCAACAAGATTATACTCTTTATCAACATGTTGAGGAAGATGAGGTGTGGGAGGAAGAAAAGGTTGAGGAAGCAGAATAGAAGTGGGAACAATTGGTCTGTGTTTACTTTGTTTGTTGTTGCAAGTATTGTATGTGTGAGCAACCACGTGATAATTAGGTTGCTGTGACACATTTTGAATAAGATGCTTGTTTTGAGTAAGTTGTTTTGCAAAGTTGAAAATGTAAGCAAGAGATCAAGGTGGATTTGGAATACCTGAAATAGTGAGAAAAGGATTAGCTTGTGGTTGAGGAACATCAAAATGAAGATGCACAACAATTGTTGGGTTTACAGGTTCATTTTGAGAACTAGAACTATAAATTGTGTTAGACTGTTTGTTGATAATCATCGATGACAGGGTTATAGATGATGTCAATACCTTATCCAAATTAACATATACAAAAAATGTTACATACACTGAATGCTTCCTTGATTTACTTACTGCATCTGAAGCTATAAATTGTCCAACTATTTTTGCTATTGCCATCATAATCTCATCCTCCCAGTATTCCAATGGCAGGCCTGTAGCCTAACTGAAATAGGAGCCAATTTAATTTTCTCCTTCTAGGGATCAAATCCCTATTTCCATTTTCTTAAGAATAACTTTGTTCTACCAAAAAACCTGGGGCCATCCAGAAGTGTTCTAACACACTTTTCATCATTTGGAAAGGAGAATAAGAAAATTTAGACGAAGTTCTTTCAACCCAGCATCTAGGACCCTAAGATGGAGGCCCTTATTGTCTGATACTGGATCCAAAGAATTCTTCAATGCTTCATATCCAGAATCATCACCTTCAAGAAGTTCTGACAAGATTTCTGCCATAGCCTTTGCTCTGGAAGCTGAAAACCTTATGCTTTGGTTTTGAATGGGGAGATACTATCCTTGGAAGCCCTGTCAATTCCTTCACTTAATGCACCAGTCTGCTTAACAACATTTTTTTCAACAAGCTTAGGGATAACTCATTGTACCTCAGAAACAATTTGAAGGGCACCATCCCTATACTTAAGGAGCTGAGGCAAATGGAACTCATCTTCCTGCAGTCTTTTGGTAAGCTTTCACTCTTAACCAGTTGTGTAGCTTGGCTTACTAGAGGGGAGAAGGAACCTTTGCTTCAGGCCCTTCCCAGTCTTCTTATTAGAAGCCCCCTCCTTTGAGAACTTCCCAACTTAACAACAGCTTCCTTGTCGGCAGCAAGATCTTCCCTCGAAGCTGCAATAATCTCCCTAGGCATTACAAGAATGATACAGATAGCCAGCATTTCTACATACCTTCAAAGATCTGACACTCAACAAAAAAATTCTGTTCTCGCTTCTCATGAGTAGAGAAGCAAAAATATTAATCGGGAGTTAATCTCCTAAAACACCCAGAAAATTATCTTCGTAAGTGCCCAAAAAATCATCACTGTCTCCATAACCTCAACTGCATCCAATAACTTCCTTATCGTCATCTCCTGCTTCATCTTAAACCCCTTCCTTCTGTTCTGCTCATTTCAAGCCCTTTCTGACTGTATCCTGCTCCTCTTTTCTTGTTACAACATCATTTTAATATTGACAGCCATAGATCCGTGTAATTCTATATTAGGAGAATGCACATCAGTATATGATTGACTCATTTGCAATATCGTCATCATGTTTTCAGCCTTTTTGCCTTTTAACACATTGCGATCAGCAATAAGGATTAAATGGCAACATAGCACTCTAGTGAAAATCATATCTGGCATATGTGTGTTGAGTTTTGTAGCTTATTTATTGAATCAGAACATAATCTATTGATAGGTTGTTTGAACTTGTTTATAGGCTTGCAACATGTATGTCTGCCATTTACATCTGTTGACTTGTTTATATTGATATTAGCTGTCAATAATCATTTCTAAATAGAATAGGTGTCATGTCCCCACCCTAGTCAGCACAGACTGGTGACGAGGTTAGCCTATCATTACGATCCTCGTAGGCTGACAGGAGTGTTCAGAGGATCATCTGGAGGCGTTGCTCAGTGTTTGGTAGCTCCAGTTTGCAGTTGTATCAGGTTGGGCCTTCGCAGAATCTTCCAGTGAGCATTTTCAGGAAACTTTCTATTTTTAGAAAGTTAGGTCAGGCGGAAGTTGCTATTTCGGGCAGGGCATCTGGTTCAGCCATTCAGCTCAGAATCAACCCAGTTCAGCAGTTGGTTGATTTGACGGAGAAATAAGGAGTAATTAATGAGTTATTAAATATTTAATAATTTGACTTTATATTAAAGTCACTTTATTGAAATATTTAAATATTTAATTGTTTGGCTTAATTATAAAGTATTTAATTATACTTTATAATATATTATTAAAAGGTGACTTAATGAGTATTTATATTCATTAAAAAGGGGACGCCAATAATTAATTATTTTTCCTAAGTCAAAAGTGCAAATTAAATCATTAATTTAAATGATTTATTAAAATGGAGATTGGGTCGAATTTCCTTCAAGGCAATATATACCTTTCACAGGAAAAATCAAACTATCATGTTTATTATTCAATTTTGTCTTCTTGCATCTGAGCATTGGAGTTTGCAAACCCTAGGGTTTCTGGCAGACGATCGTTTCTGGAGAACGAAAACTCTTCAGAGATCAGGCAGACTGAGGCTGTGAAATATCAGTTGAAGCTGGCACTTGGTGATTTCATCCAGAGATCACAGTTTGGGATTATTGAGTTATTTATTCAGAGATTTACAGAGGAAATCATCAGATTGTTAAGGCGATTTCATCACAAGGTTTCATTCAGAGATCAGGCATCTTTTCTTGGAGTCCGTACCATTATTATTGCTGCTGCAGACTGGCCGTACTACTGTACCTGCAGGCCGTACTTTATTTCTTCAGAGATTATTCTCCTGTTCTCAGATTCTGGCTCTTAGTTTAGGGCGTTGGCTTTCTCTTGAGCGATTTACTGGAGATCTGGCATTGTATTCAGAGTCTGGAGATTCATTTCTTTTACTGGCCGTACCATCTTGCATTTATTGCAGCCGCCACCCAGGTTCTTTAATAAATATTCATTGTTTTGCATTTATTACTCAGATTCTTGTATTTAAAAAACTCTGGAAAATACATATTTTGGTGCGCCCCTGTTATCTGAGCATTTTGAGTATACTTCATGAATTTTAGATTCCATTTGAATTTTTTAGCAATTTCTTAGTAAAATCGCAGCATTCATTATTTTGTCAAAAAAAAAACTTCAAAATCACAAAAACACCAAAATTGCAAAAACGACAAAAAATCAATTAGGGTTTGAACAAAGAACCACCAGGGTTCTGACAGTGGTATCAGAGCACAGATCTCCTGCCATCCTGTGCTTTTTCAGTGATTATTCAGAATACAGTGCATTTACAGGTTTGCCTTTATGAGCAAGATATTATTTAGTATACGAGGAGGTGTAAGACGAGCGAAACTGAGAGTTGGGCGAGTCCACCAATCCGAAGAACTAATACTCCAGAGTGCTGGTTTTCGGTCCAGTTAAGCGGTAGTGAAAGCGATTAGCAACCCTAATGGCAGAACGTGAGACTTCCTCAGAGACTCGCAGGGATCCAGGGAAGGCACATGCATAGGGTGACATTACTGATGAGGAGTTTAGATGGAGACGCGATAATATGATGGATATGATGTCTCAGCTGATGGGTACCATTAGACAGTGTACGCCCACACAGCCACACTTCATTCAGATTGGACAGACGAGCGGGACTGCACCCGTGGATCAGCCATTAGCATCAGCACCTAGACAGCCGTCTCCGATCCTCGGGAGGCGGAGCGGAACCAGCCACTTTCTTACTGAGGAGACTCCCACCTCGGACTCGGTGAGCATGTATTTCTGACATCGGAGTTTCAGCCATGAGGAATAGCATGTCGGTCAAGGTAGACTTGTGAATTTCATGGCCGGTACATGTCACTAAGCGCTTTGAGATCGGCGGGCTTGCCCACATTTCATGAGTTTATAGATGTCTATAAACCCAGAGGAGGAGGTAGATTTGACCGTAGACCCCCACAGCATCAGCAGCAGCAGCCACAGGTGAATAGAGATTTGCAGTATGCGGTGAGCAAGATTACGCTGCCATATTTTGATGGGTTAGAGAAGACATCAGCTAGGTCTTGGGTCCAGAAATTGGACAACTACTTGTCACTTAGGCCTATGCAGGAGGATGAGGCAATTAAATTTGCCACTTTACATCTGGACGGAGTAGCGCATGATTGGTGGCACCATGGCATGTATACGTTAGGCCATCATGCGGTCAATACCTATCAGGAGTTCACCAGCAGACTGATAGAGAGATTCGATAAGAAGGATCCAGAACTGTATTTCAGAGAGTTGGCTCAGCTCAGACAGACAGGCAGTTTGGATGCATACATAGGTGAGTTTCAGAGAGTGGCAGTCATGGTCACAGGGATTTCAGAATGGAGACTCATTATACTATTTGTTGAGGGTTTGACATAACCCATGAGAGGTTGGGTTAAGGCTTTTGACCCTCCCACACTTCAGGAGGCCATGCGGAAGGCACGAAACATGGAACTTGCAGCACCTCGCAGCAAGTTCAATTCAGGGTCCACTCCTTACACGAGACCCAACAGGCCTTTCGATAGAAACAATGACAGAAATAGACCCTTTGACAGGAGGAAGGATCAACAGGATCCGACGAGACAGAATGCACCACCGTTTGACAGGGAAACGTTGAATGATTTACGTAAGAAAAAGTTATGTTTTTGGTGCAAAGCACCCTATGATGAAAAACACATATGCCCACTTCGTCCGAAAGTCAAAAATAATCAAATGGAGTGGTTTTATGAGGGCGAAGAGCAATCTGATCTGTCAGACCAGCAAGCTGATTCCGAGCCTTCAGATGATGAGAAGTCCGAAAATGAGGGTGAGCATGAAGGTGGAAGGAAGCTACAGGAAGCCCATCTGACTAGTCTTCAGAGAGATGGTTCATTTCGACTCCGTGGGCTCTTAGCAGGTCAGAAGGTGATTACATTGTTGGATACGGGTGCTACACACAATTTTATTGATGCACGTTTAGTGGAGAGGCGTGGTATCCAGACAGAGGCTTTCGAGGGTATTCGAGTCAAGGTGGCTGACGGATATACTCTCAGGTGCGACAGAAAGATTACTGATCTTCCGGTGAGATTGAACAACTATGAATTCAAGACTGAATTCTATGTTGTTAATATGGGGGATACAGATGTTGTATTAGGGATGGCATGGTTGCATGATTTGGGTGAGTTCACGCTCAACCTACGGGATATGGAAATGAAATTCAAGGTTGACGGGAGACCACATGTCATCAAGGCAATTCGGGACAGTAATCTGAGGATGGTTTCATTCAGACGGATGGAGAGGCTCATTCGTCATGATATGGTTGACTGGGCGGCTAAGTGCATGTTGATGCCAGCCCAGCAGGAGCCGCAGAAGGGTGAGTACCACCCTGACATACAGATTTTGAGGACTAAACACTCCAAAGTGTTTAGTGATATTCCACCTGGTAGACCTCTAGACAGGGGTACGGAGCACATTATTGAGTTGGAGGAGGGCGCAAAGCCCGTTATGATCACTCCCTACCGACATCCGAAACGACTCAAAGATGAGATAGAGAAGACCATTAATGAGTTGTTAGCTATGGGCCATATCAGACCTAGCAAGTCTCCTTTCGCTTCATCGGTTGTATTGGTAAAGAAGAAGGACGGATCACTTCGGATGTGTATCGATTACAGGCAGCTCAACAAAAGAACAATCAAGAACAGGTACCCTATTCCACGTATAGATGAGCTGATAGATGAGTTGCACGGAGCAGTTTTCTTTACGAAGATTGATTTGAGATCAGGGTACCATCAGATTCAGATGAGGGAGCAGGATATTGAGAAAACCGCTTTCAGGTGTCATTGCGGTCACTTGAGTTCTTGGTTATGCCCTTCGGGTTAACCAATGCACCTGCCACCTTTCAGGCAACTATGAATAGGGTTTTCAGTGCTCAGTTGAGGAGATTTGTGTTAGTCTTCTTCGACGACATTTTGGTTTATAGCAGGTCATGGGAGGAGCATCTGGCTCATTTGGACACAGTCTTGGGTATCTTAGCAGATGAGTCTTTCTATGCTAAGGAATCCAAGTGTGAGCTTGGCATGGAGGAATTGTTATATCTGGGGCACATCATCAGTGCCAAGGGAGTGAGTATGGACCCTGAAAAGGTCCGAGCTATTGTTGATTGGCCGGTATCTGAGAACCTTACGCAACTCAGAGGTTTCATTGGGTTGTGTGCATTCTACAGGAGATTTGTTAGCGGGTTCTCACGTCACGCCGCACCCCTTACTGACTTGACGAAGAAGGGGGCTTTTCTTTGGTCACCACAGGCGCAGGAGTGCTTTGACAGGTTCAAGGTGATCATGACATCATGTCCGGTGCTAGCATTGCCTGACTTTACGAAGTCATTCGATTTATTCTGTGATGCTTCAGGAGAGGGCATTGGTGCCGTTTTGATGCAGGAGCGACATCCGATTGCATTTGAGAGCAGGAAACTCAGGGGTCCTGAGAGATTTTATAGTATTTATGACAAGGAGATGTTAGCCATTATGCATGCATTGGCTAAGTTTAGGCAGTACCTGGTAGGCAGCAAATTCAGTGTTTGCACAGATCATAACAGCCTAAAACATTTCCTTGGACAGCGAGACTTGAATGAGAGGCAGCAAAAATGGGTCAGTAAACTGCAGTCATATGACTTCGATATTACGTTCATTAAGGGGAAGCAGAATATAGTAGCTGACGCCTTGTCTTGCAGACCCCAGTTGAATGCCTTAGCACAGATCACAGTGGATTGGAGGCATCGGATTATTCTTTGGTATACTAGAACCCATGAACACTAGCATCATTAGCCGAGGAATGACGGGATGACATTTTACTGTAGATGACTTGATCATTTACAAGGGGCGGATTCTTTTGGTTCCTAACTCTGAGTTACGGACTACAGTTTTGAGAGCCTTTCACGACCTTCCTATGGCGGGCCATCCTGGATACTACAAGACTTACAAAATGGTTCGGGAGCGGTTTACTTGGAAAGGGC
Organism: Sequoia sempervirens; assembly: GCA_007258455.2. NCBI lineage: Eukaryota > Viridiplantae > Streptophyta > Pinopsida > Cupressales > Cupressaceae > Sequoia > Sequoia sempervirens. The sequence goes on along the minus strand of VDFB02000003.1, from coordinate 383,248,785 downwards.
TGAAAACTGATGTTTTGCAGTATGTCCGTGAGTGTTCTGTGTGCCAACAGAACAAGCAGGAACACACTTATCCTGCTGGATTACTCCAGCCACTTCCGATACCTGACAGGAAGTGGGAGTGTTTATCGATGGACTTTATCACGGGTTTGCCGAAAGCCCAGGGTAAAGATTGCATCTACGTAGTGGTGGATCGGTTGACTAAATATGCACACTTTTTCCCGATTACTACTACTTTCACAGCATCGCAGACTGCAGAGTTGTTTTTCAGAGAGGTATTCTGGCTGCATGGATTGCCTCGGACAATAGTCAGCGATAGAGACAGTCGGTTCATGAGCAACTTTTGGCAGGAGTTGTTCAGGCTATGCGGAACCGAACTGACGCCGAGTACCAGCTACCATCCGCAGACAGATGGACAGACAGAGATTGTCAATAAGTGGGTGGAGGGTTATTTGCGTAATTACATAGCTGGTCAGCAGAGAGCTTGGGTGAGATGGATCTACTTGTGCGAGTATTGTTATAACTCGACTCACCATATGACGATACAGATGACCCCGTTTATGGCTTTGTACGGGTATGAGGCCCAACTATACGGATACGATGATATTGGCGATAGCGGTGCGTCGCGAGGGATATGATCTCTGGTCGGTAGGACATAGTAGAGTCTCAGAGACAATATCGAAGACGCAATCGGCATAAGCGATATGTTGGTCAGAGGTTGGCGTACTTTTGGGTGGGTGATATGGGTGTACCTCATGTTGCGTATTATCGTCGGTCTACTACTGCCGGAAGAGTGGGGCGAAGAAACTAAGAAACCTAAGCTACTATGGTCCATTTAGTGTTGTTAGGCAGTGAGTGAGGTTGCTTATAGGTTGGACTTGCCGGCTGATAGCGAGGAGGAGTCCATATGTATTTCCGTTTCTCGCTTTGAAAAAGGTGGGTCAACATATTTTATACCTTCTCCGGTTTTACCCTTGATGATGAAGGGAAATTGATACTAGTACCTGAGACTATCCTCGAGATGAGAGAGAGACACCTACGGAGGCGTGTGATCAGGGAATATCTGGTCAAGTGGAGAGATTTGCCAGTTGAGGATGCTACATGGGAGCCAGAGGAGATCTTACAGCATCCAGAGTTGAGAGTGCTTGAGGACAAGCAATTTCAGGGGAGAAGCTGATTTGTCATGTCCACACCCTGAGTAAGCCTGGTGGTGGCGAGTTGCTTTATCATTCTACGATCCTCGTGGGTGGCAGGTGTTGGAGGATCATCTGAGCCATTGCACCGGTGTTTGAAATTCAGCTCGGTTGGGATTTGTATGAGGTTGGGCCTTAGCGGAATCTTGATGAGCATTTTGGCTTTCTATTTTAGAAAGTTGATTCATTGGCTGCTATTTTAGGCGAGGGCACACAGTTGACCAAATGACTGAATCAACCCAGTTGGTTGATTTGGCCAGGAGAAATAAGAGTAATTAATGAGTTATTAAATGTTATGGTGACTTTATATTAGAGTCACTTTGTTAAATATTTAAATATTTAGTGTTTGGCTTAATTATAAAGTATTTAATTATACTTTATAATATATTGATAAAAGGTGACTTAATGAGTATTTATATTCATTAAAAAGGGGACGCCAATAATTAATTATTTTTCCTAAGTCAAAAGTGCAAATTAAATCATTAATTTAAATGATTTATTAAAATGGAGATTGGGTCGAATTTCCTTCAAGGCAATATATACCTTTCACAGGAAAAATCAAACTATCATGTTTATTATTCAATTTTGTCTTCTTGCATCTGAGCATTGGAGTTTGCAAACCCTAGGGTTTCTGGCAGACGATCGTTTCTGGAGAACGAAAACTCTTCAGAGATCAGGCAGACTGAGGCTGTGAAATATCAGTTGAAGCTGGCACTTGGTGATTTCATCCAGAGATCACAGTTTGGGATTATTGAGTTATTTATTCAGAGATTTACAGAGGAAATCATCATATTGTTAAGGCGATTTCATCACAAGGTTTCATTTAGAGATCAGGCATCTTTTCTTGGAGTCCGTACCATTATTATTGCTGCTGCAGACTGGCCGTACTACTGTACCTGCAGGCCGTACTTTATTTCTTCAGAGATTATTCTCCTGTTCTCAGATTCTGGCTCTCAGTTTAGGGCGTTGGCTTTGTCTTGAGCATTTACTGGAGATCTGGCATTGTATTTAGAGTCTGGAGATTCATTTCTTTTACTGGCCGTACCATCTTGCATTTATTGCAGCCGCCACCCAGGTTCTTTAATAAATATTCATTGTTTTGCATTTATTACTCAGATTCTTGTATTTAAAAAACTCTGGAAAATACATATTTTGGTGCGCCCCTGTTATCTGAGCATTTCTGAGTATACTTCATGAATTTTAGATTCCATTTGAATTTTTTAGCAATTTCTTAGTAAAATCGCAGCATTCATTATTTTGTCAAAAAAAAGACTTCAAAATCACAAAAAAACCAAAAATTGCAAAAACGACAAAAAAATCAATTAGGGTTTGAAACAGAGAACCATCAGGGTTCTGACAATAGGGTAGTGTAAGGAAGGAAGCATCCAGTGATAAAGAGCTACGAAATAAATGTATGTATACCTGAGACATCATGAAAATTTGTAATAATTTATTTCCTGTCTTCTGACATGTAAATTGTGTTGGAATAAGTTTGTCATTGATGTCAAGGTTGAGCTACATGCCTGCTTGTTGGAGCTATCTGCTTGTCTGGTTGAGCTACCTGCCTATGTGCTTGAGCTGCTTGACCTGCCTAGGTGTCTACTTGAGCTAGTTGGCTGTTTGGTTGAGCAGGGTGCTTGTCTGCTTCACCTCCTTGCTAGCCTACTTGTCAGCATTAGTGCCAAATCAGCTGTCAGAATATGTGCCAAGTCAGCTTGGTTGAAAAGTCTTGCCAAATCATCTTCTTTTGGTGGCTTATATTTTATATGACACATGGCCTTTAAGTGGCATCCTTGTTTTGTCTTTACCTGTCTTTGCTGCTATCGTTCTCAAGAAATAACGCCAGATTTATTAATTTGTGTGGAATGGGGACAGCACATTTCTTATTTTTGGAATCGAGACCATTGCATATAAACAGAAATTTGAAATAAGCGGTGATTTTATTATGCAATGAAAATCTTATGCAGACGAGTGCTATCTGAAGACGTTTTTTTATTTACCTCGATTTGGTGTTAGTGGAGTTTATCGTGGCATCTAAAATTGAATCGTCTTTATTATATCTTACAAGCTGCAGTAAAAATTTAGTGACATATCTTTATCATGCTCCTCTGGCGGCTCTTATTTGAATGCCTTCATTGATATCTCTTTGTAAAGGCTGAATAAATTATAGGCTGCTTTTCTTGGTCTAATCTATGCTGATGACACGTTTTTAAATGAGACGGCTCCATCTTGTGCAAATGAATCTCTATTGAATCCTCCGGTTTTAGTGGGTGGTTGTATGAAGATATCGTGGTCTTTCCTTTGCCTGAAACAGCTTATTATTTTGAAGTTGTGGCCATTTTTCTGGGTGATTCTCTGTTCTTTCTGACAGAAATTTTATGAGGCGACACATAATAATGTTGTTGCTTTCCTTTAAAAGGTTTTGTAACATTTTCTGTGGATGGTTATCTTCACGCAGCTACAGATTTCAGTTTGATAAATGTTATTATTGGCATAGACGTTGTGAGGACTTTTTTTAATGCGTCGAAGACTGCTAATGGGATGAATCGACTATTTTTGGAACTTTAGTGTTGTGTACAAATTTTTTATGAGTCGGAGCTTTTGGATGTAACGGTTTTTTCTTCCAGGCGGCTCTTTAATTCTTCTGGCAACATTTATTGGAGTTGGATCTAATTTCTGTGTGTGTAATGGCTTATGAATTCATCGATGGTTGCTAAAATATGAAGAGGATGCGTTTTCAGATACACATATAATGGAGGTTTTGTTCAGTGTGTGGATATCCTTTTGAATGGGATGTATAAGACCAAGCTGAGAGTGGTAATGTTAATAGAAGATAGACATTAAAAGAGAGTGTTTTGACTCAGAAATATGAATCAATGCATTTGCAGGAAGTGGTGTGTACATCATAAATGTGAAGGACATCATGGGGTCTGAGTTTTAAAAGTATGAAGGAGACATGATGTAATTTGATGCTGTGTAGAAGACTATTGAAGAAATTCGAGCATATCAGTTTGTGTTGAAGTTTGAACGGTTTTATTGCTGAGTGTTTGGGTTGTGTTCAGAGTGTATGGTTGAGAGACTCACAGTACATGTGGAGGTATTGCTTAAAATCAGTGGTTTACAGATTTGTATTTGAAGTCTGGAGTTGGTGCTTCAGCCATTGGAGTTGGTGCTTTGGTGTTTTCGGAGTTGGTGCTTCGAAGGAGAGTTGGTGCTCCTGGTGGGTTGGTGCTCACTTAAAGTAGTCTGGAGTTCGTGCTTTAGCCATTGGAGTTGGTGCTTTGGTGTTCGGAGTTGGTGCTTCGAATGATAGTTGGTACTCACTATTTGTAATCTGGGTTGGTGCCCTTTGGAGATAAATAAAAACAATATTTTGCTGTGTTTTTTTTACCTGAAAGGGTTTTCCACGTAATTCTGGTGTTTATCTTGCATTGGTATTTTATGTTGCTGGTTTATGATCTGATTTCTGATTTACATGTTAAATCTGGTTCTAAAGTTTTAAAAGTTCTGAAATACTGATTCACCCTCCACCCCCTTCTCTCACTATTTCCTGTGAGCTCCTCAAATTGAATACAAGTCATCTTGAACTGACTGATATGAGCAGGTTGTAATATATGAGAAACTGTTTATCTAATGGATTTATAAAGCATAGATGTCTCTAGATGATGTGACATAACACATATGGATTGGGATTTGATATATGGGAAGGGCTGTTAGCTGGGTTCTCAAGATGGAGATCCAAGTTTGAATCCTCATAGTGACATTTAAAGGTGGGATTCCAAGTGGTGACTCTTGGACTTACATTGTGGCTTCTAAGTTAATTGTGATGTCCCCGATCTAGTCAGTTCTTGGGAACAGTGTGTTAGCCCTTTATTGGACCCTTGTGGGCTAGTTGGATTGGTTAGAGGGTCAGTGGTGTTTTCTAGAGGTGTTGATCATTCTCGTTTTCAAAGCCCAGTGATTGGTTCACAACAGGTGATAGCAGTTCAGGGGTTGACAGCTTCTGACGGCACGGGAATATTTGGAGTTTTGAGCGAGTTATGGATTTTTAAGTGATTTGAGTTAATTAATTAACTTAATGCCTTTTTATAAAGTCAAATTGACTTTATACATTTTATATCACTTAAATATTCTATAAAGGTGATTTAATATTATAATCACTTAAAATATAAAAGGGCGCCCACTTTATTTAAGTCAAACTATTGAAAGTGACTTAAATTATAATTTAAAAGATTTAAATGATGAAGTGGCGTATCATCTTGGAAATGCGTGCCTTCTTGATATAAGGCAATTTGGCAATGAGAAACCCTATTATTGATCATTTTGACTTTGCCTTGGATATTTTTTTCTGTGCCTTCCTCTGTGATTAGGGTTTGAGCATTATTTTCCATTGGAGAATGATTCCTCTTCGATGTTGAGCACTTTTGAGATTGTGAGAGATCAGTTGAATCAGTGCAGTTGAGAGCTTCATTCAGAGGTTCTACATGCTTCTAACAAAGTTTATTGTTCTGTTTATATGTGTCTGCAATAAGGAAGGGGGTTTCTACACTTGAGGCGTCCTCTTCAGCAATTCCACAACTTCCATCTTTGGCTCTTCAGCATTCTACTTGGGCCGTACTTTTGCATTGGTAAATGTCCCTGTTTTGGGAAGGCGTGTGAAGGAACTAGTTGAAACGCCTTTCTCTTGGCTACCTTTTGTGACCCTCTCTTGGCGTCTACCTCTCTCACGGGATTGTATCCTGTTTTGGAGTGGGAGAAGTCAGATCTGGAGCTTGGGCGAGCTTTTTTGTCAATTTTCATCAATTCCAGCTGGCAAACTGAGAAACTTCTTTATTTAATTATTTTGGAGCATTTCGAGTATGTGATTCGTTTGTAGTCTCATTATAGGTACTGCAAAATAACATCAATTACATATGTTGCTCAGAATATGTCTATATTGCATTTTTATAAGCTTTAATATGATGCGCACCTTCTCTTCTGTCTAGAAACATTCTCTAAAAAACTAAGTAAAACACATTAAGACTTAAGAAATTATTGGGGTTTGAGTTGAGAGCCAGCAGGGCTCATCACATTAATTAAAGTTGAATATGTGGTTTTAAGTGATTAAAAGTTGAGTGTGTTGAATAAAGTGGATACTGTGTTAGGGGAGCAGGTGTACCCCTTGTGGCTTCCACTGGTATCGGTTGGACTAAATATCCCATATACATATGAAATAATAGCTAGACGACCCAATTAAGGATTCAACCATGTAGCCAAATACACAAACACGCAGCAGATTTCAATTGATAGAACAAATAAACTTTATCGGTTCACAATCATGAAATACCTTATAGTCCGCAAGGGGTATACAGCATGAGGCCTCAACCTTCCAAGATATATGGACACTATTATGTGCAAACCACATAACTTTCATACAATACCCTTGATATGCTACTGTTCTATAAGCCTTAGCTTTGAATTATGATCCCTAATCTGATCTCATGAATGCTACCTTCCAATGGTTACAAATCTTGCTTTTACAGTGATACTTAGCCTCTAAATTGGTCTCTGTCAGCCAAAACGGGATGCAAAGCTTGATAAGATGAAATGTATAATTATGTAACATGTAGAGGGAATCTAAATGCAATACATACCATGAACCTCCAGGAGCCAATGAACTTGGAAACCTAACCAAGTGTTGCTGCAAAGCTCGTGTGGTCACTGCATAACTAAAATAGTGATTCTGATTTGGAACTGACTATGTGCCTTTGTGATGAGAACCACAAATTGCAGTGAACATATGATGGCTAGAATATGATTGTTAACCTACAAACAAACAAACAAATATGAAGGAGAATATTTTTAGTTGATGCAAGATTGCATCAATGCTGTGGATGCTCTTGCACACACAAACATATACTTTTCAGACATTCCATGTGTTACATTCATTTGTCTATGGTGGTGAACGGAAATTTCTTGCATCAGTGATTAAACAAACTCTAATCATATTGTTATTCTATATCTTTAAAAAATACATTTCATGCTGGTTGTGAGAACTATTTATCGACTCTATAAATTCAGACATTCTATGTGTTACATCCGTTTGTCCATGACGGTGAATGCATATTTCCTGCATATGTGAAAACTCTAATCATATTATTATTCTATATATATATTTTTAATGTTTCATGCTGGTTTTGAGAATGTATCCCTACGATAGACTGCTAATTGAAACCAACATGAGTAGACCACCACTGTGTGTACATATTATTCAGAATCCTACTAACATTACTCGGTCAATTCTTTTTGCTTGTACTCTATTGTGGGCTGTGGTACTGATTGCATATTCAAAATTTTCTGCTCTAAGTTCATAATAATTTTAATGTGGACAATGGATACCCCCTCTAAATGTAATATTTTTCTTCACATCCTGTATCATTTTAATGTTATTCTATTAGACTTATAATTATGTTGCAGAAAATTTAAAGAGGTTTATTGGGTGATGCAGGTATGGGCCTGTTTGGATTTCCACAACTCTAGTGTTTATGGTAACAGCACTGGGAAATTATGCCTCCTATTTGTCTTACGCTCAGGGCAAGCATACCACAGCTTGGTATTATGACATTAATTATGTGAGCTGGGCTGCTTTTGTTATTTATGGATACATTTGTTTGGTACCCCTTGGATATTATTTCCTTCTGAAGTACTTGAGCATACCAACAAGCTTTGTCCAGCTCTGTTGTCTTTGTGGATATTCTCTGTTTATCTTCATTCCATCTTCGGTATGTATGTGCTTCTTTATGCTTTGACTTCCATATAAGTACTAGGCCATTTCATGTCTTAATAGGATTACTAACCATTTTACTGTTGTTTGGCAGCTCCTATTAATCTTTCCAACTGAATTTTTAAGGTGGACTGTAATAATCCTTGCTGGCATAGCATCATCATGCTTTCTAGCATTTAATTTGCGATCACACATAATGACTATGAGTGACAAGTGGGCAACTGTTGTAGCAAGCGCATTTGCAATACAATTGTGTTTGGCCCTAACGATTAAGTTTTGTTTCTTCGTATAGATAGAATAGATTTAGATGAGTAGGTCTAGGGTTAGGTTTTAACTAGCACATTTTGCCGAGTTTCTTCAGGAGGGTCAAGTTACTTAACTTGAGCTCTAGTATATTCTATGTTCAAAGGATTATTGAAGACGAGTAACATTTAACCATATGGTCATGGTAATTTCTTCATCCATGGAAAAATGCACTAAAGATCCTGTCTCATATATGTGACAAAAAGCAATGTGGTTCACCTCTGAGTAGCCAGTCACGAACTGATAAAGGGGTATTTTTTTTGCCTCTTCTGAATTCCATTAAGCTATCCATCATCTTCACAGGGCATTGTAAAATAGTTTATCTTCCCACTTGAAATATACTATCCAGGTTTGGGACCTCTACTGGTAAAACAATTTTGCTAACCTTGCATTATGGAGGGAATTTAGGAAGTCGCTTATGGTTTGGAGATGAAGGATAGCAATTCCATTTAACTTAAGGCAAGCTTCCTTGCTAGTACTTTGTGCATGATTAATAATACCTGAATAATGGAAATCTGTTGAATTTTTCAAGTACTTTTAATAACTTTTTCATGAAATTTCTCTATATTTATTTCTATATAGCTAAATAAGCATCCTTTAATTCCTTTGCTCAACAACAGGTGGCTAAAAGACGGGCAATTAAACTTAAGCTCTACTCTCAACCTATAATGATTTACCTTCAAAACAGTTTTGCCATAGATGTCGAATATATTTTCATTGGGTGCTTTCTATCAAATGAAGAAACTGCAGTGCCCAACCTTCTTGCTATCTCGGTATGAAAATCATGTGTGTTAATGGGATATAGCTTCGGTCAGATATAAATGATGATTGCTAAATAGCATCATCATCATTTATGTGTGATCGAATTAATCCTTAAAACATATTTCTGGAAAATAAGTAAAACGAATTTATAAGCTTGCATAAATTCAAAATATTAAAATGTTAGAGTAAATTCTGCAGTAAATAAAATTGGAACTCATATCTATCCGCCTTGTATGAGGGCATTTGGATTAAGGTTGTTAAACCGAGTATTACTCGGTTGTCTTTGAGACCCGCGCGCCCAAAGGGACACGTCCCATGGGTGGACGTGTCTCCACTTGTGGAGGACGTGTGGAGACACGTCCTCTCATGAGACACGTCTCTTAGAGGCGGGTCTCCAAAGATATTTAGCATTGTTCTTTCATTGAATTGCAGACATCGAAATTATTAATGTTCTACAATCAGCACATTCAACACTAGAAAAATTAAAATCTGTCTTAGAATACATAGTAGAGTTCTGACACTTAGAATTTCCTTAGTTTTAGGCTCCTTGCCTGATTGAGATTTGATTACATTTTCATGGTATCAAAGCCAAGTTGTGTGAATCCAAATCAAATCTAGATATCAGATTGCTCTAGAAAATTCGTATTTTTAAAAATAGAATTCACATCACATTCTTCATAATGTCAAGTGTGATCAGATTTGAAGATCGTCTTGCAGGAGCAGACAACTTCACATCATGGAAATTCAGAATCATGATGATCCTTAAAGAGAATAAATTAGAATCACTTGTGAGAGAAAATAAAAAGGAACCAGAGGCTGATCCTGAGAAAACTCAATGGATTGAAAACAATGAAAAAGCCATGAAAATCTTAGTAGATGCAGTTAGGGATCATATAGTGCCCATCCTAGCAAAACATGAAATTGCATATCATATGTTCAAATCTCTTGAGAGTACCTATGAGATCAACAACACCAGTAGGACTCTTGCATTAAAGAGGCAAATCAACAATGCTCAAATAAACAAAGGAGAGTCCATTAATGCATACTTCATGAGGATCATTGAACTAAGGGATCAATTATCCATAATTGGATATCAGATTGATAGCAAAGAGTTAACTCTAATTGCACTAGGAGGCCTACCAAACTCATGGGAGTCCTTTGTTCAAGGAATAAGTGCAAGATCTAAACTCCCTAAGTTTGACAGGCTAAGATCTGACTGCCTTCAAGAAGAAAGAAGATTCTCTACAAAAGAAAACAAACAGAAAAACATAGATGAAGACATTCATGGACTCAACACATCGTCTAATAAAAGGAATAAGAAAAACTCCTACAAGGATCTTTTAAAAGAAAGAGAAATTCCAATGGAAAGGGATCTTCTAAAAAGGAGGACATCTCTCAAGTGCAATGCTTTAGATGTGATCAATATGGCCACTATGCAATGAAGTGCCCTGACAGATCAAAGCAACAAGCATCTTTTGCCAAAGTAGGAAAGACAAATTCAGATCATGAATCTGAGAACTTTGTGTTCTATTCAGCCTTATCTAGTCAAGTATCTAACAATATCAACAACTGGGTGATTGATAGTGGTTCTTCGAGGCACATCACAGGGTTTAGAGAACACTTAGACACTATGACTGAAGAGTCTGATGAAGATGTAACAATTGGGGATGACTCTATACATCAAGTAAAAGGGGTTGGAATTTTTTCCATCACATTGAAATTTGGTCTCTCCCTTCAACTCACTGGAGTCTTATTTGTACCTGGAATAAAGAGGAATCTAATATCCATCTCTACCCTTAAAGACAATGGATATAGGGTTACATTTATGGATGGAAAAGTTCTAGCATGGCCTAAAAACTCAACTATCAAGAAAGCCCAAACCATAGGTGTAAGACAAGGGTACCTTTACAAACTTTGCACTGAAGTTAAACAAGCCCTTACCCTTGACACCTTTGAGTCAAATGAAATTTGGCATAGAAGATTAGGACACCTTCATTTCCATGCCCTACCTTCTATGGAAAAACTTGTAACAGGCTTACCTAAGTTAAAACCATCTCATGAAGGAACTTGTAAAGGTTGTGCCTTAGGAAAGAATTCAAAGGGATCCTTTCCCAATAGTTTGAGCAAAACCCTAAATGTGTTAGATCTGGTTCACTCTGACTTATGTGGACCCATGTCTATACCTTCTAAAGCAGGATTTTTATACTATGTCATATTTATAGATGACTTCTCTAGGAAAACCTGGATCTATTTCCTTAAGTGTAAAGAGTCAATAGAAATCCTCAAAAGGTTCAAAGAGTTCAAAGCACTTACGAAAACTTCTCTAGGAGAAAATAAAAACCTTAAGGACAGACAATGGGAAAGAATACACCTCTGAAATTTTTAAGGAATTCTGCATGAGTGCTGGAATTAAGAGGGAGTTCACAGTGGCTTACAACCCTCAACAAAATGGGGTTGCTGAAAGAAAAAATAGAACCATTGTAGAAGCTGCCAAAGCAATGTTGCTTGACCAAAACATTGAAACCTCTTTCTGGGCAGAAGCCTCTAGGACTGTTGTCTACATCCAAAATAGATGTCCTCATTCTCATCTTGATAACAAAACTTCTGAAGAAGTCTTCATTGGCATAAAACCTGACATTAGTCACTTTAAGATTTTTGGTTGCCCCGTCTATATTCATGTGCCCAAGGAGAAGAGATTCAAACTTGAACCTTCCAGAAAGAAAGGGATATTTATGGGATATAGTGAAACCTCCAAGGCCTTCAGGATATTCATACCCGGGCAGAATCAAATTGAATTGAGTAGAGATGTTATTTTTGAAGAAGACATTGCATTCAAAAGGGCAAGAAGTTCTAGTGAGATAGAAAATTATTCCCCTAGGGTATTAGAAGTGGAACCTACTCCTGAGATTCAGAGGGAGTATCCTAAGGAAATGCCAAATGAACTTCAATCTACTTCATATGAGAATGCAAATGACAACAACAAGAAGAGGCCACTTTGGGCTAGAAAGATGATCAAAAAAGCTGAGAATCATACAACACCCAAAGGAACATTTAGGGAGAGTAAAAGACCCAAACGGTTCTCAAGCTATGTTGCTCTAATGAATGACATCATAAATTCAGAACCCTCCAGTGTTTCAGAAGCCTTCCGACATCAAGTATGGAAGGATGCTATGACGGAAGAGTATCAGTGCATTCTAAAGAATGATGTCTGGGATATTGTGCCCAGACCAAAAGAGAATCTGTTGTCTCGTCCAAATGGCTCTTCAAAATCAAACATGCTGTTGATGGTAGTATAGAAAAACATAAGGCACGTTTTGTGGCAAGAGGTTTTTCACAAAAGGAAGGCATTGATTATGAAGAAACATTTGCACCTGTTGCCCGTTACACATCTGTGAGAGCAGTGATAGCCATTGCAGCAGCTGAAGGCTGGAAGATCCATCAAATGGATGTGGAAATTGCCTTTCTAAATGGAACCATTGAAGAGGAAGTCTATCTAGAACAGGCCTGAAGGTTTTGTGATACATAAACCTGACTCACATGTATGTAGATTAAAGAAAACACTCTATGGACTTAAACAGGCACCCAAGGCCTGGTATGAAAGAATTGACAGCTACCTCTTGGGACTGGGATTCTCCAAGAGTGATGCAGATCCAAATCTTTACTTCAAGGTAATCAAAGGTGATATGTTAATAATTATCTTATATGTTGATTACCTACTGATAACAGGAGAAGATCATCTCATTGCTCAAGGAAAGAAGGATCTAACTTCAGAATTTGACATGAAAGACTTGGGCATCTTACACTACTTCCTAGGCTTGGAAGTATGGCAGAAATCAGATGGCATCATACTAAACCAAGGGAAGTATACTATTGATATTCTGAAGAGGTTTGGAATGTTGGATTGTAGACCCATGTCTACACCCATGGAAACCAACCTTCACAAACTAAAAGAAGCAGCAACAGAATCTAAGTGTGCAAATACCACTCTATATAGACAAATGATTGGATCATTGATGTACTTGGTTAACACTAGGCGTGATATTTGCTATGCAGTGAATGCTCTAAGTCAGTTCATGTGTGAGCCAAAGGAAATTCACCTTATGGCTGTGAAACATATATTGAGATATCTTCAAGGCACTATTGGATATGGTCTTTACAAAAATGACCACCTAGATCTACATGGGTACTTTGATTCAGATTGGGTTGGAAGTGTAACCGATCGAAAAAGCACATCAGGATGTTGCTTCAGTTTAGGATCGGCTATGATCTCCTGGATTTGCAGAAAACAGTCTTCAGTTGCACAGAGCTCAACAGAAGTTGAATACATTGCAGCCTCTATGGGAGCAAGAGAAGCAGTTTGGCTTCGTAAATTGCTTGTGGGACTCTTTGGTGAGCCCTTGAATCCTACAATTATTCATGTGATAATCAGAGTTGCATCAAACTCTTTGTAAATCTTGTCTTCCATGATAGATCTAAGCACATTGAGATCCCCTATCATTATGTAAGAGATATGGTAGAAAGGAAAGTGATCTAGTTGGAGTATGTTAGTACAAATGATCAAACTACATACATTTTCACCAAGCCTCTCTCCCGAATCAAGGTAGAACACTTCAGGAAGAAACTTGGTATGGTTGAAATGTAATTTGATATTTATGTCTGAAATTCAAATTGTTTATAAATTGTACTAATATATAAAGATGTTTAATGTGTAAACTCTTTTGTCATGTGTATGACTCCATGACCTTATGGGCCTACTCCTCCTGTGTACATTATTGAAAGGTGACGATCTTTCTGATAATGAACACTTGTATTTGACATTGTAAAGTGACGACTCTACAATGTTGAGTTGAACTATCATGATAGATATCATGTGACTTGATATCTGTGGACATGTCATGATAGTATCTCTTGGACACTTTTGATGAATATCATGGGACTTGATATCATTTGAAGATCATTGTGATCCTTAAGAGATAATCATGGTGGATAATTATATATCTGTGGATATGCCATGAATATGGTAGACATCATGTGACTTGATGTCAGTGCACATACCATATTGAAGATGTGTTATGAAGAATGTCATGTGACTTGACATTATTGAGAAAACATATCATATCTTCGATATCACGTGTGAAGGTGATATCTCCACTTATTTGATTTGAAATATCTTCCCTAGCTAAGAGGGAGTGTTAATGGGATATAGCTTCGGTCATATATAAATGATGATTGCTAAATAGCATCATCATCATTTATGTGTGATCGAATTAATCCTTAAACATATTTCTGGAAAATAAATAAAACGAATTTATAAGCTTGCATAAATTCGAAATATTAAAATGTTGAGTAAATTCTACATTAAATAAAATTGGAACTCATATCTATCCGCCTTGTATGAGGGCATTTGGATTAAGGTTGTTAAACCAAGTATTACTTGGTTGTCTTTGAGACCCGCGCACCCAAAGGGACACATCCCATGGGCGGACGTGTCTCTTAGAGGCGGGTCTCCAAAGATATTTAGCATTGTTCCTTCATTGAATTGCAGACATCGAAATTATTAATGTTCTGCAATCAGCACATTCAGCACTAGAAAAATTAAAATCTGTCTTAGAATACATAGTAGAATTCTGACACTTAAAATTTCCTTAGTTTTAGGCTTCTTGTCTGATTGAGATTTGATTACATTTTCAATGTGAAAAGGTAGTTTGAATGAAACCTACAACGAAGTTCTAAAAAATAGCTGTCATCTGAAGTGATATGAATCTTAAATGATAATTCTCGAGGAGAAAATTCAGACTTATTATTTGGAAATGGTAAAATGTAGTTTTAATCTGTCAATACAATCTTAATTAATGATGGTACCTTGAATGCACTGAGTTACTGAAAACACCCAACTGTAAACGGCCAGCATGAATGACCCAGATAACAACTAAAAACAGCCAACCAAAGACAAATTTAATAATTGATATGCTCATTAGCACACTAATTCAGTATCATAAAAGTAATGGATTCTTGAATTTGTCTTGAAATTAAGTATGACGTAAAAGTTTCTGCAAATAGCAAACATGTTGGCCATTTAAGCTTCACCATTGATAACAGTTAGCTAATAACAAATTTAACAATTGATATGCTAACTAGCATGTTAATCCATTATTGTGAAAATGGATTCTTGAATTTGCCTCGAGATAAAAATAGTATGAACATGGATCATGGATTCTTGAATTTGCCTTGAGGTGGTAATAGGGTGAGGTTTAAGAGTTTTTATTGTTTGAACCGTTGGTTTTGCATTGGAACATGGATTCCTGAATTGTCTTAAGATGGTAATAGGATAAGGTCCAAGAGTTGTCATTGTTCGAACCGTTTGTTTTGCATCGGAACATGGGTGTTCACCAAGTGCATTGTAAGAGTCGTTGCTTTAATTAATGTGATACATAAAGCTTTATTGAGATAGACTATCCTTTAATCCCCATGTCACTTATCTATATTTGACTTCGCTCTGACAAAATTGTTCTTCCCAAGAAAGCGTGTCCAAGAGTGTATGCTAACTATTTTTGAATGGAGAATCTCAAACCTACGTTGCTTCCCTTTGTTAAGCTTTGTTGAGACATGATTACGCTTCCCATGCCTATTCTCCAAATTAGTGAGCATATGCTACCTATGATTGGATGTTACTTTGTGTTTACTTAAACCTTGCGCTCTAGTAATATGCAAGCTTTGATGTTGCTGACCTGTGAACACTCTAGAAGATATTCTCCTCGAGCTCACACAAATGAATATCTATGTGCCAACTCAACTTTCAGGACATTGCATGAACATCTCCTAGGGATGCAAACAACAATAACAGCTGTTAGTTTTTTGTTTGTTTGTTTGTTTGTTTGTTTATGAAACATATAAGAAACATTTAAAACAAAGCATCAATATACAAGGAAACACAAAATAATTAAAAAATAAAGATTGCTATGGAGAAAATGTAATGGGTGAAAGCTCCGAAAAGAGTGAGTGAGCAATTTGTTCATGCCACTATCTTCGTCATTCACGTAAGTGTTGCAATGCCAATATGACTAATTTGAATTATCACAAGGGTTTGAAACTCTTCACCCTTAACTTAAAAAATTGTCTTTTGACACTTCACTCTCATAGAGAACAGAAAAGTGAAGGTTTTAACATGTTACCATTGTATTTCACCTCCTAAAGATGTAAACAACAGGAACAAATGTTATCCTTGAAAAAGAAGATAAAGAAACATGTAAAACAAATCATAAACATGCAGGAAAAAATAAAATAATTAAAATAAAATGATTACGTTGGAGGAATTGTAAGTAAACTTCAAAAAGTGAGCATTTTGTCTATCCCATTATCTAACGGATTCACATTTGTTGCAATGTGAATATAGCCAATTTGAGTCATCACAATGCTTTGAAACTTTATAGCCCTACCATGCAACCCCTACAACTAAAAAATTATCTTCAACACTTGCAATCTCTCAAAGAACATGAAAAATGAAGGTTTTAACACGAGTCACATTTGTATTTTCACATCCTAAAGATGCAAACAACACTAAAAAATATTTTCCATGATACAACATACAAGAAAAATATAAAACCAAAAATAAATATGCAAGGAAACACACATAAGAATTGAAACACAAAGATTACCTTGGACAAACCCTAATGGGTGAAAACTCCAACAAGAGTGAGCATAGACATTTTTCTCATCCTACCATCTTAGTCGTTCATACAAGTGTTACAATGTCAATATGGCCAATTGAAGTCATTACAATGCTTTGCAATTTCATTAAACCTACTATGTAACTTATACAACTTGGAAATTGTCTTCAACATGAATAAAACTTAAAAAAACGTGAAAAATGAAGGTTCTAACATGTATGAAACCCTTACACCTTTGTGTTTTCACAAGATATGCTATTCCTCTAGATGGAAGAATGAATGTTTAATAAATTATTTTTTGTGCCAAGACCCTTCAAATTCTACTCTATCCTAAAAGTTGCACTTTTGCCAATCTAATGAGCTTGTGTTCACTATCATCTTTGATCATTCATTGCAAACATTGTCTACCACAACACTTAATTTTCACCATTCTTGGTTTTCTACTTAATTCCACAATCTACAAAATTTGTCTAAGATTTCCAAGACATTTTGAACCACCTCGACTACCCTCCAAACATCAACATAGATTGTCATGCATCTAAAACACCACTTTTGTGACATTTCTATGCTTCCAAGTCATATAACATCAATGAGAAGTTCTCAAGGCCTTTGTTTTTGATAATGGTAAAAGTGGGATTGAAAAAGGCCTAAACCCTTGTACAACAATAGCCAACTAGCTAATAGAACAAGTACCATACCAATGAGGCAAAACACAATGAGATACAATTGCAGTCAAATTGCTACACCCAACTTCAACAAAAAAAGAAATGGCATGGACCCTCAAGGCCCCACTCATGTAATGCTAGATCCAACCCTTATCAATCTCACACCCTCTACTCTAGAGTGAGATTGGGAGAAAGATTTAGGAAGATCCTCTTCTTCCTTTGAACAATAGTCCATGAAATATCATCATCAAAGTCCTCAAAACAAGAAGGGGTGAATCCTCTATAGAGGGCCCAACATTGCATGCAATAGGAACAATGGAATGGTTGGGTGTGGTCAAATGATGAACCACCACCTCATGGGTAGGTTGAAGTTGAACTAGAGCTGAAAATAAAGTTGGTTGAGTGATTGGAGTAGAAGGTGGAAGGGACTCTCCAATGGTTGGGTGTGGTCAAATGATAAAATGTGTGCAAACCAATATCTTGAGAAGACTTGTCATCCTAGGAGAATCCCTTAATCTGAAAGTTAGAGTCATGGATAGTCAAGTGGTCTTCACTAGAATTCTTCCACCATTTTGTTTTTCCCTTGTGTCATGAGAGTGGACAATCAATAACTAGGTGGCAAATGGAAAAACTTTGTTTGCATCTGAAAGGGAGACTCTCATAGTCAAGAGGTTGGATCCAAGGTATGCTCCCCATCATCAAAACTACATTTTTTGTGAAGAGGCTTGGAGATATTAATGTCCACTAGGATGAGAGATCTCAATGATTTTGTTGGTTCAACAAAATTAGACTTGATTTTTGAATTAGTCATCTTGCATTAAGAGGCATGTGGACTTCAAAGATCTAGGAGCTAATAAAATGTGATAATCTCTTCCCACATCGTGCTTTGAAACCTATTTTTCCTTATTTGGAAGTTCTCATTAACCTAATCAATAATATTGCATGTTTCTCACACCTTGTCCTCCTTAACCTTCTTGTCCAATATGATGTCATTCTCTATCCCTTCTTGGTTATAAGGAGCTAAATCATCCACTTAAGATAGAAAAACATCCTCTTCATCCAACATCAAAGGTTTAAGCACGTATAACTTCACATTAACAACTAATGTAGATCTTCATGCAGGTGGATAGGCTAGCATAAAGATATTTTCTCCCACCTATTTATGATTTAAATCAATCCATGTATGATATGTTTCATCTTCCTTGATAATCCTCAAAGTCTCCCTTCGCTTGGATACACCCACACCTTATCTCCAACATGGACATACATTGTACCCCGCACTATGTTGATCATGTTCACACTTGTACCTAGCTTGAAACTCAAGTTTTTCTTGCATATGAAGGTTTATTCAAAGTTAACACTAAGATAGACATATAACCATAAGATAAAGAAACCAATGCTGAGAATCATGATCAATGGATTTCTTAAACGGAGGTCTACTTTAGCCTTTAACTCATCAATAAATTTCTTTGCAAGACTCAAACTAGCTAGCAACACTCTTAACTTGGTATGAAAGCTATGCCTTATCCTTGGATTGCCTCAAGATTCCTCCAATTTTCAAATGTGAAGACTTCAAGGTCTATTGAAAAAACAATTTAATGTCCCATCACTTGGCAAATATCACAAAATAGTTTTTCATAGTTTGCCTTTGTAGAACCCTCTCCTTTGCAATTGGTGCACCACAATTCCTTGTTTTCTCTTGTATTCTCCTTCTCGACCTTCAACTCTTTCATCATCCTCATCATGTCTTGTCTGAATGCTTGGAGGGTTTTTTATTCAACATCATTGTCATCTATGCTCTCATCATCGCTCATCTTCCTCTTTCCTCTGGAAGATGTCTTGTCTTTGCTTTCTATGTGCATTGCCCAATCGTAGGCATCAATGTATGATGATGGAGGTACAATCTTCATCTTCTTCCCTAGCAAAGGGATCAAGCCTTTGATGAACAACCTCTTCTTCAACCCATCAGTTGGTTGGATTTTCAGTTGGACCAGTAACTCTTTAAGTCTATGATTGTAGGCTCATATGTTCTCATGCTTTCCTTGTTTGGTATTGTATATCTTTGCTACAATCTTGTTGTCATCTTTCAAGAGTTTGAATTCTTCCTGGAACAGACATTTCAATGCCTCCCATGTGTTTTTATGTCCTAATTCTAGTTTGATATACAAATTGATTGCTATTCCCCTAAGAGTTATTGGAGATGCTCTTAGCCAATATGCTCCATCATCCCGACTGTCCGATACCCAAATTCTTTCATAGGTTTTACAATGTCGTACAAGGTCCTTTGACTTGTTTCTTATGAAATTTGGAAGTTTCTGCCTCTCCACATTCAAACTTATTGGAGTTACCATCTTGCCTCTTCGCACCTTCTGTGATACTGACTTGCTTGGAGAGTTTTGATTGCACTCTCGGACATGTTGTGATCCTCTACTCGTCCTTTGTTAGCATTTGCCACCTTCAGGTTGCCTAAATGGTTTTTTTGATGCTCCCTCTATCTTGGTGTTTTTGACTCTAGTCATATGATGTTCAAATCTTCCTTCAATGTCCATTGCTTAATTTGGTGAATGATCTATGTCAAATCATCTATATGTTTCCTTTGGCCTTCCCCTTCAACCAATTCTATTTGCATGAATTGCTCTTGGATAATTAGGTTGGTGGTTTCCTTCTTGCCTTCCCCCTCGGTCAATGGTGTCTTCCAACAATGACCCGTCTTTGTCTGATGGTTCCTTGATGGTGTTCTCTTCCTCACTTTCCCCTTACTTTGATGATGATGGCCCAAATGGTTCTATAACTTGGTTGATGAGGTCAGTTTATGTTTTGTCATCGGCAAGTGGTAGGTGTTTGGCTATTTCAATCAAATCTCCCCTTATACATTCTCTTTTCCTAAAGGTTCTTAGTCTCACCCAACTACATATTTCACTCGCACTTTTCCTTCAACTTATATTCTTGGTTGGACTTGGACTTTCTTCGAGAAATACTTTCCTTTCAATGACTTCACCCCTCAGTTGTCATTGTCATTGTTCAATTTGCTCTTTTATCCTTAAGGACCTTATTTTATGGTCAATGAATTCTTGACCACTTTGTTTTAATTTTTCATTTTTGTTTAAGGTTAATGGTATTAATTCTTTGACATATTTCATCATTCAGTGTCACATTCTTCCTCTTCTCTTCTAGTTTGTTCTTCATGCCATTGTAGGATTTGTTGCCTTCACTATTCCCTATCTTTCTTGGCGTGAAGGTCTTGTATTTTGAATAGTGTTGTTCTATTAATCTCGATAGTATGTCGAGAAGATAGTCAACCTTTGGATTGGTAGTCAAGTTATCCCAGATGGCGACCTTAGGAACCTATTGTCACATGAAATTGCACCTTGTTGAGCATGAAGTTCAGCATTCCAATCAAACAATGGAAACAACCTCAAGGTGTGGGACCTTTATGTGAATGAGGTGGAATCTTCGGAGAACGCTGACTTCCTTTTTCAATCCCAATGCAATGTGTTGGTCCAACCCAACACATGAAAACCTACCACTAACCTACTCTAACAACTCAAAAGGGAAAAGGGGAGAAGGAATGCATGAAAAGGAAAATGGAGGTGATACACCAAGATGGAAAGGTTGTTTCTTCCTGACCAATATTGCACAATACATCGTTGAAGAGGGGCAAGGGGACTTTCACAACTCTTTGTTTGGTAGACTTTCAGAGGCATACAAGAAGGTTAGGGTTTTATAAGGTGCTAGAAGGAAAGAGGGTTTCACAACCAAAAATTGTAAATAATTTAACACAACATACATACATGAAAGATAGAAACAAGCACTTAGATATGCAAAGTTATAAGGTGTTGGAAGGAAAGAGGGTTTCACAACCAAAATTTGTAAACAATTTAACACAACATACATACATGAAAGATACAAATAAGCACTTAGATATGAAAAGTTATAAACTTAAACACAAAAGAGCTGAGAAGAGGAAAACTTGATCCATTTCAATAACATAGAGGCAAAAAGCCAATCTTTACAATGGTAGAGTGTAAAATATAGTCTGCCAAAGAAAATCCCCAAAAGAGCCAGATGGAGAAAGAACAACCTGCTGAAGAAGAACAAAATGAGTACATTTTTTTGCCTTTATAGATTAGACATAATTGAAAAGCACCAATCGAACCCTAACCCTAACTAGGATTAGCAAAAAAGACTGTGCGTGCAATAATGGAGCCATTTTGTGAAAGATGTGACTAGGGCATAGATCCGCTAAGAAAGTCAACAAAGAACAATAAATGGGCATGGATGCCCATGAAATCCACCTGTAGGAGATAGGAATGCATTAAATGTCATCCTTGAAGCCCAAGAACCAAGATAGGCCGCTCAAAAGTTGAATCAAGCATTAAAAATGTCACTTAGAAAACACATCAAAATGTTGAAAGGTCGAGGTGTCGGACCTGAAAGGAAGCCTTTACAAGCATGAATTAAATGGCCTAGAGCTCCAAAAAATGTATCTATCGAACGTTGGCGACCAGGCGGTCGAGAGTCAGGTTTAGGGGTACTGCTTACCACATGCCAAAGGAAGAAGAGAAGAAGCGAAACCGTGAAGTCCAAAAGGAACACCAGGGGTAAGAGAGAAGGCTTACCTTCGAAAATTGAAGGTAAAGGGGAAGGTTTACCTTCTACAAAAGGAGAAGGTAAAAGGGGAAGACCGAAATCCCACTATAAGTAAACTTTCAAAAATCAGAGGAAAGCTTTACCTCTTACCTAAAGAAGGTAAGAGGTAAGGGTGAAGGGCGAAGGCCGATAGAAGAAAAGTGCAAGGAGGGAAGAGGAAAGAGGGAAGGCCGACCCATGAAGTTCAACAAACCAAGACTTAGACAATTCTTGAAACTTAATCGAGCTTCAGTGATCAGAGGTAAGGCCTGAGGCTTACCTTTAGAGATCAGTAATGGGTAAAGGCAAAGGCCAACACCCAAAATACTTAGAAGAAAGATGGGAAAGGAGAAGGAGTGATGGAAAAGGCATGAAGAAGCGAGTAAGAGACAACCTAAAA
The DNA here is from genome assembly GCA_007258455.2 of Sequoia sempervirens. Classification (NCBI taxonomy): domain Eukaryota; kingdom Viridiplantae; phylum Streptophyta; class Pinopsida; order Cupressales; family Cupressaceae; genus Sequoia; species Sequoia sempervirens. Next base: position 383,226,406 of record VDFB02000003.1, on the reverse strand, counting down.
ACCCAAAATTCTGGGACAACAAAATTTAGGAAACCTCAAGGAGAAAACATGCAAGATGGCCCATGGGGGATCTCTCAGATCTATTATCAATGATGGGACATCAAAGGGGGGCATGAAATGTTAACAAGACCTCTCGCCTAAGAGCCTCCCTTCGAACGTGCCACTTGAGTGAGATATTCCACAAATTTATGAGGTCTTCTGTCAATGTGTCTTCTCTTTCCTCATTTTCTTGCATCGACTCTTTGGCTTGCTGACCCATTATAGTGCCATGAGTCTTGTCTATGTTAGGTGTATTGCTAGAGTGTATTGATAATGGTGCAAAATGTTTATTGACAAAGCTACTTGACCAATTAATATAGTGTAAACAAAAATGTAGAATAACAATAATAGAACATGTTATTTACACATACAATGCATAAAGTATGAGTGTTGTATTCTATTCATCAGATGGGTAATAAGAACATCATATAGAAAAATGTCTAGTCCTCGATTCCAAATGTATTGTGACATATATAGTCAGTTGATGTTGGTTGAGGACACCAACCGTCAACAACTTCCTAGCCCAACTAACCAACTGTTAGGAGACTAGTTCCTGATTACATGTATTAATTACTTTTTGTTGATTACAAATTTATTTATTTATTTACTGACTACAACGTCTAGCAGTGAACCAACCAAGACTTATCAACATTATATGCATACGAATTGGTGGTAAACCATCCAAATTTACAAAATAAAATGCATATAAATATATACCTCCAATGATACTATATCCAAGGTTTACAAGACAAACATAAATACACTACAAAATAGCATAAATGGTTGATATAATATTAGAACAAGTCTGATATAATATTTTGATTACAAAATTAGTTTGTTGCAATAACATAAATTAGTCTAAAAAGTCAAAATGAGCATGAAATATCATAGCTAGAATGTGTGTTCATTAACCCAGCTAAAGTATACATTGAAAGTTGATGCAAAAGGCTTATATAGTGCTAATACAACTCTATACTATTGTCACACTATCAAAATCAGAATTGATACATACTAAAAATACTCTATAATCACCTTCAGATGTTGAAACAATAACCTAATGTGAAAGAAAGCAAGTCTATCCACTAAACAACTAAAAATGCACTCCAAACACACAAATTTTAAACAAAACAAATTAGTTGCTAGTACAATAAGTACTAAAATAGTTGGAAAATTCATAAAATAATCAAAGTCCACAGCGGATTCAATCACATCAAAATCTTACTATCAAATCATTTGAAAACTCAAGTACATATTACAAATAAAAAGTGAGCAACAAACCCTTGTTTGTGTCAAAAAAATAGTGACCAACCTCAAAACCCTTTCAATGGGGTTGCTCAACCATAACAATATTTATGCTCAATAACAATAACTTTCTTAAAATGACATCACACACAAATAATCTCCTCACTCTGTATTCATTTTCCATTAATGGCAATTGTAATATTCTTGTAAACCTTTAAAAATAATAGATAAATCATCTTCTAAAAACCCTCTATAAAATCTATCAATTTTGTCTTACCTACATGACTTCACAAAATTGCAAATCTTCAATTGTACTTGCGACTTGTATTTTAAAATTATTTATTGAAATATTCTATAAATAAAACCCATTTGATCAAAATCTGAAAAATCAAAATAATGAAGCACCAACATAGATTCAAAATGAATCTATCAACAATCAACTAGTGAAGATCTTTCACTCCTTATATACTTTTCTCATCAAACTTTTTGAAAGATACATTTAATATTCACTTTTTAATTAAAATCTCATTTTTGCTCCAAAAGACCTTTTTTTTAAAATCAAAATAATGATAAAATTTGACATGCAAGGTCCAATATTATGCATCCATGATTCAAAAAATTTCGTCTTTTTTCTGAAAAGATATTATACTAAGGTGCCCATTAAATTATTTTAATAAAATTAAACAACCTTAGTAAAATAATTAAATTAAAGCCAATAATACACTCAAGTTGCAAAAATTGTCGAAAAACATCAGAATCAAAATTTGACCACATTGGAATGAAACCGATGATTAATAATAAAAAATGGGTTCAACTGGATGACTTACTATAAATAGACACTTTCTCCAAGAATCTTGGATAAGTCACCAAAAGTTAGAATTCACTTCGAAAAGTGGCATAAGCATCCTCTAGACCATTTGATCTCATCGCCAACATCAAACATCCCCTTTGGCATGACTGATGGTCATTGAGAATGCCAATGCTAACTACAATGCTAAAGTGACAAAATGGGACAATATAGCCCACCCTCCCCAAAGATTGCTTATCCTCAATCAATGTCAACACAACTTGAAAATCACCTGACTGAGCCAAACTATAACCAAATGTGATCCCAAGGTCCCAAATCAATCTCTAATAAAATCAATCATGTTGTTGTTGCACTACTTTGATTAAAATTATAAACCCATCATGCCAAGTATGCACTCTCCTCCCTTGTGACCCAAAAATGTAATTATCTTGTAAACCCAAATTGAAGTATTTGTAAGAGTTGAATTCCATACCATGAGAAATATCCTACCAAAGCACCTTAATGTGGTCCACACCAAAAATCCCACTGTCTAACATGATACTGGATAACAAGAAAAATATTTTTCTTAATAGGAGAACATGCTTGTTCGCATCTCTAATCATGGAGTCCCAAAAGTGATGCAAATTAGTCTCTAACAAGTGGTTGATTTAAATGGTCACAACAGTTAACTCTGAAATTAGCTATCCTAGGAATGCCCTCATGGACATAAATTGATGACACCTCATTGACACTTAATCTCCAAGTGCCAAAAAGGCAGTCTTGAGCACACCAACTCACCCAACCAATTGCAATAATTAAAGCATAATTTAAAGATATATACCAACATCATGAAATAACTACAGTAACCATCACTTGCCAATGTGGAAGCAAAAAATGTCTGAACTATATTAAAAAAATTCCCACAACCCGTTGCGATAAAACTTGCAAGTACTCAAAATCAATATGCTCGTAAATTGAAGTTCCCAAACTCAACACTATAATGTTGGGGTAATAACTATAAAAATGAATTACTTCTGTATACACGAGGAATAGGAGTGTGAAAGTGGCTAGAAGGGCCTCTCCAATGACTGGATCACCTCTACTATCCAAATCTACTTGCATAAAATACTCCATTGTTGGGTTGGAATCTCATGCCAAATCATCTATGTGCAACCAACCAAGGTCTTATGTAGGCTGATTAGAAGGTGGAAAATGATATCAACTCTAAAATGTAAATCACCATCCCAATCTAGAGCCATTATCTCACAACTAAAATCTTCACCTGGGTCCCAACCCCTATGATTATCACCAACCATATCATTGAACTCAGAAGGTGCTTCATCCTCTACGCAATATTCTTGTTGATCCAAACATCCATTTATTGATTTCTTGAGACAATGGACTAGATCAAAAACATCACATGTATGATAACAAGTTCTTCAATCACTTTCCCAATCTCCTTTGCTCTTTACTCATTTCTCAGTCTCTGAAATTTATTACAGTAGCAAATTTTGTAGCTTTGAGTAATGCTATTTGAGTACCTTTTAAATAATCTCTAGTTGTATTAAGCTCAAAGGTGATCTCATCAACTTTAACCTTTATTTCCATGAACATAGATAAGGCCTCATATGCAAGTTTCATTGTCATATATCTATCTTTGATTATAAGCAATTAGGATGATTTCATTTCTTGTATAGTGCTCTTAATCTTTTGCAAATCAACAAGGGAAATAATTTGTTCATATTAATTTTTGATGTCTTGTGAATGAAATTTTCAACAAGGCTTTTTGTGCCATCCAACCTAGATAATGTGTGCACTTCATTTTTCAGCAAACACCAATAATTGTTTTTTCCATCTTCCCTCATGAATATCTAGATAATGCAAATTTAATGAACTACTATTATAATGCATGCATAAATCAGAACATTCTTCGTACCTTTCAATAGTGTCTCCATGGTTGTCTCAAGCCTCATATGCTCTCGTTTAGAACTTGTCTCATCTTCATTGGTCTTTGGAACTATCATTTCTTTGTTCATAAATGGTAGATGGTCCTTCAAATTATGTGATTCACTAAAATAAACTCCTTGCATTAAAATTTCTGATTTTTCTTCAAAATCAAGTCTCTCAAAATTATCTACAACAATGTCATCCTTTTCACATAATTTAGGATTCAAAGTTAGGACAACAATTTGGTCAAAAATAAATCCATCACAAATTGGTTCTTAATCATATTTAGGTTCCAACACACCAAATCCCATGGATATATGAGCTAAAGGTCTTTTTCTAAGAGAGTATGCGCATTCTCACGAGATATTGATTCCCTAAACAAATCATTTCCAATTCAAAGAGATTGAAACTATTATGAGCACTACTCTCCATAGGCTCTATTTGGAAATCAGACCAATACCCATATGAACTACCATCATTAGAGTGAGATAAGGAAACTTCATCATAGGCTGATTTGGAGACATCAATGTACCCACCTTTAGTATGCTCTTCTACATTAGTGATCTCAACAATGTCACCATTTGCATCTACTCCACTTGTATCATCAAGGAACTTGGTAGTAACAAAAATCTTGTTAGATTGGTCTATACTTGCAACCAATGTTGTTGTTTTCCTCATACACAATCTCATAAATATTAGTTGCATGCAAGTCTAAGAGGTCATCTTGGGGGTCTATCATACATTTATGATACGATAAGGTATTTTTTTCATCAAAAAATTCTGATTTGAATCCTTATTCTTCCTCACGCTCCTCATTTTCCAAGAGAGGTTTCAACTTCTTCTCACACTTAGAAATCACCATTTCAGCTAAGGCTTGCTCAATTGATAAGATCCCTCGATTTCCCTTCTTCCTATTAGCCAATAGGGTTAAAAAGTGATTGTGGCACATCATCACTTTTGTTAATAACCAAAACCATAATGGTTTTCATGGTTGCAATAACATTATTAACATGATATTTTCTTATTATAAAAAAGAAATGGTGAAATATTTGGTGAATCAAATCACCCAATCCCAAACTAACATGTTTCCCAATTCGAGTTTTACAAATGTTTCAAGAATGGTAACCTTTCTAGAAAAATGAGAACATGTGATATCATCCATATCTTGGAAACTATCCACCAAAATTTGAAGTATCCCTTTCATTGTGTTATCCTTGTAAGGAGATTTAGGTGTTAAAATTGTCATGATTTTGTTCAAACATGAAGAAACAATGTCTTACCTCATTATTTGTGTGTTTCAGCCACTTATGCATACTTAAAGAAGTTAATGTAGGAATTAAGGCTACTTGCAACAACTGGGAGGGTGAATCTTCCACCACGAGCAAACACTCTTCCACTTCTTTCAAAATTTTGAGAATAACATCTCTTGGTTGAGATAGATATCCAAGTTTACCACTTGTATCCAAGAGTTTTTTGACCAACGTCTTTTCACCTTTTTGTGCTATGCTTTTGTAGTGTAGGGAAAAGTATCCATTTTTCACACTTAATTTGGAAATAATTAATAAATTAATGAGCTTAATTATGCCTTAATTTAGTGTTGTAATATTCTTTCCATATTCACATTAAGTTTAAAGCCCTTTTTAATAAAATGGACTTAATTGTGCCTTGTTTTTGGTGTTGTAAGGTGTACCTTTACACTTTCACATTAATTTGGGGCTTTATTAATTGATTGAGGTTAATTTTCCTTAATTGGTCCCTTTAATTCAAATCCAAGCCTAATTAAATGCAAATTCTGAGGGATAAAACCTGGCATTCATAAATGCCATTACACAACACTTAACTTTGGAAGATATGTGTCGTAGGTAAGTGACCTAGGACTCATTAATCGCCATAGGGAAAATAGGTCCTCACTTAGACCTATGACCCTATTTTTACATAATGTTTAACATTTCCCAATGTGTGTCATAGGTAAGTGGCCTAGGTACCATTCGCCCTATGGCGAATGGGTCCTCACTTAGACCTAGGACCCCTCTTTGAAATATTTTTTGGCAATATTTTAATGATTTCAAATCTACAATTCAATCGGCTTGTGATATTTGAATTTCGGGAATTAATGTTAATATTCATATAAATACAAGGCTATTTCATCATGTTTTACCTAACTAGCAATTTTAAGTCTTCAAGCATTCTAGCAAATTTATGAGCAAGTGTGATCAAGAGCATTCAAGAGCAATTTCAAGGAATTCAAGGGCAAATTTATAGAAGAATATTGTAGCAATCAAGATTCATCCATCATGTCAAATACTTATTGCATCATGCATTTGTTTGAGCTAATATGTTGATGTAGTGTTCAAGATCTAATCAAGCATATCAAAGGCATTATATCATATCAAGTTTCATGATCAAGATCTACATTCATTGAGGCCACTTCATGCTATTTTGAAAATTTTTACTCCAAGGATTCAAATAAGATTTTAGGTTGAAGATCAATTGGAGAGCAAAATTGAAGAAACTTGCAAAGTTGTCAAAGTTGCAAGAAAAGTTATCAAATCATGAAAAATATTCTATAGATTTTATTTTCGGTTTTTGATAGTGAACACTTGGAATTTGGGAGTGCGGATTGAGCAAAAGAGAACCTAGAAAGCATTTTATAGAAACCTTAGCCATGACCCATTCACCATAGGGTGAACGAGTCCTCAGTGAGCTTCAAAAGGCGATCTTTGGTGATAGGTACATAACATTTTCTCATTTCCAGATCTACCTTTTGATTGATGTTTCTATTAGATTTGATTTATGTTCTTCATTTGTATTTTATAGCACACATTTTGAATGAAATTGGAGAAATAGATCCAATATTCATTAATTCATTTTGGTGAACCTATTTTTCTATGTTTCATTATGGTGAACCCGACCTTTTGAACCCAAGTTTGATCCTTGCATTTTTTGATTTTGGAGTCTTTTTTCATACTAGATTTAGATCTTGCATTTATTTGCATCTCTTTGCATTGAATTAGGTCTCATTTAGGGTGTCTAGTTTGCATTTAACTTTCCATTTCATTTAAGGGTTTAGGATTGCATATTTTGCATTCTTTAAATATGAAAAATACAAAAAAAATAGTCATCTTGTATATCATTTTATATAGCATTCATTTGCATTTGAAAATTGAAAAAAAAATGCATTCTAGGTTGTCATTTTATCACATTTTTCACTTGCATTCCACATTGAATTCATAGAAAAATCAAACTGAAACTTGCTGTAACAAACCATAATTTGGAAACCACTGTAAATCACTAAAAAATCTGTAAAATTTTGTTTCAAAACCCTCACCTAGGACCCATTTGTCCTAGGGCGAATGAGTCCCTAATCAGGGTCACATTTTTATTTTTTGGGCATTAAACCATGCATTTCTGCAATTCTTGTTTGTTGTTTTCATATTTATATTATTGTTTGCAAAATTTCTATTTCATTATTTTGATCATATCTAGCTTAATTTGATCAAGTTAGTGCATTGTATGATTTCAAAAGTGTATTTACAAGACTTCAATTTTAAATTTTTGCATAGTGTAATTAGCAAATTACCTTGTTTAGAATATGAAAATTGCATTCTAGGTCATTGCATTGCATTTTACCCTCTTTCCATTTTGGGTTGGCATTGAGTTTGTAAAACTTGTATGAGCTTTACAACTTGGTGTCCTATTATCAATACTATTGTAAGACGTAGTTCGAGACTCATGTCATCACTCAATACACCATTCGTCATGGATCTTGGGTATTCTAACTCTCTTTCTAATAGTGTTGATAATCAACCCTCTATGGATCATAACATGCATACCTCATTTCCAATAACTTCCTTACCTACAACCAATGTGCATGATTTTAACAATACCATCCCTACCATGACTAGTGCTTTGGGGAATACTCAAAGCCAAGGAGGAACTTCAATTCCTCCTTCTACAATACCCATCTCTATTCCTACATACACTAGTACTCATGTCACCACAACCATTCAACCTACTAGCCATGTCAACACTTTCTTAGGTATTTCCATAGGGAATCCTTCTAGCTTTGTGCATTCAAATATCATATATCCTCAACCATCTCCCCTTACAAACTTACAATTCACTTGCCCTCTGCCAACATACACCACTCCACCTTATTCCCCTCCATCTTACAATACCAACAATGATCCCATCATTAACACACTTTTGCAAAACATCTCATCCCTTCAACAAAAAATTGCCATCCTAAATCAAAACAATAATGGCCAACCTTCACAGTACATCAAAACCAACTCATTATCCCTAGAGATATTAAGAACACAAATGCCACAAGGTATAAAAGTTCCTAGATTTGAGAAATAAGGTGGGAAATGAGATCTTGTTAGCCATGTTTCTGCTTACACATCCCTATGTAGTGATTTCATCTTTGAAGACAAACTCTTGGCTAAACTATTCCCTAGATCCTTGAAGGACATTGCTTTAGAGTGGTTTTTCTCTTTATCAAACAACTCATTCAATGAGCTTATTGAATCCTTTTACAACCACTTCCATATTCACATGGGTCCCAAGATGACCCTAGCTGATTTAATGACATGCAAACAAAAGGATGATGAAAAGGTTATTGATTTCATAGCATGATATCAAATGCTTTATTCACAAATAAACATTAAGATTCTTGATGTCGACCTTCAACAAGTATTTATTACCAATTTACAAAATAAAATCCAAACCGAACTTGAGATGTTCAAATTCCCATCCTTCACACAATTTTGTATAACCCTTCATGACTATCAGACTTCGGCTTATGGTTGTGATGTGAAAAATCCCCCTAGTCATCCTGAAAAGTCTAAATCCGCACCTCAACATACTTACCAACCTTACAAGAAATAGAATGGGGAATTTTTACAACTTAATTCCCCTAAACCAAATCAACAAGCTGATAACCAAGTGGCTGATATAAAGACAACAAATTCTTTTGCATTTGGGGATAGGAATAGAAAATTTATCCCTTTATCTGATACCCTTCATAATATCATGTTGCAGCTTGTCAAGAAGAATATACTTTCCTTACCTCCTGTCAGAGCTCCTGATCCTAATAAACAATTACCTGCAAACTATAGATCAAATCCTTATTTCCATTACCACCAACAAAATGGACATGATACCGAATATTGTAAGCATTTTAAACATCTTGTGCAAAACCTCATTGATTCTAATCATCTTCTAATTGGAGGTGTGAATGATCAAGGTAATAAGTCTGTAGCTCCTCCTGACCAAAACTTACAAATCTTTACAAATCCCATGCTGAAACACACCATTTCATTTGTCAAAGCTAGTGATACAAAGAATGATGTGATGAATGTTGACTCGGGTGATGAAAACAAAAAAGATGAAAATGAGGAAGAAATGATTAGCATGGTGTCATTTATTGAAGCTAAACCTCATACAGGCCAAACCAAAATTCCCCTTGATATTGCTTTCTTACAAAACGACATAATCAAACATGCACCCAATGGTCCTCTTTATATAGCTGGAAGAATCAATGACAAGCCTACGAATTGGATATTAATTGATCCCATCTATGTGGAGAACATGATCACTAAAGAATTCCTATTTGTGCATGAACTCTATCAAGATACATATGAAAGACCGAAAGCATGGATAAAAATGCATAATAGTTTTGCTTTCCTTGTGATTGGCTTGAGATTGGCTCGATAAATCTCCCTCTAAGATTCAGACTAAAAACATTAAATGTCTCACTCACCATCATCCCCTCGTTGGACCAATTTCGTGGGAAGTTAGGCTATCCCTCCATAAATGTCATCTCGTCGGTTGTGCATAAATTTCTAAAGTTTCCCTTCAAGTATGAGATCTTTACTGTGCATCATAGTGGCTTTAATCTTGTGACTTCTAATGTGAAATTTTCATTGGATTTCTTTTGGCCCAAGCCTATTGAACTTATTAGACCTCGCGAGGACTACATTTTCAAAGCATACACTAGTAGAATTTGGCAAATAAATGACTATGTGACTAAAACGTTTAGTCATGTGACTAAAAATGACTAAATTCTACTAATTTTTTGCAATTCAATAGTATAAATTGTAGGATTTGAGAAATACAAATCCATAGAACCCAAAGAACACCTGCATGCAAGAAACCTATCACAGAGAAAGAGAGAGAACAAAACAAGGGTTTTGGATCTGACAATGTGCAAGATGTATTATCAGAGAAAAAATGAATCAAGAAGCTTTTAGAATACAAGAGATCAATCCTTATAAAGGAGATAAAAAATGAAAGGAAAAACCTAACCCTAAGGTGAGTGCATTTAATAATTAATATTAATTATTAAATGACTAATATATGTGCATAAAGTGAAGTCTTAAGAGGAGAGTAAAGTTAATTAATTACTTTACTCTAACACCCCCCCTTAAGATGAGCTACAATGCAGCTACAAACAATGCAGAAGAAAGCAAATGAACTACAGTGCAACTGTGGGTCTCGGCAACATAGCTTGATCAGGTACCCGAATACAATAGAATCTCTATAAAGTAAAGTAAAGGAGAAAACCTAGTGGGAAAAAACTCCTCTCCAAAAAGAGATAAACAAGAGTGAAAGAAGAAGAGAGATAGAAGGAGGACTCGACATGACCCCCCAAGAACTGCTTCTATCACACAAGTACAAAATATGTTCCCCCATAGGAGAGAGAAGAAGCTCCAAAACCCCCCCAGAATGAGAGAACCCCTGTGCCAATGATGAAAACAATGTGTCTCCTCGGAGGAAGAAATAGATCCAATGGTCAAGGAAGAGGAAATCCCTGGATGTGAGGTGAAAATGGAAGTCTTGGTGATGCTCACTGAAGAATGGAACTGTAGTATGAGTGTCTGAATAACAGGATGGTGAATCAAACAACTCAAGATGATCCTGAAATGGAATCTCCAATGAAGATGGGATAACAGGTGTGCTAAAACTGTCATATGTGAGGAAAGGAATATCCTCTGATATGGCCTCAACAACTACACTTGATGGCTCGATGAGAGGATCAACAATGTTAGTCATAGCTGAAGAGGAATCCTGCTGAACAAATGTGATCTCAACAGGAGGTAGAGGTGTAGAAGTCTTATCACTAGTCTCATGAACAGATGGAAGAACACATAAGTTCAAGTGACCAAACTTCACCTCAGATACTGCATGCTCTCTTGTAGAAAGAGAGGAAAACTCAGACAATGGAGATGGTGGACCAAAGTGTGTGAATGCATACAACTGGGAAGAATGAACAACTGTCCCTATTGCAACAATGTTGCCAATCTGAATGTCTCTGATGTGCACTGAATCAGGTGTAAACTCAACTGTCTTCCCTATCCCATTGTGAGCAATCTGATAGATGGAGAGAAGGTTAGTGGACAAAGATGGAACACATAGTACATCATTGAATGTACCATCGTCAATGTCGATAGAACCTTTCCCACATACACTCATATAAGTGTTATTACCCATCAATATGTGTGGTGAGGATGCAGCCTCGAAAGATGAGAACATGTCTTGAGAAGATGCCATATGGTGTGAAGCACCTGAATCTAGTAGCCATCTAGATGAATGTGAACTGGAGGTTGCACATAATGCATGACCCTTATGTGGGGCCTATCCATCTGTCTGGAATGATGGCGAAGAAGAAGAAGACCCACCTGATGTAGATGAAGAAGAGTGATGAATATTGTTCCTCTTAAGAAGAGTTGTCAAATTTGAAACCTGTTTGGCATATCCATCTATCTTCTTCTCATAACACTTGGACTCATCATGTCCTGGCTTATTACAATAAGCACACTTAGATCTATATTTCTTCGATGATTCCCCCTTATGAGAAGGTGAATCAGAGGTGTGTTGTGAACTAGAATCCTTCCAATGCTCTATGGTCTTTGGTTTTTGTTTCTGCTTCTGCTTCCCCTGTGATGACTGGGCTACCAATGCTTGGTTCTATGAACCTGAAAGTGAATCCATCTGCTAGAGCTTGGCTTGCTCACGAGTCAAATGATCACAAAACACCTCAAAAGTAGGCATGACATGTCGAGTACCCAAGGCATCCATGGTGGAATAGAAGGTCGAAGAGAAGATTTGAAATGGACCCCAAAGCTTGGAGAGGATTAGGAAGATGCACTTTGTATTAGTCTTAGTCTTGCCACAACCCTGCAAGATAGATCTTTGCTGTTTGAACTTCATCAGAAAATCCTCAATGGAGGGAAACGAATTAGGTACCAAGGAAGTCAACTTGGCCTCAAGCTGCAATGCTTTAAACTCGTTGACAATGCCAAAAATCCCATCAAACTTGGTCCAAATGGCTCGAGGAGTGAGACACCCATCAAGATGAAACAGGAGATTGTCTGAAATGTGTAAAGCCATCAATCCCATAGCTTGATCCATATGGTTCCTGTGCTGCATAACCTCAAAGGGATGAGTCAACTGAGGTTGAACCTCATCCAAATAGGACCATAACCCTCGATACTAGAGAAGAGTCATCATGCGACCCTTCCAAGTGTGATAATTATGCGGTGTGAGAGATTCAATAGATCTATTGGCCATTCTGTGAACTGTGCCTCAACTGCTCTGAATTTTTTATTATTATTTAGTGGTCTTTCAGAACTAGACAGAAGATGCAGAAGGGGTTTGTTTGTTTTGTTTTGGTGTTTATAGATTCTAGTTTTCTGATGTAAATGACAGAAAGCAAGAAAAAACACCCCCCCACAATGCAAAAATCCAATCCCCAGTACAAACTGAAAGCCAAAAAACAATAGAAAGCAGTAATTGTTTGAGACAAATCTCTATGTACCTGAAGAATTTTATGATGAAATAGAGTGCAGATCTGCAAATAGCACATAACCACCTTTCTGACGCCTATTCGCTTTCGAAAAATGGAGCAAAAATGAGCAAGTTATACCCTGCGGAGTGCAAAAAGATCATCGAACTTTGACTGCAAAAAAAAAGAAACCAAACTAGAAAATTCTGAAAAAATTCCTGCACCATCAGAATGGGCTCAGAGCCAGCTTTCCAACTCCTATTTTCGTTCGAAAAACAGAGAAAAAACGCCCAAGTTATAGCCGTTTGACTGAAGGTTGTCAAAAAAAGGCAAATGAAATGGTCTTGAAGCCCTCAGGGGCTTAAGATCTTTGGCCCTTGGTCACGTGGACGACCAGAGGGCTATTGATAGGCTCCTGGGCGCGGGCGCTGGTCATATGGTAAGCCCTTAGGGGCTGGAAGCAGGCGGTGACCGGTGGTGGTTTGCCATTGGCAGTGACCGCTGGTGTCGGCGGCTCGGTGGTGCTTGCCTGGCCGTGGCTGAGCGGTGGCCGTCGATGGCGGTGGCTAAGCGGTGGCCGCCGGGTGGCACACCAGTGGCACTGCCGGTGTAAATGGGCAGCACCAAAAAAATCAAATAAAACTTGTTTATTTTTATTTTTTTATTTTTTTGAAAAATTTGACCTCAATCTGCGTGCCCTAAAGCCGTACAGCCTTGGGGCAATTTTTTTTTCCTTCTGGTGCAACTGTGTCCGAATCAAATGTGTTTTATATGAAAATAGGGGTTTTTGGATGTTGTGAGCTCAATGGTGAGGTCAGTTTGAGCTCAAAGTGTACTAAAAAAAAGTACCCCCTATTCCAAATAAAAATAGAAGACAAACACAGATCTGATGCAACCAAAACTTAGATCTCTAAATCTTTCAAAAATTGAATAAGCTACAACAAATCTGGCTCTGATACCATGTAGGATTTAAAAAATACAAATCCACAGAACCCAAATAACACCTACATGCAAGTAACCTGTCACAGAGAAAGAGAGAGAACACAACAAGGGTTTTGGCTCTGACAATGTACAAGATGTATTATCAGAGAAAAAATGAATCAAGAAGCTTTTAGAATACAAGAGATCAATCCTTATAAAGGAGATAAAAAATGAAGGGAAAAACCTAACCCTAAGGTGAGTGCATTTAATAATTAATAATTAATAATTAATTATTAAATGACTAATATATGTGCATAAAGTGAAGTCTTAAGAGGAGAGTAAAGTTAATTAATTACTTTACTCTAACATAAATGACTAAATAAATGACTAATTTGGTTATCAAGTAAAATCACAATTAAATAATTGGTCAGACAAATAAAAATGACTAGATAAATGACTATTACTCCTCTATTTCTTTATACTTTTGAATTTGATCATAGTCCATATAGCTTAAGCCCCTCTCATGGGACCCCTACCTCATAAGGGCATTTGGTCGTCTAGGTTGCTTGGTGCACCAAAAATGCCTATTGCGTGGAAGGCATTACCTCTCGATGCAGTCTTAGAATATATAATATAATATAATATCATATTATATCATATTATAATATAATATAATATATATAATATATTATAATATGATATAATATTAATTATATTATATTATATTATATAATATTTATATAATACAAAAGCGAAAGATTTTATTATTTGTAATTTGATTACTTTTCGAATCCATTTCAAAATGTTTTTTGTGTGGGAAACTTAATCCTAATGCACGGGAAAATTGGCCATTTTTTTCATTATAATAAACATACCCTAAAACCCTAATGCATGGGCATTTGGAGTTTTAATAAACATCCTCTAAAACCATCATCGAAACCTTCAGGCTGCAACTCACCTCGCCAAATTGGAGAAGTGAAAGTTCAATACTAGTTTAGAGGAGCTGAAACTAGTAGCGGCCGAGGAACCTTGCTCTGTGAGGAGAAAGAATGTTGGCAGATAACCACCCTGATGCCCTATCGATATAGTTTCTCAATCGACCGCCATGCACCCTTGTCTCACTTTAGGCCCTTTGTGCACCAATTTTTGGAGGAGGCAAGTGAGATGTATGAAATGTATGTCTATACGATGAAATAGTGAGCTTATGCTTTGAAAATAACAAGGCTTCTTGATACCACAGGTAAATATTTTAGGACTAGGGTCATCTCACGAGGTGATAGTACACATAGACATCAGAAAGACCTAGATGTTGTACTCGGAGCAGAGTTGGCAATTGTAATTCTTGATGACATAGAGCAAGTAAGTATTCAACAACTGGAAATTTGAATAGAAATCTAGACAATCCCAAACTCACTTATGAATATCACTATTAGCCTTCTTGGTTCAGTCCTTGAGTTATTTTGATACCAACTGCTTTAACTATAATTCTCTTTTCATCAGTATCCTTCACATTCATAGAAAATTCACCCCTTAGGCTCCAAACTGGTATTATAGATAAATGATTTATATATACTTGGCACATTAATGTTTATGCCCTAACAATTGAAGGTATGGCCAAGGAATGGATCAAATCTCATAGTGATGGGAAGATACCATTTCTTTAGCTCAAGTTGCCAACAATTTAACCTACAAAATCCCTCTTTAACACATTTAATGAGGGATGAGATAAAGATAGAGGGTGCTCTTGCAAGCATGTTGTGTGTACTTCGTTATGTGCATCAAATGTTTTTCAATAAGGTCAAAGACAACATTCCTGACACATTTGAATATTGTGTCATTGATTTCTTTAGTTCGGTTCATATGCTCATTTATTGTGCAGGCCTACCATTTCAATCATTCAAAAAACTTATTAGTCATACTTTTCCTTTCAAGAAGCTATAAATTATAATTTTTCATGTCCTCCACTTACCAAGAACATTGTATTTACATGAATTACTAGAGATTTGTAATGCTCAATCAGAGTGGATTACTCCATGATTTTCACTCCAAATTTCCTGAAATCCAGGTTCCTTTGTCTTTCAAATCGTCTTTGTCTATCAAATCATAGTACACTGAAGTCCCCAAATTAACATGAAACATATTGTATTCATACAAAGTATTCTAGTTTTCTGAACTGTTGAAACCTTCTTGTCAAGGACCATGTGTATTTGGTCCTATTTATGTGGTTCATGTGTAATTTTTCTTGGTTATGTCATTGATGAATTCAAACCCTGTTTGCCTCTTGTTTTAGCATCACTTAGAGGTGCTTGTGTGCCCTGGGGGTCCCTTGTCTTATCATGACAATTACAAATGTATTTGTTCTAAATAAATTAGTAGCATCCCCCACTATTTGATGATTTTGTTCTACTATAAATCAATGTGATGCATGTGTGTTCATCTAAAATTAATTATAATTATGAGAAGGTTTCCAAGGCACCAATGCTTGAAAATCTTTGCCAGTCAGGAAGAAGACTCGAGTGGAAGTCCCTTGGTTGATTTGTGGCATTCTCCTTGTCTTTGGTACAACTATTGCTTATAAGTGTTGTGTCCTTTGTGGGTCTGCTTGCCTTGTAGTTACTACAAATGTAAGTATTTCTCTAAAAAAAAATTAGAAGCTTGCTTCAGACAAAGTAAAATTTCGAACCAGTTAAGAATTTCATTCCACTATAATATCTAGCTACATAGTTGTCAAAAATTACATGTGAAAAAGAAAAAGAAATGTTCTTTGTATGTGTTAATCCCACGTTGATGATAATTGTGATACAAACAAGCTTTATAATGTACTACGCGCAAAGTTAGCTTTGGCAATTTAGAAGCAAACATGAGGGAGCAACTGTGCAAGTCATTGTGTTGATGTGTTAATACTCTCTTTGGTACTAACATTGCTTAGAGGTGCTTATGTTCTTTGTGGGTTCTCATACTATTCTCTCTTTGGTACTATTGGTGCTTACACGTGCTTATGTGCTTTGTGGGTTCTCATATCTAGTAATTGTTAAAGAAACAATTACAAGCTTGTTATAAACAAAGTTGTATATTCCACTTTAACATCTAACATGTCTATATGTTGTATATTTTATGCAATGAGATTGTATTTCATATGTGGTTGTAGTCCACATTTAATCTCCTATTTGCTTTTCTATGTATGTGGAATGTCTTAAAAGTTTCATTTTATAAGATCTCGGTAGGATTTGATTGGTGTAAATTTAAGTCATTTCTACAATGATCAAAATTTCCATGAGTAGTCATTACCTTAATGGATTTTCCCTCATGTATGCTGGTAATGATCACAAGGCAAGGGCATATGCAAAGCACATAAACACCCATTTCTTGTTCCGTATGGGTGGATAGATCCTAAGCATAGCTAATTAGAAATGGGTTTTCTCTATCACATTTTTTTTAACAACATATATATAAAGTATACCCTTCAACTTAAATAGAAAATTTTAGTTAGAGTTCTTTAACATGGCTATAAGGTACACCCTTAAATAGAAATCAATTGTTCTATATTTCAATGATTATATTGTGAGTTTTGTGTGCTAATACTGGTAGGTATCAAATTATATTTGCTATTACTTTGGTTTTATATCTGCACAAGAAATTTTTTCAAACTTGTTGTGCCATTAAAGCTATGAGATTTTGTTAGAGCTTGAAAAAGTCTGATAAAGTACTTCAAATTTCAACTTCATTGATTTTGCTTATTCCTTTATTTGGCTCCACCCTTTAAAATCAGCATATTGGATGAGGGAGATTCAATGACAAAAGATGCTCAAGTATACAATTTTCTTATATATGTGCTATGAATGAAATTTATTAGTTTTATATTTCATTTACCTTTATTGTGTGAAATATGTTTGCATAAAAAGTACCCACAATGAGTAGCATTTTGCTTACCAATTGATAGAATGCCTCCATGAAGACACACTCTAAGTTATAATATTTTGTTTCATTTGCAACTATGTTAGCGGGTATTATATCTATACTTTTTCCTTTTTGTTGTCTATATAGTGAAGAGGAAATATGAAACTTTAGAAGTATAACAGTTATATCTAATTCTAATACATTCACTATATCTAGCGCCTAAGTTTAGGGTGCCATAGTTGGAAAAGGAAAAGAAAATGTTTGAATTTTATCCTCTGTATTATTTGACTTTTCTGAGTTTTTGATGTGCAAATTTTGAAACCTTATTTTCAGGCTGTTGCTCCAGATTGGAAAAGTGAAAGGAAAATACCAGCGAGGAAGATTTTGGAGGAGCCAAAACCAATAGCGGCGAGAAAGTTGTGGATTTACAAGGGGATTAAATAGGTTGAGCCCCTATAGGAGGTCACTGCCCTTCCAAAAGGACCATAGTTAAGGAAGGCCCGAAAATAGTATAAGTATATGAAAATATGAGTATTTTGTTTATATAGTGTATGTAAGTTGTACAATGTCACTGAGACGTTGAATGTAACCAATGAGATTTTGATTTGCCTATGAGGCTTAATGAAGTAAATTTTTAGAATGGTTTTTTCTCCACTCATAAATACTATGTTGTGGCTTCTCTTGATTTGTAATCTATTTGTGTTTGTGTTTGATCAATCATATTTGTTCAAGAATTTTAGTCTTTATTTCATGGTGCTTCTTCAACATTTGAATATCTATGATACTTGAAGTTTATATGCATAAATTTGTGAGGATTAATTAAGTTAGATTTGATTTGTAAAAAATATATGACTAAGGTAATGACTAAATACATCACTAAAGTAATGACTAAATAAATTACTACCATGACTAAATAAATGACCAGTTAAAAATAGTCAATGACTAAATTAATGACTAAATAAATCACTACCTAAATAAATGACTAGTTAACAACAATCAATGACTAAATTAACAACTAAATTAATGACCAAATCAATAACCAAATCAATGACTAGATCAATGACTAGATAAATGGATAAAATAGTTTAGTCATAAATTTGGTCACATTATAAATGACTGGCAATAAACTACTAATGGTCACATGACCAAAATTAGTCATCTATATGCAATTTTTAGTAGTCTATTTAGTCATATATTGTTGTTTTTGTACTAGTGATATCAAAATTTTAAGGCAAAGTGCATAGCAGAATTATCCCTTAGAAATATGCCTCAACCCGTGATTGAGCCACCCATCCTTGACAAAACCATGATTGAACCAAAAGCCCTTCCAAATATACAAGAGTAGCCTATGACAGATCCTCCTACCATTTATAAGAGACCACGAGACAATCAAAGCAATCCCATTATGCCTCCTAAAATCAAACAAGTTTACAAAGCCATTGTTCCTCCCCTAAGGGAAGAAAAGAAACCTATGGTTGAGAAACCCGCTCCTACACAATCACAATTTGACAACAAATTGCAAAGAAACCAAAATGCTAGAGAGCGTAGGCATAAACCTCGTGTTATTGCTCATATGTTACAAAATAAAGAAGAAAAGAGAAAAATAGAAAACCAAAATCCGAACTTACCTAAAACAATGCATGATGATCCTATACCTTCACTGCAACGTAAACAAGAACCTTCTAGAGATATCATCATTCAACCTCTTGTTGTGATTAATTTAGATAATGACATTGACATTGTAAAGATTGATGAACAAGTGCATAATGATTTGAATTCATTGTTCTCCTCTTCTATGAGCTTAAATGACAATTCTCCTAAAAAGAGTGTTGAACTTGGTACATGTCCTAGTTTGGCACTTGATATTGTCCCTTTGGCTAGTTGTCTACCTTGCGTATACATTGACCGAGATTGGGATGCAGACGACTTGCTATAGGTTGACTCACATTTTCCTTACTAGTCTTTTGCATTATTTTTTTTCATGTTTCTTTATGTGATTGCATGTGTGTAATGTGATCCCATGTACTATTTTTTTTATGTATCTCTCTCTTTTTGTGCATTCCTCTATATGTACCTACATTCTTCTCTATGTCATAAACATTTTACCTTTTTCATTTTTCTTGTGTTTTCCTTTTGGGGATGATGCAAGGCATCAGGACATTTAGGTCTCTTCCATGTTGACCTGAAGGATTTTTCTTTGTTTTCACTCTCTTTGTTTCATTCTTCTAGTTATATGAGTATTTGGGGAATGATGAAATTTTTGAGCTCTATAACAAAATTGTAGTAAGGTATACTGACCCTGAATCCATAGATACCTTATGTATTTTTGGGGGGCAACCCCTCCTTCCTTTTTCATGATGTAGCTTTATTTCAAAAACATATGACTTGCATAGGGATTTTCGAGTAAGCTCTCATGTCTTAGGATTAAACACACCTTGATTTCCTACGAAGCCTTGCCTTGTTCATAGGTGTTTAACATAACATAGCTTGTTAAGCCCTATAAGGCTCAGACTCTAAATTCAAGGCCACCTAGCATAACACACCTTGCTTGCCTATGGAGCCTTGCCTAGCATTGTGGTGCTTTATTGAAGTTTTCAGGAGGACAACTTTGATATGGTATGGGAGCCTAATATGATTCTCTCATTTTCTACCCTTTTGGCATACTCACCTAGTGGACAACCTGAGGTTCCACTACCTCAGAGTGAGTGTGACAAAACAAAATTGATGGCTTAGATGTGTTATGTGCTGATCAGACCATCTAGGCTTGATTTTCCTGGGCTTCGATGTTGTATGATTATGTATCTTTGTCATTTCTGCATACATTAGTGTCTTGAATGTCTACTTTAGTGTGAGTTTGACATGGGGTCATCCTCTCCCTAAAGTGGGGCAACATGTAGTGTAGGAAAAAATATCCTTTTTTCACACTTAATTTGGAAATAATTAATACATTAATGAGCTTAATTATGCCTTAATTTAGTGTTGTAATATGCTTTTCATATTCACATTAAGTTTATGAGCCTTTTTAATAAAATGTACTTAATTGTGCCTTGTTTTTGGTGTTGTAAGGTGTACCTTTACACTTTCACATTAATCTAGGGCTTTATTAACTAATTGAGGTTAATTTGTCTTAATTGTCCACTTTAATTCAAATCCAAGCCAAATTAAATGTAAATTTCGAGGGATAACACTCAACATTCATAAATTGCATTACACAACACTTAACTTTGGAAGATGTGTGTCCTAGGTAAGTGACCTAGGACCCATTCGCCATAGGATGAATGGGTCCTCACTTAGACCTAGGACCCCTCTTTGAAATATGTTTTTGGTGGTATTTTAATGATTTCAAATCTACAATTCAATGTCGGCTTGTGATATTTGAATTTTGTGAATTAATGTTAAGATTCATATAAATACAAGGCTATTTCATTGTGTTTCACCTAACTAGCAATTTCAAGTCTTCAAGCATTCTAGAAAATTTATGAGAAAGTGTGATCAAGAACATTCAAGAGCAATTTCAAGGCATTCAAGGGAAGATTTATAGAAGATTATTGTAGCAATCAAGATTCATCCATCATGTCAAAGATTTATTGCATCATGCATGTTGTTTGAGATAATATGTTGATGTAGTGTTCAAGATCTAATCAAGCATATCAAAGGCATTATCCCATATCAAGTTTCATGATCAAGATCTACATTCATTGAGGCCACTTCATGCTAGTTTGCAGATTTGTACTCCAAGGTTTCAAATAAGATTTTAGGTTGAAGAATATCAATTGAAGAGCAAAATTGAAGAAAGTTGCAAAGTTGTCAAATTTACAAGAAAAGTTGTTAAATCACGAAAACTCTTCTACATATTTTATTTTTGGCTTTTCGATAGTGAACACTTGGAATTTGGGAGTGCATACTGAGTAGAAGAGAACCCATAAAGCATTTTTCAGAAACCCTATCCAGGATCCATTCGCCATAGGGTGAATGAGTCCTTAGTGAGCTTCAAAAGGTGATCTTTAGTGACAAATACACAACACTTTATCCTTTCTAGATCTGCCTTTTGATTTATGTTTCTGTTAGATTTGATTATTGTTCTTCATTTGCATTTTATAACACACATTTTGCATAAAATTAGATAAATAGATCTAATGTTCATCAATTAATTTTGGTGAACCTATTTTTCTATGTTTCAACTTCACAACCCCAACAAGTTAGCAGGAGAGACCAACTCTGATGCCATTGTAATGTACACCCCCAAATTTTTATTTTTATTTTTATAAACAATTTACAATCAAAATATGCAAGTACTAATCAAACATACTACACTCATGATTTTGATTAGGGAATCAACATTCTTACATAGCATACTATCAATTAGGAGATAATTAACCCTACATCAACCCAAGAGATGTTTAAGAAAGTCAAGGCGCAACTCCAAATTAAAATACCACAAACTCAATGATATTGACAAATGATACAAGTTTGATTCACCAGTTGTAATGTGGGAAAAGGGATCTAGGGTCTAAATCACACCCTTCCCAACATTCTATTAGAGAGGAACCAAAATTGATCACACAAAACTACTTGGCTACTATCCTCAATAGAAGAGATAGAATGGTAGATCAAGGTTTTGATCCTCTTTTGGGGGATTTTTGGGTTGATTTGGTTGGTTTCAGAAAAATATAGATCTACAACACATAAATTGATGACATTAAAGTAGAGTGTAGAGACTAAGGATCCTAACATACGAATTGGAACTGAAATTATCTAGTCTAGGGTGGTGGCACCCTAGTTTGGAGAATGTTGATTTTCATAATCTATGAACAAGTCTCAGTAGGTTATAGTCTGTAGGTTCTTCCCTCCTAGAATCAACTTCAAAATTGCGTCTATTGATGAATAATTCTTCTTTCCCTAATTTTTTGAAGTAGGAGACTTGAGTGCTTGATCTTTCTATTAGGTCTTCAATCTTCTCCCAAATCCACTTTGGATTTGCCACCTGCAAACAAGAGAGAGGAGAAAGGGTTGTTCCATATAAGGGGCTTGCCTAAGTCAAACCCCATTTCAATTTTTTCACCTCCACAATGGTTATGATGATGTAAAGAGTGCTTACCCTCGGTCAGGTAGAGGCAAATGGATAAGAACAACTGATAAATAACAAGTGTTGCATCTTACCACTTAGATCTAATCTCCTTGATGAAGTAAAGTCATGATGCACATCTCATGCAAGGATGATTTTCTTGTTGATAGGAAGTACTACAAGTGTTAGTACTCACAAAAAAAATAAACACAAAACATGAACAATAGTATTCATAAACTTGATGCATTTTCAATATGATTCTTGTTTAATAAAAACTATAATAATTCTACTATTGACTGCTTTTTAGGATGCTTGCTTGCTCAAATTTTTATTAGATTTTCTTAATTATTCAAATGGTGAAAATGACTTTACTTATATGCGTTTCTTCATTTCTCACAAAATGAATTGTAAAAATCCTAACAAATGAATTTGAATTTGAAAACATAAAAATGTTGATAGTAACATATTCAAATTTGGGTCAAAATAGACCTGTCAAGGGCGGTGACACCCTAGACCAAACCTATTTCAAGGGGCTTTTGTTACCATTAATACTAAAAACAAATTATATCCCGATTTTCCACAAACGATAGTAAAATGGGAAAATTATGAGCATAAGTAGGTCTAGGAACATAAGGGGAGTTAAACATAGTGTGAATTTGTCATTGTAAACAATTTACGACACTACATTTAGCACACACTTTAGTGAGAGTATGAACTTATGCTCATTCTCACACAAAAGTAAGGACAAGCCAAGAAGGGTTTTTTCATCAAAATATTGGAGTAAGATGACACTAAATCTAGGGGATGCGCTAGGCCCTAGGCTCAGAATCGTACTAAACAACAATGCTAATATGAAGAAACACACACACAAATGAGGTACAATGCAACATGACAGATACAAAGCATACACAATTAAGACACAAAGAAAACATAAGACAATACATGAAACAAACACATAAAAGACACAAGGTAAACACATAACAAACACAACAAAAACAATAAAAATAAGACAAACACAAGGTTAGTATGCTAAAAAAGATTTGAGTCGGTAAAGTAAAGAGACCTAAGTCTAAAAATTTATCTCAAATACCAAACATCATCCATCAAATAAAATGTTAGAAATTATAGTGCTTTTATAGGACGTGGCAATTTGTGTTATTCCAGATCACTTATGAGCTACATAGATCTACTAGCTAGCAAGATGTGTTGTGCTAAGTCTCCATGCAATATGATGGGTTTCACAAGGCTAGCAAGCTGCATTATGCTAGTTTACTCTTGAAACACATGGCTCCACTGGCAAGAAAGTTTTGTCATGCTAGGTAGCCATGTAAAAAGGTGTTCAATTTCACAAACCAACAACCTCCATTATGTTAAATCTATGGATTTTTTTTCCCAAACATACTTCAGGGAGTGCATAGAAGTTTAACATCATGCAAGGGGACCATTTAATGTCATAGGGGATGAATCACCTCAAGGGGTGTACAAATTTTTTATATCATTAGGGAAAAATCACCTCAGGGGATGTACAAAGGTTTAACTCATATGGACGAATCAATAACCATGCTATAGGGGGCATTAATAAATAGCACCACCACAAAGGGGGTACACAAATAAAATGAAAACCACACCTTAGGAGATATAATGCATAATACCACCACTAAAGGGAGATATGAATGAATTGCAAGACCACACCTTAGGGGGTATCATGCATAATACCACCACTAAAGGAGCACATGAATGAATTGCAAGGCCACACCTTAAGGGATATCATGCATCATACCACCATTAAGGGGCACATGAATGAATTGCAAGGTCATAACTGAGGAAATATCATGAGGAAATATCATGCATAATACCACTAGTAAAGGGGCACATGAATGAATTGCAAGGCCACGCCTTAGGGGATATCATGCATAATATCACCACTAAAGGGGCACATGAATGAATTGCAAGGCCACACCTTAGGGGATATCATGCATAAGACCACCACTAAAGGGGCACAAACATGAATTTAATTTTTGCTAAATACCAAATGTATGAAAATGGATGAGGGATATGGCCCCGTTAAAATGTTAGCGTACTCAATGGTATGTTAATATTTTAAGGAAATAAAGGGAAAAAGGGGGATCCTTAGAAATAATACACACCTCACAAGATTAATTATTCTTGTCCCCCAAGTGTAGAGACAAGTATAATCATTGTGGATATTGTTGTGTTGCTCCTCATTGATGAAAATATGGTCGCACAAAAGACTTTTGTGCCCCCATGCATGGTAATGAGCAACATATGATATGACACTATGAATGCCATATAGTAAGGATCAACATAATAATAACTAATTTATTATCTTATATGGTTTCATAGGGACATCATATGTTTGAAATATTCATTGTATAATTTTCTTCTTCAAGGCCCAACACTCATCAATAGAATGTCCAAACATTTGATATGTACAAAAGGATGTATTTCATTATTTTTGTTTATTGGAATTTCATTTACATGGAGGTGGAAGGGTGACTATACCCATTTGAAGGAATGTGCATAATATCTTTTATATCTCAAGTAAAGGTGTGGAGCAAGGAGAATCCATTTTTATGCAAATGATGATTTGATTGTTGAGAAGAGGCTAGAATGAATGTTTCATATAAAAGTGTAGGGACAGGATGTTGGTATCATATTCCTGTTGTGGCAAGATGAGGTGTGGGCTCTATAGCGCTTTGAATTCTTTGTTCATTGTTTGCATTAAAACCTTATTTATAGAGGATTCATAAATCGTGGTCATAATGTGTCTCCCAATCAAGAAATGTGTTACTAGCTTGGTTCAAATGGGGTGAGTGACTATTTTTGGAAAAGGAAGCGTCATGTTTGATATGGGAAGATGGACTTACATGAAATTTAGTGGGATCATTTGTATGTAAGTGTAATGGTCAAGGGATGAATCGTAAAGGGGTCTTCTCATGAGAGGAAGAAATTATGTCAAATGAAGGTATGATAGGATTTGTGGATTCTTGGTAAAGATATGGAATGTAAAATTTATGTGAGGTGGATTGTATCTTGCAAGTAAATCTTGTAGAGGGGATTGGTATGTGGATTCTTCATGCATGTTTATTATGTTTTCCTTAGGGATGTTTGAATGAAGGATAGGTAAAGTAATGTTTAGGAAGCTATTGATGATCTCATTCACTTGCTCCAATATATCCTCTTTGGGAAGAGATACATTAGGAGAGGAGGAATCATGAGCTTCATCTTTTTTTGGAGGAATGTTACCAAAAGAACAGAATGACACATCAACCAAGGAATTCAGAAAAGACATTACTTTACCAAAAAGTAAAAAGCCAAGCTTGTAAGATTCAGAATAAGGAGAAACAAATTAAAGTGACAAAAACTAAAATGAATTTAAAAACAAAAGGAAAATTTGTACCAAGATCGTAGATACAACACTGTGACTAAAATTTGGACAAAATTTAGCCGAACAAGGGTGGTGGTGCCCTAGACTAGAGATGCAAGATTTTAACAATTTTAAAATCTAAAAATCAACTATAGTTTCTAAAGATTTGAGGTTGCACTTATTGAGGTCTAAAAGTAAACAATTTTTTGGAAATGTACAAAAACCTAACTTGTTTATGCGAAACACACACATACAATATGTTCAAATTATAATTTCCAAAAATTAAACTTCTTTGACTAACTGAATTTGTCTTGCAAATGCTAAAAGATAACAATTTTTAAATTTTTAAAATGAAAACAATATGCAAATCTATGCTTTTAAAATGCTTTTCACTAAACTGTGTATGCACTTTTTTCAAATGAAAATAACCTAATATTATACTCAAATTTCATAATGAAATATTTGTGATTTCAGAAGGTTTGCAAATATGAAAAGCGTCGATTTCACCAAAAGAAGATGTGGGAAAAGGGATCTAGGGTCTAAATCACACCTTTCCCAACATTACATTAGAGAGGAACCAAAATTGATCACACAAGACCACTTGGCTATTATCCTCAATGGAAGAGTTAGAACAGTAGATTAGGATTTTGGTCCTTCTTTAGGGGTTTATCAGGTTGATTTGATTGATTAGGAATTGAATTGATTTGATTGTAAAAATGTAAAACTAGGTAAACTATGAATCTATAACAAACTAATGTGATTTCATAAAATACAAAACTGCAACACATAAATTGATGACAAAAAAGTAGTGTGTAGAGATTGAGGAACTTGGCATGCAAATTGGGACTAGAATTGTCTAGTCTAGGGTGGTAGACTAGAGAATGTTGTTTTCCAAAATCTATGAAGAGATCTCAGTAGATTACGATTTGTTGATGAATAAGTTTTCTTACCTTAATTTGTTGAAGTAGGAGACTTGAATGCTTGATCTTGTTGTTAGGTCTTCAATCTTCTCCCAAGATATGCCACCTACAATCAAGAGAGGGGAGAAAAGGTTGTTCCATATAGGCACTTACCTAATTCAAACCCCATTTTGGTGTTTCAACCTCCACAATGACTATGATGATGTAAATAGTGCTTACCCCCAGTTGAGAAAAGACAAATGGATAAAAACAAGTGAAAAATAACAAGTTATGCAACTTACACTCGGATCTAATCTCTTTGATAGACTGAAGTCATGATGCAGATCTCACGTAAGGAATATTTTCTTATTGATAGAAGTCTTGCAAGTGTTAGTACTCACAAAATAATTGAACACAAAACATGAGCAATCTTACTCATGGACTTGATGTATTTCCAATATGACTCTTGACTGATGAAAATTATTGTAATAATTCTGCTCTTGATTGAGTTTTTAGGATGATTGCTTGCTTAAATTCTCATTAGATTTCCTTAGATATTCAAATGGTGAAAATACTTGTATTTATATGTATTTATTTGTTTCTTGCAAAATTAAATATAAAAAGAATTTGAATTTGTAAACATAAAAATTCCAACAACATATTCAAAATTGGGCCAAAATAGGTTGGTCAAAGGCACCGGCACCCTAGACCAAACCTATTTTGGGGTTTTTATTACCATTAAATAAATAATTAATATTAAATCCCAATTATATCTCAATTTTCTTAAAGCGATAGTAAAACGAGCAAATTATGAGCATAATTAGGTCTAGGCACATAAGGGGGAGCTAAAAACATAGTGTGAAATTTTTAGGGTTGTTAATTTATGATGCTACACCACTACATCCTCTACTACAAGGTTGAATAGTAAGTGTAAGTAATGATAGGACTTCAAGTGGTTGGATGCAGTTCTCAACAACAAGGGAACCTCTAAAAGACCTATTTTGTTATGAATTTACCCTCCAATGATCGAATCCTATTGGTATGCACCCAACACTTTAAGATAGCCTCCAAACTATCTATAAAGACATAGGAGTAGGTCTGATCTTCTGATATGAGCATGAAAAATAGGTTTGAAAGTGCAAGTAATCACTCCACAACAACCTCTAACTTCACTAAAGCTCACATGAGAAACATAAAATGACCCAACACTAAATGTTTTCCATTAAATGAAATAACAAGCAAGTTTCAGGTCTATCATGAAATTAACTGTGTAGACATCTAATTTTGACCACTTCCATACGGTCATAAACATCTCCTTAACCATCCTTTTGCTCATCTACTTCATCCTCTTTGTCGGTATTAATTAAATCACTCATTTCATTAATATTTCGTATCCTACATAAGGTTCCCAAAGTATTTAATTTAATAAATACTTTGCCCCTCTTTCCTCTCTAAATTAAATAAATATACCACTTTATTTAATTTAGTCATATTACCTCTTGAAATTTTAAATTTATTTTTAATTCCTCACTTTCTCTCTCATTGTCACATCCTTCAAATTTTGCAAGTTGGTCTCTAATCCCTCTTAACAATCTAACCCTCTTTCTTAATCATAATTAATTTATGATTAAGATGTGCATACCCCTAATCATTATTAGGGTTCCATCCTCCATAATTTCCCACTTGCCTTTAATCTGTCATTAACTTGTCTAATCAAATACTTGCACAACCTTAATCACTTAATTAGGTCAACCTAATCCCCATGTCATTTATGGAATGTGTCTTAAGTCAACCTTATTAAAGGCTTTCTCCTTTTGGAGAAGGCACTCCAATGCCCATGTGAATTTTTAATTCACATTTAATTCCCCAATGAATTCCTTGGAATTTAAAATTCCTTTTCTCATTCCCATGTGGATATTTGAGGAATTTGTAATTCCTCACATGTCCTCTCACCCACATGGGGACAATGACCTCCTTTATGAGGAGATCTTGTCCCAATCCCAAGGTACTATGTACTACCTCCATGGCATGTACTCTCCTTCCAACTCATACACACATCATCCTTTTCAAGCCACTTCACATGCCACATGTCAAGATGTGAGGGCTTGTGAGTTCTCAATTCACCTTAGCCCACATTTTGATCTTAGTGGCTCAATCTAAACCGTCCATTTCCCTAGAGAGTCCAAAATTCTCTATATTTCTCTCATTTTGGGGGAGATCATTTATGCTAGCCAAACTCTTGCAAAATTTTCTCTTGAGCCATACTTAGCCAAATCTTCATACTTGCATCCATTTTCACTCATTTTCCATCATCATCTCATCTCATAGCTTGCATCTCTTACCGCCAAAGGAGCATACAACACCAAAGATCGAAAGGCCAAACAAAGGATCGATTCAAGACAAAGTGAATCCACTCTATTTGTTGTTTTTATTTTGTTTTGAATCCAACTATGCTAATCTTGAGGTGTAGGGTGTTTTTAGCTGTTATTTACACTCTTTTGCTTGCTGCTCATTTCCTAACAAGCATATTCACCCTATCACAAATTGTATAGCCTTTTTTTAACTTACAATCCTCCAAAAACAACAATAAACTATCACTAACACTAAACACCAACCTAACTCTTCAAATATGCCTTAAAAATTACAAGTGGATGGAACAATTTGGTTTGACAACAATTTGTAGACCCTCCCAATAGTATTGTGGTGCTATAAAATAGAGCAATCATCAAATATGAAACTCAAACCCCATCACACATGTGTTTGTACATTACCTGGCCAAGGCTTGGAATTAAAATTCATGCTCTAGACACCACCAATCAACATTAAATAACACCTTTAACTATAATTCCCTACCCAAGATGTGTCACACCATGCTTCTAATGTCTCCTTTAAAGGTTTGACCTCATTAGACTATAAAAAAATAGCGACCAACCTCAAATACCCATTCAATAGGGTCACCCAACCAAAACAATATTTATGTTCAGCAAGAATAACCTTCTGAAAATATCATCATACACAAATAGTCTCCTCACTCTGTATTCATTTCCCATTCATGGTACCTATAATCTTCCTATAAACCTTTGAAAATAGATAAATGACCTTCTAACAACCTCTACAAAATCTATCAATTTTGTCTTTCTTATAAAACTTTACAAAATTGTAAATCGTTAATCGTACCTACGACTTGTCTTCTAATATCATTTATCAAAATATTCTACAAATAAAACCCTTCTGTTGAAATCTAAAAATCACAACAATGAACCACCCACATAAACTCAAGATGAATCTATCAACAATCAATCAAGAAAGATCTTTCACCACCGTGGATGATATTCTTCAAGAGGATTTTTGTCCTTGAGAGGTTTAAGATGAACCAAGTTCAGTCCCATAGAACCACAAGGGTTTCACAAGAGGAAATAAAATAATCTACATATGCCAATAAACTCACAAAACTTCCTTATATACTTTTCTCGCCAAACTTTTAAGAAGATACAATTTAAAATTCACTTTTTAACTAAAATCTCCTTTTTTCTCTGAAAGATCCTTTTATCAAAATAATGATAATATTTGATACACAAAGTCCCAATATTATGCATTCATGATTTAAAACTTTCCATCCTCCTTCCGACGAGCTATTATATTAAAGTGCCTATTAAATTATTTCAATAAAATTAAGCAACCTTAGTAAAATAATTAAATTAAAGTCAATAATACACTTGAGTTGTGAAAATTATCAAAAAATATTGGAATCCAAATTTGACTGCACTAAAATGATACCGATGATGAATAATGAAAATTAAGCCCAACACAATGACTTACTATAAATAAACACTCTCCAACAATCTTAGAGAACTTGTCAAAAGCCGAAATTCACTTCAAAAAGTGGCATAAGTGTCTTCTAGACCATCTGAGCTCATCACCAACATCAAACATCCCCTCTGACATGACTAATGATCACTGAGAAAGTTGAAGCTAACTACAATGTTGAAAAGACAAAAAATGGGGACATTACATTATTCAACAACTAGAACAAACTTCACACTTGCATCACAAATGTGATTTTCAAGTGAAATCACCAAATCTAGTTAGAAGGGTTTTCATCTTTGAAACTTGTATTCCAAGAGGGTTTTCATCCTCAAAAAATATGAATTCATGTTCTTGCTCAAAACAAATGAAAAAATAACTAGTAAACCTTTTTCTCAAGACCCAACCTCCTTTTATAACCCTTTTAGAGTTATTTTAAGAAAGAACATTTTTTTACTTTCTCATTTTGCAAGGAATATGTGTTCATCTATATTTGCGGGGTTTTCCAAATGAATCACCTTTATTCACTTGTGAACAACCTTTTTGCATGTCCACATGTGGGTCCTTTCTCAAAATAATCAAAATTTTAAATTGACTAAGTGAAGCATTTGCGAGTTGATGGGGTACTACTTCTCACATTTGTATCCCATCTAAAGGTCATAGGTGCATGAATGACGTCATATTGACACCACCTTTGGTAGCAACATCGATTTAGTTGTGTGCTTTTGACCCACATGACCTAAAGAAATCATAAGGAGTAGGGGAGAGGGCCCAATAGCGGTGCACCCTAACTTTATGGGTCAGCATAGCAATAAACATGCAACATTGACATTAAAAGATTATATCCCCTAGTGGCTAGGGATGTGGACAATTCAAATATTTCGTTTCACCCACATAGACCAAGAAAAAAGGTGTCATCAACATGCTTTTTGTTGAGGGGTCATAATAGACCTCCCAAAAAAGTTAGACCAATAGTGGTGCATTAAGTCATGTTTTTTAGTGTGTTAATGTGGCATCATATGATTTGTTGATTTTTGAATGTAATAGGCATATTTTGTTCAACTATTGGGTCTGCTCTTACAATTTCTAGTACCATACTTTTGAAATATTGGGCTTTGAATGTACATGTACTATGAGAACTATTGGTACCCGCACCACTATTGGGCCCTCCCCCTATGTATCTGAATTGAAC
This sequence comes from Sequoia sempervirens, assembly GCA_007258455.2. Lineage (NCBI taxonomy): Eukaryota > Viridiplantae > Streptophyta > Pinopsida > Cupressales > Cupressaceae > Sequoia > Sequoia sempervirens. The sequence continues at coordinate 383,194,437 of VDFB02000003.1, read as the reverse complement.
TTTCTTTGCAAATGTTGAAGTTCACATGCAAATCAACTTTCCACAGCGAGCGGATGGTGGTCAAGTTTTCACATTGGTTAGATGTATTCAAAAGGTTTGCAAAGGACATAAAGGTGAGAAGGAAGGTGTTGCTAAGATTGATGTGTGAACTAGACAAAGGTTTGAATGTGAATTTGACTTGTCGTTTGCCCACAAGTTTGAATGCAACAAGTTTTTCTCACAAATTTGTGTCTTGTAGGATTTTCAAAAGGATCGAGATATTGTGAGAATTTTGTGGCCCAATGGATATGTTTAACCAAAGTTGATTTTCCATAATTGATGCTTTGCTAGTGTTTGAAGGTCATTTGGACCTTGTGGAGAAAGTGATAGGGTCCAAATTTGTCTACTTGGCGCCAAAATTTTGCAAGAACATTTTCAAACCATTTCTCCTACCAAATGAGGTTGGTTTTTTGCATTCACATGGGGGTTGAATTTTCATAATAAGAAGAAATGATGAAAATGACTCTTAGTTACCTCCATCAATGCTTAACCACTATTGCAAGTACCCCTACCACAATCCAAACACATTCCCTAATGGCCTTTATGGAATTTTGATGCATATCTAAGTGATTTTGCGATGCCCATACCTCATGAATCATCTACAAAACCTTTTTTAGTGCATTGTGCTTCTAGGATGTCATTTCTAGTGGATTCCATGGGCGACTATTGTTTCTTGCACTCACCCCATGATTCATTAATACATATGTATTGCACAAGTCAAAGAATGTTCTTGCACACATCTTCATGATCAAATACTATTTGCAGTGAACACATAATTTAGGCAATGGATGAGGTTACAACTAGGGTTTCCCATTTGACACAACCTTCTAACATCATGCAAACTTCCTTGTTGTGGGTATATCTACCTTGTCATCCAATTTTAGAGAACATTAGAGAGAGATAAAAGAGAAGATAACTCTTACATTACAAAGATCTAGATTTGTGTCTAAAACTCTAAAATAATACATACAACCTTTTTATATGGATTGGTTAATCGCACAATCAACCTTCAATGAGTGTCTCCACGTGTATGTAATGCATTTCTAGATGTGTGCTACTTAGCTAGCTAGCCAAAGGAATACAAAATACTTTCAAATCTTTTGTAAGGTATCTTTCAACATAATAAAAAGAATGTATCTACATATTTTTGGATTACTAAGTAGACTCTTTTAATACTTTGCAACTATTTGTGGGTTTTTTGAATGTATGTGAAGAACTCAACTTGCTTATGCATTCTAGATAACTTAGTCTTTTGTGGTGTGTTGATGAATGCATCACCTTGGTTTCAGTTATTCCAAGTTTTGCTTTAACATAAACTCTATTGCCCAATTAGATAAAGGTATCGATCTATGGTCGGATTTCTCTCTCATCATTCTCATCACACTCAAAGTCAAACAATTCAAACATCTTCAATTTTCATTAGTGTGTATGTTCTACTACCATATATGAATGCTTGTAATAGTTAATAGATATTATTATAAAACTTATTCATTAACAAGTCTATGGCAAATTATCTATTAAATAGATGTTCATCTTTACATCTCCAAACTAACACATAGGTGTATAGTAACACCGGTATTGAGATACATTGTGCAATAAGTATAGTTTGTCATAAAATAATCACTTGTGAGTTAATCATCAATTCAACGCCTTAGGGGAAACTCCTCTTGGTCTTGTAGAGCCAAAAGTGAAAGAGGTCCTTAGCTACCCAACTTGTAGACTAGTTTGTGGTGATTTTTTCGAATGACACCCCTAACACCTAGAAGATTACCAAACCTTACAAATTTGAAGATTACAACTCAATTCACCAAGTTAAACAATTGTTCACATATGAGAAGGGGACATTGTACTTAATGGAGGAACCCAAAGAATTAGATGAAGATTGTGCCTAAGCAACTATTTCAAGCAAAAACAATTGTCCATAAAGCAGCAACTTATGAAGGTTGTAGTATGTCTTAATGGATAAACCCCAAAATGTAGACCAAGCATAGGCTTAAGCACACTATCTTAAATGGAGCAAGAAGAAAAGCTCCTTGCAAAGTCAAAGCAAGTGTTTGTGTATAAGCGATAGTTTATAAAGGCTGCACTATCTAGATGTTCACCATATTTGATGACATTTTCATCCACTATACACAAGTATTTCATCATTATTGCTTTTCTACTTAGATTCACAATTGACAATTTTGTCAAGACCCTTAAGATGCTTAGAACCATTTCTAAACAATGACAACTAGACTGGTTGTCTCATAAACTATTTTCTCATAGATACTGAAAGTTATGCATGAAAACGCCACTTTATTATTAGAAATTTCCACGTTATTATACAAAATTTCTTAGCTAAGTGGTACACAATGACCATGACCATGCTAATCCAACAACATTTGACTCGACTAAGTTCTTTAGTTGCAACCGAGTCTCTTATTTTTATAGCAATATACATAAGTCAAACAGCGCACCAGTCAAATGTATTGCAAAAAAGGAGGTGGACAATGGTTAACGTATTTGAAACCAGATATTCTTAGATCACTCGATATTGCCTCAAACATGGTCATTCTCAATAAGCAAATCAAGTTTTGAAATAGCCGAAGAATTAATTCGGAAATGAGTATCTTATTCGAAGAGGACACAACCAGGCAATTGAGAACGCACATCTAGGATATTGGAGGTTGCATGCAAAGTAGAACAAGTCTCGTCAAAATTTGAGATCATCAAAATTGTATTTGTATACTCGGCAATACCCCTATTTGTAATTCATTTCAACGTGAAAAATCGACGACAATAGACAACATACTATTACGGGTGAAACCTCACTAGAACTACTTGGCAGGTGGCCTTCCACTCGCCTGCAGTGACCTAAGTTTGATCAAGTCTGTGTGCTCGCTTCGAAAGCCTTACCAGTTCAATTATTTGCCGTACATAGCTTTACGAGGCATTATTTTTGTGTACTCACTTGAGGGTAAAGACATTTTTTAAAAGCTGATAAGAACATTTAAAAAAAAATTCAATCACAAAAGAGGATAGAGGAGACCAAACAAACAAGCATACTCATCTTCAATCAATCTATCGTAGTAAGAGGGCCATTTCTATTGCGGCATCACCCTGCATTGGCATAAGCATACATAGTTTTACGAGGCATTATTTTTGTGTATCTCAGTGCACATTATAGACTGAAGTTACTGAACTAACCTGATACCAAACAATATTTAGGATCAAAATTGAATAAGAAAAATATGGCAGTGTTTGTCAAAGCCACTAGCATTTACAAGAATAGATTTATACAAAATATTGTTGATAATAATAATTAGATATTTCACAAGGTGCAGCTCAACTTAACAGAATAATCATAATCCAGGAAGCTAGGATATGATACAACAATACCGGAGATACTCCTCAAAGTTCAAACTAGAAGTTGATTCCTCAGGCTATAGAGGTTACTCTGTTTTCATAACTACGTACTGTTTGCCTGGAAAATAGCTCCTTACCAACACGGAAAGGTAGAAGAAAGTATTACTATTCTAGGCTTTCTAGCTTTTCAGAAGCCGTTAGCTAGTAGACCATGGTTTCCATTACGATTAGAGGCATGAACACCATTGCTTGTCATTTTACTATTCTTTAAATCCTTCAATTGAAGTTCAGGTGGAAGCTCCTTGTGGCTGAAGGTCACACCATGATCACCATCCACAATATGTCCATGACCTCTCAGTAGCCTGGAAAGCGCGGGTCAGTAATATGATACTTCCGAAGTGAATAATGTACATTCTTATGGTGTTTTAGCTAACCACGTCTTTAAATAAAACATGGCCAATATTGAGCTTGCAACAAACTAATAGCTTAGACCAAAATTAAACAAATGTTTAATCAGATGCAGCAATGCCCAGATTTACTTCAGTGCTAAGTGCTTACCATCGTGTTGTCAGCAGCCCTTCAACTCCAACAGGTCCCCGCGCATGGATTCTACTCGTACTGATTCCAACCTGCTCAATTCCACAAAATAGAAATTTACTGACAATCAATATTAGCATTCAATATACATGAATTATCTTCTACTGCAAACAAGGAAATGGTTGTCTACTTCACCTCGGCACCAAGACCAAACCGAGCTCCATCACAGAACCGTGTACTTGCATTATGAAACACGGCAGCACTGTCCAAAGCAAAGTGATTGAATAGTTAGGAACACTTATATTTAAACCTCCTCCCACACTAACAGGACAAGAAAATGAAACATCTGATGTTCCAGATTTCCAATAGATATTTCATAGAAAAACTTCTAAAACTATAAATGGCAAACCTATCTAGCCGATGCAAAAAAACTTCTGCAACATCATTATCTTCGGTCACAATGCAATCTGTGTGGGCACTGAAAAACACAAATCTTTTAGATATTTATTAGTTTGAATTAGCAGACAACTTCAAAATACATGTCATTATTTACTCACACTTGAGGAAACAGACATAAATCATACTTAAATAAGTGGCTTTTTTGATGGGATATGTTTATCAGAAAGCACTATACAGTACATGAAAGTAGTCCTGTTAACGTATAATTATAGTAACTACAAATTCTTCAATATACCTTCCATGTTCATGAATATGATCTATGGCCGCATAGACGTCCTTCACTATCTCCAAAGTGCAGGCCATGGAACTGTACTCGTGATGGAGGGAAGAAGCACTTGGAATATGCAGAAGATCACTAACTCTTGGACCACCATAGAGTTTTACACCTGCAGAGAGTATTGAAATTTAAAAAGAGACAAAAAGAAACAGACGAGAATATTATGATCTACATTTGAGTGCCATATTGGGTTTCCCAACAGCCAGTACTTGCAGGTTGACCAAAATTCATGAAACCACTAAAAATATTTAGATGTAAAACATGCATCTCGACAAATATATAGATTGAAATTGACAACCCTTTTTTATTTTCTATGTATTTATAATTGAAATCAACAGAATTAGAACCTTTTAAGTTCCTTCCTAGACATGGAAGCTATCATAAACCACATAGATTATGACTACCTTATTTACTTTCTTGCTGTTACAGTCAGGCTTGCCAACAAAATAATGGAAAAAATCCGAGCTAAAAAATATAAACAATAGCTTTCATACATCAATTACAAAAAAAAGAAATAACATCGAGAACCACAAACTATAATGCAATCATTTGCTTCATAGTTGGAAAATATGCTCAATGTTGCACTTCTCCCAAAAATACTTGAGAACCAATGTACCCTTTTCGCTTTGAAGAAATATTTCTTATTTTATGTGCCAAAGGATTGTGTTTAGGCCCTCCCACAGTTAAATAATTTTATAATTATCGAAGGCTTAAGCTGCCTGTCAATAGAAAATTAAAGAATCAATTATAAAAGAATCAGTGGGGACTTGCCAGAAACCAGCCAAATTCAGAGTCCCAGGCTGAGCAGAGATAAATGGGTCCAAGAGACTCAGGACCCTGGTACCGGCGAGTCTCAGGCTGAGCAGAGATAAACGGGTCCAAGAGACTCAGGACCCTGGTACCCAGCGAATTCCGCTGGGAAAACATGACCGTCGCAGGAAAACTTGAAATTCAGAAAACTAAAGCGAAAGAACATAAAAAATGTAAAACCTATTTGTTGTATATGACTTCTAAGAGTCTAAAAGCACATTCATATCATTTCCAAGAAATAGGAGGACAGAATATGAACATAGCCCTCGGATGTTGGTGCCACTGATACACAAGCAGATACCATGGCTGCATCATCATCGAGGTCCTATCATAGACGCCCACGCAGGACTTTCTAAACAACTATGGATGTTGGGAGGAATGATGCTGGCTCCTCTGAGCCACAGTTATACTTCTAATTTTAATATTTGTTTTTGCTTTTGATGCCATGGATTTCATAATCCATGAGTTTTGTATAGACTTGAAAATAATTATAACTTTACATATTTAAAAGCATTCTCCTTTCATCTAGTTATACTTTTAGTTTTAATTTGTTTTACTTTTGATGACATGGATTTCATAATCTATGAGCTTTGTATAGACTTCGAAAATATTTATAATTTTACATATTTAGAAGCATTGTATCTTCAGCTAAAATCTGCTTTTGTACTCATGTAATTGATGTATACTTGTTAATGTGATCAAAGTAGCTTCTATTTGATTAGTTTACCTTGTCTTTAAAGTTTGTAGATTAAATAGTGCATGATAAAAGCTTTAGATCCTTAAAAATTTCTACATTTTATGGGTTTTTCTATTTGCCAACTCTTGGAGAGTTTGGGTACTGAGTCATAGTCTGGGTCAAAAATTAGCTTGCCAAGTGCAGGCCAAGTCTGAGTATCGTAACTATTGTCAATATTGAACTCTAGGTGAGAGCATATGACATATAATCAATTAATCGGATTTGTCATTCTAAAAACAATAACACCCTCTGTTTATAGATCCAATGGCATGGTCATTTTTAGCTACATGATCTTGGCCAACAGGGCCTTTCCTGTGATGTGTTATTTGATGTTCTCTTCCCACTCTCATGCATAATTACCTGATGTTTTCTAATAAAGACAAAAAAAACTCCCAGCGTAATCATTTTTATTTTCCACTACTATGTTTTATAATAAGTTCAGTGAGCCTACTTGTGTTAACGTACTTCCACCATCATATCTACGTTTAATAAAATTTTGAATATTAAAAGCCCCCCACAATCACAAGTAAGCTCACAGAAATGAATTTACCTGCAGTCTGTAATGCTAAAATAAGCTCATCAAGACCCCCAGTTTTCAATAACTCTTCATTTACAAGAAGTGTTTCCTGAAAATGGTGCCGAATATTAATTAGATGGCATAGATAACACAGTTAAAAATAATGGTTACGCTACATGCACTTTGTTAATAGAAAACTTCAATGACATCCTCACCATGGCATTGCAAGCAGCAGGATAGTCCGTCTTAGCATCCAATATAATGCTTTTTGCCATATCCAAATTCACTGTTTTATCAACATACACATGACAGACACCATCTGGAAGCAATAAAAGCCACTCATTTTCAGTAAACTTAGTAGAAATACATAGAGAGCATACCATCTCCACTAGTTTAGACAACATTGCCATGTGCATAAGAATATAAAAACAAAAGAGATATGATACCAGCATGACCAAGCACAGGAATTTTTGTTGAATCCTTGATTTGTGAAACCAGTTTATTGCTGCCCCTTGGAATGACGAGATCTATAACATCATCCAGCTGAAAATGAAAAAGTGAATGTGCAAACGTAATTAAAAAGGCTTCATTGGAAACTTATATTTGAAAAGAAAAATTTAAAATACTACAAATCACACCTTGAGCAGATCTGGAATTTCATCTCTCGATGTTATAAGGCCAATAAGATTCTTTCCCACACACTCAGGAATCGCATCGGTAATGACCTTTTGAGAAAAAACCAACTTATTGTTCATTTCAGCTTGCATTAGACAGGCTACTTCTACATTTCATAAATAGAATTGAAAGTCTATTATCTTTAGCAGCCAAAGCTGAATAGCCCCCATTATATTTGACATGTACCTTATGCAAAATAGCATTTGTTCGAACTGCTTCTTTGCCACCCTTCAAAAGAAGGCCATTTCCACTTCGGATTGCCAATGACGCAATCTACGAACATTGAAAACCAATTATTACATAGATGGATCATATAACAAGAGAAAATATATTAATAGCCATATACAAGCCAAAAATTCTGAATGACTTTTCCTCAAATAACAAAATTGGTCTAATTACAATAATAAAAAACCCCAAATAGCAAAATAGTCTCATTATAGAAATAAAAAATCTTTCCGAACAATGATACGGGATACCTGAACTAATGCATCAGGTCGAGACTCAAAAATAATTAGGAGCACACCCAACGGGCAGGTAGTTTTCTCCAAAATAAGCCCATCTGCCAGCTGCATTCAAACTTCAAGTTATTAAAGAACCTCAACCTGATAAATGTTGCATCAGAAATAAGTCAATAACAACCATGGAAACTGGATCATTTTCATAAATCCAGACAAGCCAAGATAAAATGCCAAAAACAGAGCTTAACAATATCTATCATTAGCAATTAAAACTAGGTCGCACCAAAAAAAATATTTGTATTCAATCCAATCTCTCTCTCTAAGGTTATTCTGAGATCCCTTCACTTAAATCGATATCAAAATTTACAAAATAAGTTACATTAAGCACTGTGTCTTCTGATATACCTCTGTTCTTTTCTGAACTTGTCCAATTGGTTCATCCATATCTGCAAGAACTCGTATAGACTTGGCTAAAGAAGATATCTGCAATACAATAACACATTATTAGAGAAAGAGATGGGTAACAAGTATTGTTCCTTCAGGGAGAGCTAATGCAAATTAAATATAAAACCCTAGTGAGGAAAGCAACTCGAACATATTTCTCTGTTAATGAAATGAATAGTACAATTAAGAGCTGTATTGCCCCCAGGCTAAGAGAACGGCGAATGAAACATCCATACAAAATGCTATATATATCAAATATAACCTGAGAATCGGAAACATAAATCATCAATTATGGCTATATATTTTCATTAGCCTCTTGTTGCCAAAAAAGTTTGAATCATCATTTGTATTTGTGCAGTCATATTCAAACATTCATCTTGGTTTCTTCGGAGGTGGCTTCCAAAGAACTCCAAGCAACTTCTGGCTTGTTTATGGGATTTCTTCAAGTTCTTGTTGGCAATTTCAAAGCAATTTTAGTGCGTATGGCACTTTATTGTTGTCACACAACCCCTACTGAATGTGAGGACCATTAAACATCCCTAGCCTCCAACTGCCCAATACAGCCAGGGGATGGGGATGTCATTTCCACTTCTCCACAAGCCTAGGAGGAGGCGGGGAGACATTTCCTATGCATCTTCCCATTCCTATGACACGCGCAGATGCAGAAACACACTTTAAACAGGTCAAAAGAAAGCAATCAGAAACTAAGAGTTTAATTACCTTTCCAGATTTAAGTGTTAAACGGGAAATTAAGGACTCTGGAATGCCAACTGCTTGTGCCACAGTTACATCAGCTTCATTCTCCATTCTAATCAAACCCTCATTTGCTTCCAAAGCATCAGCTACATCTCGTAGAATCTTCTGTCGTTTGTCAGAGGAAAGACCCTGCAATTGCTAGAAATGTTTTAACAACAAGGTAACCACACTAATCATCACAAAATAATTGCAAATTAGAAAATCCAACAAACAATTATATTGATACTAACAAAGTAAACAAAAAAGAAAAATTTAGACATTAAACTAAATGCTAAATTATTATAATGCCATTAGCAATCTGTTCTATGATTATCTAAAAGTTAAATTACAAAATCACAAAGGCATAACCTGCAAACGCCGGCTAGCATCTCTTGCAGCAACTGCCATCTGACGGGCACTGACATCTTTTTTTGGCAACCATAAATGAGCATTCTTATGGAAAAGTGTGCCTACACAATCACCTCGCAGAACTCCTATGATACCATCTGTGGAGTACCCACTACATATATACAGAAACGTAAGATTTTACAAAATGCAAATAAGCATACAGGTAAAATAATTAAATCTGCCATCTATGTATCATTTCATATTTCATTACAGAAAATTTAGTTGAGTTCTAACATTTATGATCTGCAAGCGGGTAGTCAATGCACAATCCAATTTCCGCAAGCTCATGAGTAACAAAGATTATTCCCTACATTACTACAAGTGAAATCAACAACCAGTTACACTACAAGGGCCTCGTCCACTACAAGTGCGTGATCAACAACCAGTTACACTACAAGGCCCTCATCCACTACAAGTGTGTGATCAACAACCAGTTACACTACAAGGTACTCATCCACTACAAGGCCCTTGTCCAAACATATTCGCATGGATTTAGCACTAACAGCAAAAGAGTAGGCAGTATTTTCTCCACTACAAGTGTGAGATCAACAACCAGTTACACTACAAGGTCCTCATCCACTACAAGGCCCTTGTCCAAACATATTCGCATGGATTTAGCACTTACAGCAAAAGAGTAGGCAGTATTTTCTATTAAGTCACATCATTTACAAAGTTTTGCATGCCAAACAACTGGAAAATAAATCCTCAATGTCTAGAGTATCTGCAGCTTCATTTAAAGACTATAATACACAATATTGAGTCAATTAAATGTGGCATTCACACACCTCACCTTATTCAGCTAGATTACTTTGAGAGTAATTTTTGGCAACATGTAGATATGACTCCTAAGTGCCATTTTTCACCCCTCTTTCATTTAGCTAAAAGAAAACAAATACAATTTCAACCATGTTTGGAAAACATTTATAACTTTGAAAGTTATCCCCTCAATGTCTCTTAAGTCTTAACTCTACTTCCCAGAATTTCTCCGAAATAAAGCTGTCATTTCCAACCAAAAGCCTGATTTTTCTAGGCTAAAGGTGACTTTCTTGAGATGAATTGATGCTTCATTGCTTTCTCAGTAAAAAAAATGTTGGGCATAAATCGAGTTAAATGAACAACCAAAAGATGAAGACATGAGCCATCAATACAAATAATTCAGCATAGAACACACAAACAGAAAAATTACTCTAAGAAAAATTTAATAAGAATATCTGAGGAATATACTAAGAATATCTGAGGGAGGCATACCTAGTAATTACAACTGGGATCCCAGCACATGCTGCAGAATCGGCAGCTTTCACCTTTGCTGTCATGCCGCCTCGTCCTACCCTGGACTTTTCACCAAAGGTAATTTCCTCATTATGCTTTTCTCTTATGTACATATGAATAAGCTTTGAACGAGGATCACTTGGAGGTCCACTGTAAAGCCCATCAACATCACTCAGAAGAATCAGAAGATCAGCTTTCAGCTCAAGTGCTAAGAGAGCAGCCAAACTATCATTATCCCAGAAAATCCCAGAAGAATCCTGCAAAGATGAAAGAGTGAAAAGAAAAACGTTCAATTTCTATGAATAATGATGACAAAAAAAATCCTCAATAATAGCACAAATATAGGAATATAGATAAGGCATTGCAAACAATGTAAGAAAGAAAAAATTTCACATATACTCTACAAAACTATAAGGGAAATAATTTCAGAAACTATAATCCAAGAAAAGAGTACCGTTCAAAAACTTCAAATAGACACAAAACAAATACTGGTATTTATTAATCCAAAATGATGGCATATAATCAAGTATTGTTCCAAATCCACTTCGAATGGGTTTACTGCAATCTACAAATCTTCATTTGACACAAATTGACAACACTCAAGTGCAGAAAAACTATCCTTTTATAGTGACCATCTGAAACAGAGGATCCTTTGACAGAGTAGGAATATCAATCCTAGACTGAAGCACAACGGGTCTGCTGGAAAGCTCAATACCTTTGTTCTCTGTGTTCTTATTGACAGCCAGTGCTGTTGAAGAGGCATTATTGAGCTTTGCAATTTCCTTCCTGCTTATTTCCAACTTATTATCCTTCTCCACCCAAACCTTTCTTACTTGAATCTTAGGCTTCTCTACTGGCTTTTTTGAGAGATCACGCTCTCTTGCCACATGCCCGATACACCTGCAAATAAAACATCTAAAGGGAATGCATTTGTAATTCAAATCCTGGCTCTAGGAACCAAGGGAAGAATATAGCCGTATTGCCTACTCGATGGGGTTGGACAAATTGATTCTCACACATATTCTTCTGTAAGTTGCTAATTCTTTCTTCCCTGTACAATCAGAGCAACACAAAAATTCTCAAAGTGAATTCCCAATTTACCTTAAAACGCTTTTTGAACAGAACTGTTGTGGGGGTTTATAGAGATGATCCATAATAGAACCTCCTGCACTAATTCTGTATGTGGGTCAAAAGCAGGGGACCAGGTCTCAAAAAAAGATGTTCTCCACGAACCAAGGACATCCTTTGAATATTTTATTCCTCTCTGCTTTGGATTCAAAGGTAATTTGCAAGAAACCATTCATTAAAAAAACTTATTTTTGGCCTAGGGCATTCCTTCTAGTTCTGCCCCATCCGCTCTTTTATTCTATCCATTGAAAGCCAAATCCCAATAATTTTAACTACAATAGCTCTTTTAAAAATCAACAACCAAAATATTGAGGAGTGGATCCTGGATGATATGTTCACATTCTACATTGCCACTTGAATAGTCTTTTCCTCTGATAGAATCTCCTCACGTACTTTTTCTCCTGCCTCCAAATTTGTGAAGAGGGTGCCAAAATCTTCTCTATTCTGCGAAGGGCCAAAACAACTTTTATTCTTCTTTATTCCTTCAATATTGCATCTAAATTTCCTGCAGAGGGATGTGCATTGAATGGGGATGAATTATTTTTTCCAAAGACCAAAATCTGCTTAGCTGAATTCTTCAGCATTTTGTCCATTTTGACTCTACCTTTTTCCCTTCTCTCTTCTGCTCAATTGATCTATTCCTTTCACCAAAGTTTTCCTCCTTTTTCTTCTACTCTTTACTCGCTCCTTGTCACCAGCTCGTTCCCTACTATAATCAATGACTAAATTTTTTTTTTACATATATATATATATACCCCTCTTAAAGAAATAAATTTTAGTATATATACCCCTATTAAAGAAACAATCGGAAATAAGAAGATAGAAGATTGAGTAGTATTCAACCCGGTGATCAGGCTTAAATTTGAACTTCAATGGTGCTTTGAAAGGCAATCCAGGTATGTCAAGTGTGAGATTTTTGTTGCATAACCATAAGGGAAAAATCTGTTAAAGGTGGTTCTTTCTTTCTAGGCTCTAAAACGAGCAATGAAGCAAAATCTCTAGCACTTTTTGAAAGTGTAAAATTAGCTAATTGTGTGGACTATTTACACCTAGAGGTTGAAGGGGATTCACAAATTTGTGCCATTCTAGTGCTTGATAGTTCTGTATATATGTAACAATACTCCAGAAATTTGCAACTTGACAGTTGTCTATAAAAAATTTCATGCTAAGACAATTCATTTCCATCTATTCCCTATTGTAGGACAATATAACTTTACTTGTTGAAATTCTTAATACTATCGATACAGACACCAGCAAAGATGTGTAAAAGACAACAAAATACCTGGCTATGGAGAAGTTTGCTTTCGTTTTTAACCTAATCTTTTAGTATTTTGACAACACTGTTTCCAATTACATACAGATCTTGCAAAAATAAGACACTAAACGGAAAACCAATTCTTCTCAGAAAAAATTAAGTCTAACATCCAAATAACTGGATGCTGCTAAAGAAGACATCATAGGATGAGTAGCTCTAAGAGTTCAACAAAAAGATATTACCTCATATGGAGCTTTCCTTGTGCTGATTGCATCATTTTCATTGAAAATGGGAACTACATGAAGCTCTAGCAATGAGTTTACAGTTTCACTGAGTTGAGTCCGTAAATCTGGGTCTTTGAAGTCATTATCAGTTACAAGCAGTTGGGAGGATGCCACATCCAGCTGCAAAATCCAATCAAAACTGATTTACTATAAAAATGCAAGCAATAATTCCCATGCTTGAATGCTCTCTAGAATATAATCTTAGTGTATCTCAATTTGTCTATGTCACTTTAGAGATTTTTCTAACAAATATAGTAATAGTTATCTATATGTATTGTCATCAGTAGGAATCTACATCATAGATAAATGGTAGTTCTTGGCAGTGAGCAATAACTTCATGTTTACCTGGCTGAACATATTATCATAGAGAGCCATTAGGCCACTCTGACCAACTGCAGCACATGGCTTTCCATCAAGTTCGTCCTGAGGCTTCTGCAAATCTGCAAAGCTGCCAAACAGAAGAGATGCAAAAAACAATTGCATTAGCCTATATTGTAAGCTTGAGCATATAAAGCAGAAATGATGCAATTTTGCTTGTCTGAGTATATGAAAATGTAAGAACAAGCATGCTAGAAAGAAATTGATTCAAAATCTAAGCAAATATGATCAATTTTATATACCAATAGTTATCTTTTTGGATGCAGTCGTTAAGGTAGAAAATGGTACATAACCTTGTTTTAATGTGTATAATATAATAAAGCATCAGCAACTATAGAGATTCGATTGAAATTAAAACCTGCTATTGATCAATTGTCGATACCGAAGTCTCTGCCTTCCAACTCCAACTGCACCAGAGGTAACAAGAATAACTTCAAAGCCCTCAGAAATCATTTCTTTGACCTGAAAAGAATTGAATGAGTTGCAATAAAATTTGCATGTCAAGTTGTTCAAGTCAAATTTTAGACATGTATGATCAGATTATATGTTGCAATACTACCTGCTCGCACAAGCAACCAAGACGCCCAAGTGCAAGTCTGCCATCTGATCTGGAGACAACAGCTGTTCCAACCTGCACGTCCAGGCAAGTCAAAGTACTTAAATTGTTATCAATTTCCCCCCTTGCATTTTAGAGGCAGGGGTATGGATTCAACCAGGCTAAAAGTGGTAAATGATAATGTCGGATTTATGACATAGATAGAGACGTCCTAAAAACTAATACTTGATCCAAAAGGAATCAATTCATGAAGTGAACTATACGGATCTCTTGAAGCAGCAAGGAGAGATACTCATTTAATCATGCGTATGCATATGTACATAATACATATTTATATAGATAAACACACTCTCAAGCATTCAAAGATCAAATAAAATGACTTCGATTTTAATAACATCCACAAGATCAAAATGAAAATAGTCTATGAGATCCAAAAGTAACATAAGCATGCCTGGATCTCCCCAGGAATCTTCAAGTGCATGTACACCAGCTATTTGAACCTCTGTAGCAAATTCTTTTAATAACACCCACAAAATCAAAATAATCTACGGTTCTGGTTCAGGTTTGTGGATTAGATTTGTGAATCTAGGAAAAGAAAAAAAAAAAAATTGGCTGAGTTTGTTTGGATTCATCTGTAAAAATATATATATAATAATCATTAATATATACATACTCCAGAAACAACTTACATATTTCTTATTTTTATGTACAGAAATATTTATACTCTATAAAATATTAATATAATATAACAATATATAAATATTACTATCTGATAAATATATAAATATAATATTATATTATTATTATATTTATTAATAATTATATATTATAAAACTTATAATATAAATATATTAAAAATTATATTTTAAAGACCCGCTAGAGTGGAGAGTCCAGAGTTATCGAATATCTTTCCCAACGGCAAATCGCATATCTACAATGTCAAAACCCTGTTCTTAAATGCGAACACATTAATATAAAAAAAAATTGAAGACCTTTTGACGAATCTATGCCGCATCGGGCCCAGATCCCGAATCGAACGGCTTGGCCCCGGAGTCGGTATCATAGAAAATAACCTATAAGATGGGCTGAAACCTAAATTTGATGGCCAAATGACCATATTTAGACATTTTTCTGTAAAATACATTCAAAATTTTAAGAAGACTGTATCATGTGAAGGGAGATTTTGGTTACATTATCCAAAACATCTATATAATTATGGTCATACATATATTTATGATATATATTGGTGAATAAGATGTTTTAATGCTTAAAATGTAATTTTGAATCGATAATTTTCACAAAATAATTGTTTGATAGGAAGGGTTAACCATCAAATTCGGTTCTATTAAAACCACACATAGCATAAGTACACAAGGAATGCATTTCAAAATAAAATGATTTTGATTTTTACTATAACATCCAAGCAATCAAAATAGTTGATGTAAATATGGCGGGGTCTCATGGATGAGGCTTCTTAAAAAATTTCAGTGGGTGCTGCTGAAATTTTTAAAAAATATTTTAACACAGGTGGTCCCTGAATTTTATAGTGCAGTTTAAGTTTAAAAGTTTAAGCTCCAAAATTTATGGAAGTTGGCAGTTGGATGAACTTTTAATTTGACATATTTGATCAACAAAGTAAATAAAATATAAAATAATAAAAATAATAATTGGTAGGAATTTAAACGTCCTGGATCATTGACAAGTGACAGAAAAATTTAAGTTGGCCAGACAATTTCTAACCCCACCCCAAATGACACCTACTCAAATCTTCAAACTAAAATGTAGGAATTACTATTACTTAAGAAAAAATTCAAATTACTCCTGTAGCATATTTGTTTCTTGCTTCATGGGACCCATCTCCTTTAAAATAGATCCTCAAAGGACCCTATAGAACCCAGCCTCATTAAGAAGTGTGGGATGGAGCTTGAAAGCATAGATATACCAATAAAATAAAATAAAAATCCATGCAAACACAACTACCACAGAAGAAATCCACCTGAAAAATTCATAAACAGTCAACCAAAATATTTTCCGCCATCCTAGTGAAACTCAAAAACATACTACGAACAAATACTCCACCAAACGGCGTCGGTTTTTTGCCTAAAGTAGGGGCTTAAAGAAAGCTAAAAGCCAACATCAAAATATAACAAAGAACAATATACAATATATTAAACCGAGCCAACCGGTTGCTCGGATCCACTACCGCCAGATCCGATCATCGACTTCAATGGTGAAACCCTCCACAACAATGAATTTATAAATAAAAAGACATCACGTCCGCAAACGGCGGCGATTCTTTTAAGAAACAAAACGTCAGCAAACGACATCGATTTTTTACAGAAAGTTAACATAACAAAAAAGAATCAGATCCTTTTTCTTTCAATAAACATTAAAAACTGTGCAGAAAGCATCAATGAAAAATTGTTGTAAATTCTGACAGATTCTTAAAATAAGAGGACTAGATACTCTCGCCAGTTGACGGCAGAATTGGATGCACCAAAATATCGCAACAAAAGGGTAGAAATATTCCCGTCGGTAGAAATTTCGATCCGCCTATTAAAACCCACCAAGGATTAAAATATAATTTCACCTTTACCAAAGTAACGAAAGGGTTAAAATGTTCTAATGTAAAGTTATATTCTTCCAAAATCAGAGTTAACACAAGAGTTAAAATGTTCCCGTCAGCTGATGGGAATTTAAATTTTCCCCAGAATCAAAAGGAACGCATCAGATATTCCCGTCGGCCGACGAAAATTTACATTTCACCATAAACATAGTAAATATATGATTCAGCCATTCCCGTCAATAATCGTGAAATTTAATTCAACTCAATGAAACAGACAAACAGTTCAAATATGCATGTCAACCTGCTAAAACATAAATTCCGCCTAAGCAAAAGCAAATACAGGGCTAAAATACGGCGTTCACTGAAGTAGGGCAAATTTCTAAACACGCAAGGTGCAGATTCATTCCAGAGAGCTTAGATTTCATTCCATAAATCTTGGAGTGCATGTATAACCTCCCGTAGAATATTTTTCACAGGAAATTTGCGACAGTTAAGGCAATTCTCTAAAATAATCACATCAACTAAATGACGGAAAATTAAATTTGTTAAAAATAGCTTCGGAAAGCAAAAAGATTATACAGAGCCGAAAACAAAATGTAACAGACAAGGCTGATGTTTTCAATATATATAAAATCCAACCATATATATTAAGGTAAAGTCTAAAAAAACTACTGCAGAAGAATAAACAATCTCAAATGCTATTAATCACCTTTATTACAACGCGCTTGACATCCTTGATGAAAGCTCGAGAGACATCCATGGCTGCTATAAAATTAGGGTTTGGGCGGAAAAATATAAACTGATGCTACTAGTCGGGTCTCAGAAAAAAATTTCTGTTACCTGATTCTGATACTTGACAGTGAAAATTATTTTCAGGCAGAAGACATACATATGTGAGAGAACAGGGGATGGAGATTGTTAGGTATTTATATTGTGTTGGAAACATTTCTGTCCAGGTTTGCCAATGGGAATGAGACAAATTATCAGAAAAAATAGGGTTAATTTTTATGGGTTTGCTTAATTTGCGGAGTTCTAACTAGAGCGAAGGGAGGTTGATTTTCTTTTAAATGCAAATGAAAGGTTATGGTTCCAAGTTTATGGAACTAAGGAAATGGAGACACATACATGTGATTTGAAGGGGAATTGGTTCAACTATTATGTAGCTTTTATTTAGTTAAGGTTTAGGTATGAGTATTAGATGTTTTTGATGTCTTGTTCTCTTTCTTATGGGTTAGATGATCATAGTTAGGTAATTGTTTGTAATGATACAGTTTGTTATATTGATTTTTTGAATATTTATAATGAGTTAAGAGATGTTACGAAAATGTTTGGACCTAAGTTTATTTTATGTATGATTATAGGATACTTGAAGATAGAAGTTAATTATATTTAGTCACGAGTATGTTCTTTTTTTCTACAAGTTTTACTTAAAAGTTTAAATATCAATATTTTGTTAGTTTAAATTTAAACATTCTTTATTTATTTTAATATTGTATTTGTTTAAATCTTGTATCTTTATTAAGAATTGGGGTGGTAATTTTCTTTATAAGTTTAGAAATAGAAAAAAAAGAAGTTCTAGTGTGGAAGATAAATTGTTATTTTCATTGTTCTTCATCGTGCTCTCTATTGGTTTTCCTTTTTTTTATCATTGTGTGTCTTTATTTGGTTTGTCTAATTTATTCTCTTGTTTGCTTATGTTTGTCCCATTTTGATTGGTTGGTTTTGGTTTTGATTAGTTTGGATTTTTGTTTGGTCTTAATTCTCATGCTAAGTGGTTAGACAATTTGACTTTTGGTTATTTTCTTGGTACTAGTGTTTGTTCTTCCATGTAGAGAGTTGCGCATGAGATAAATTAGTGGTAGTGGAAGGAAATTTGAGTGAAGATAAGGAAGACTACTTGTCTTTGGAGAAATGACAATAAATAATTGTAAAGAAATCCATAGAGAGAAGAAAGTGCAAGAGTTGGGAAAGCATATATTAGTGAATGTTGAAAGAGTAGAGGTTTTTGAGGGATCTATTTTTGAGGTTAGTGGAGAACTTGGAAGGACATTCAAAGTACTAAGCAAATCAATTTAATAAATAAGTCAAGCTTCCTTTTGTCTGCTATTTGGTTTTGTATTAAGTAATGCAACTTGCTTAAAGAATAAGTATGTTTTTTGCGTCTCACCCAAAAAACTCTACCATTAATAAATTTTTAAGATGATTGAATTAGTTTTGCGTGGAGAAAAAAAAAAGATTTTATGTTTCTTTCTTCATATGCTATAAAAAAGGGATTTTCTTTGTGTTCTAAAAATAATAGGTAGAAGAGACTCATTGGAAAAAATAAATTGTTGGGTGTTTTTAAGGCCTTTCCTTGGGACCCTTTGGTGATTTTTTTTGTTATAGGGAGGCAAGTATCTTTGCACTCAACCCTAGATGGATTGGAATAATTAATGTGACTCCTCAAATTTGGTTCATAATTCCTTGCATTCTAAGACCCTTGTGGAAGTGATAAAAATTGAAGAGACAAGGTGTTCCCTAGATAGCACATGAATGCAAGAGCCTTGATTTCTTTGAAGTGATTCTCTAGGTTCCTGAATTTTTGTCTTCCATGATTCATGGGACAATTTACTTCTATAAGGTTAATGATCTAGGGATTCAAACTCATCCTTTCCCTCCAAGAATGATGGATATGTTAGGAAAAAGTTATCCTTTGTTAGAGAAAAACTCTAATGAGCTAGGGACTTGTGAGGTTGTAGTTTCAAAATCTAGTGAAGAGAGGATGTATATAGATAATAAAGTGCACATAGATTCCCATGATTTGAAAGAGGGTGTTTCCCATAACAACTGATGAGGGCAGTCTAGTTAGTAATTATTCTCTTAATGAGATGCACCCATAGGAAAATCCCACTATTTCCCATAGTGTTACTATGAAGGAATTAGGAGAGTCTAATAAAAGAAGTTTAAGCCCTCATGTTGATCAATCTTTGGAGGGAAATAACCAAATTCATAGGCCTTCCTTAGTCCAAACCAAAAAATATGTGAAATTGGGTTTGATATCCCCTCATTCCCAAAGGAGAGCTTAGGATTCATTCAAAAGTTATTATTCCAAGAGATAAAAGGTGGTAGTTGATAATGGAGGATTAAATCCTATGTAGAAAGATAATGCTAATATATTATGGAATGATATAAATGATAGGAAATGTAAGTTTGGAGGAGGAAAAATTACTGCGGGAGAACACAAAAAATATTACAATATTTCTTCCATCCCCTTTTACTTTGAGAAATTATGTAGAGGTGGAGGGAACTTGCCCTCCCTTAATTAAATTAGTTTTAGTTTAATGAAGATCACAATATAGAATGTTAGACGGATTGAAGTCCAAGATAGAAGATTTTTGTTACGTCATTATGTAAGTCTAGATAGGATTTAGACATTATTGCTTTAGGAGGTTAAATCAAATGATTTTGGCCTTGAATGTACTTTAAAGGTAACTTGGTTGAAAGCTAGGTATTTTTCTACAAATCATAACAAAGGTAAAGGTTGTGTTGCTATTCATATAAGTCCTCAATGGTCTAATATTATTATTGAATCTAGTTGCTACCCTTATTATATAGTTATAATGTAGGTGGTACTTTCAATTAATGATTAAATATTTTGGTGCATGTTTTATTTATGCTACAAATAATTATATATATATATAGAGAGAGAGAGAGTTGAATCCTCAAATGGAATGACACGTGACAATCAAGTGACATTCCCTCGATTTTGGGGGGACTTTAACATGGTTGAGATCAAAGAGGGTAAATTAGGAGATTGTAAATTTGATTGGAAGGGAAATTAATTCTTTATTTGGAAAAAAATAAAAAGGAGACATAATGTTGTTGATCCTTTCTTTGGGGGTAAATTTAATAGCAAAGGGGTGTGGTTACTTGGAGTAATTTTTAGAAAGGACCCAAAAGACTCCTTTCTAAAGTGGACATATTCTATCTAGATAGAGGCTTCTTTGGTGTATCCCTTATTTCTAACAATAATGTGGTGCAAGCTCTTCCTTCCACCCTTTTATATTGGCATCCCATCGAGATGAAATTATTTCATACATCCATTCCCTTGACCTTTCATGTTGTTCAAGATAAATGTTTCTCACTTGGAGATTTGATCTTGTAGGAATGGGCTTAGTAGCATCTAAAAATTCTCATTGACTTTGAACCAATCTAGATTCAACATTAAGATTTAAGAAAATAGTAGTTGAAGCTACTAAAAAAAATCAAGGTTATCTAGAAAAGATAAAGCAAAAACAAGCAGTAGAAGGAACAAAAGTATTCAGGAAAATCTTATAAATTAGAACAACTTAAAAATAATCCTTTTGAGGTTAATCTATAGGAGATCATGTTTCTTATGAATGCCACCTAAGATATGGGTGATCCCACAATAGTGGTTTACAATTTTTGGCCAAACTGGACACTAAAATTATTATTTTTAATTGAATCTTCACATTCAGGCACCTATAGTGGCTAAACCGTGAAGAATTTGAAGATGATGAAAACTAGAGTCTTGTCATATTTTGTCTGTAGATTTTTAAAATATTTTTTCAAAATTTTTGGAATCATATTTCACTTCTTTTTCCATCTCCCACGAAAACTGGTTTTTTTCAAAAAACAATATTTTTAAAAAGTGGCACACCGTATAACTCATAACTTTTTTTCCATTAAGGATAAAATTCTAATTCTTTCGAATTTAGATTCAGAACTCCAATATCTAGTGCTTCCAATTGGTTAGACAATTTTTTATTGAATATTTTTTTAATCAAGTTTCAAGTCAAACCAATTACAATTCGACATATAGCGATCAGATAAGGCATAACTTTTTGTATATATTGGAATTCAATTTTTTTGTTGGATCAAGGACTTCAATATCTGGTGCACTCATATTTTTCAAATTTTTATTTTGATAATTTAATATTTTTCCACATGTGCAAAACAGAGACCTTCATTTTCAATGAAAAACCCATGTTTAATAAAACTAAAAAAACAAATACATAATAAAACCATAATATATTAAAATTATATTTGTTGGATAGCTCGTTCTAAGGACTACCTGATTCCAGTTGGGTTTGTGAAGATTCCTCCATTTTCACCCTCAACATGAGCTCTGAAGTGCCAAAATTCAAGTTTTTTTGTGTCTTAGGGGGGGATGAGGAATAAGGGGGGTTCATTCGAACCAGGGTTCATTCAAACCCCCCTTTTATAAGTGGTTTTGTTGGATTTTTTGGCAGGAAAGCATTAAAAGGGTTTGCCTGAACCCAAGTTCAAGCGAACCCCTAATGGGTTCGGTCGAACCAATAGGTTCGTACGAACCCCTAAAATCAAGTTTTTTGCCATGCATTCATTTTTTGTGAGTTTTCCTTCCTCACTTCAATTGTAAACCACTATTGTGGCTTCACCCATATGCAAGTAGCTTATAAAGGAAAGAGTGGAAAACTTAGATCTAAATTGACATGGCTTAAACTATGGGACATGGGTATAATTTCTTTCTTCAAATTCCTTAAGCTTCAACAAGCAAGAGAGAAAGTTGTTGCAATTGATGTTGATGGCATCTTATTGAAAGATAAGGCCCAAATTAATATGGATTTTTTGTGAATTCTATAAGGATATTTTATCTCTAAATATAGGGGGAGAAAGGAAAATGCTAAAAAAAATATTGTTAAAATTTTACCTTGCAAGCTAAACAATCATCTCTCAAAAATCTACACGAGGACATTTATTTGGATTATATTTGTTTAGAGATTAAATTTCTTAGGAATGAAAAATTCTATTGGATTTGACGCAATTCTTATAGATTTTTACAAAAAGACGTGTAGATCAATCCTTTAATATTGAAAGTGTATAAAGAGAATATCTTGGTTCTTTGAATATCAATATAAATAAGAGTGTAATTGAGCTCCTTCTTAGAGAAGGGATGTCATTTATCTATTAACACAAGTCCCATAATATTATCATTTAATATTTCATATAAAAATCACATAAATTATTTTTTAAGAGTTAAGAAGTTGTTACTGAAAGGAAGGAAGGTATATGGAAATGCTTCCTAAAAGTAGTCTAATGAGGAGAGATGTATATTTTTAATTCTTTTATAATTATAACCTTTGACCAATGGCAGACTAGGGCGTAAACAACAAAATTTTACAGAAGGGAGTTGTTCAAAGGGCTCAGGATGGAGCGAAGGTGGTGGGATCACTTCCTATGTGAAAGGATTCAGGCGATTCTGAGAAGGGGAAGGAATTATCAGGAGAGGTTGTAAAGACGCGTGCCCGGCCTCAGAAAGATCTGCAGAACTTGGAGCAGGCAGGGTTCAGAGGTGAAAAGGCAAGAGATGGTAGCTGGTCTCCTCATGCGTACTGGTATGGGTGGAAAAGGCAAAATAGTTTGCGAAGCCAAGGAAGAAATCCTAGGAATACATTCGACAATAGAAATTGGCGGGAAAATAATTCAAATTTGAATTCTTCTAAATGGAAGGGTAGAAGGAAATACCAAAATGTTGGTTCTTCTGGCAAAAATGATGAATTTGGTCAGGCGGATCACAAAACCTTTGTTCTGGGATGCAAATGGTTAGGTCACTCAATTAGAAGGCTAGAGGAGTCGGGCTTAATCATGAAGTGGTTCAAAACTAATATGAATTGGGATGCCCTAATTCGGTGGTGGCATGACAGGTGGGGTTCGGAGATGGTTTTTAAAAACTTGGGGAATGGTTTTTTCCTTGTTATTTTTCCTTATGGTGCAATTCGTTCTAAGGTTTTGGAAGGAATTTCTCTCATGGATGGTTTTGGGTTCTATATGCACAAGTTGGAGGTGGGTTTTGATCCGCATAGGCATCAACTCATTTACATTCAAGATTGGTATACAATCCCAAAGCTTCCTTATGAATTCTGGCATGCAAATGTCTTGGTAGAGATTAGTGAAAACTTGGGGAAATATATTTGCGCAAATGAATGGATGGAGGAAGATGGAATTAGTTCCTATGTGCGCATCTATGTGGAGAATCCGCCTAATAGCCCTAAATGGAAAGAGATGGAGATTCATACTGACTGGGGGGTGCTAAAACAACCTTTGGTCTTTGAGCCTAGACCTCAGGGTAATTGGGTTGGCACTCTAGGATGGAGGGCATGGGATCATACTCTTTCGAGGGCTAGTGGATAACCTAGTAAGCTAGTTTCTGATGCTTTGGTTGAGCAAGGCGATGTAGAGGTTTTGCCCAATTCTATTTTAGTGCACTTGAATCCTAAATGCACTAGGGTGGCAACTCAGGAGGTGGCAAACTCACAGGGGCACCCAGAGGACATCAATAAAGTCCTTAACAATAAGGTCAGTGATGTGTTAACCATCATTAACAATGACTTGAGAAAGGAAAATCTCAACTCATTGATTGAGGCCAATAAAGAATTAGCGGAACTAGTGCAGGAAGCCAAGGAGGCTCATGTAGATCCCTTCTTGATGGAGGAAGAGGATTGGTTGGATTCCACAGGGATTGGGAATGAGGTAACTTACAGTATCCCAGAAGCGGGAATGAATTTAGTTGCAAGCCAAGAGGGGTTGGGCATCTGTCAGTTTGAAAATGATGTGATCTCTCCAGATTGTGGGGAACACAAGAAGAGAGGAAGAGTGCCAAATGTGGTTAAGCTGAAGATTGATGGAGAAGTAGCTGACCAAAAAATGATTGAGGATTTGTTGAAATTAGGGAAGGGGGAATCCCTTCCTAAAGAGCAATTAAAATATTTACATGGAATGTTAGGGGCTTTAACGCCTCTAACAAGTGATGCCTGGTGAAGGATCAAATTGTGGCTTCACAGGCAAAAAATTGCATTCTTTAGGAAACAAAATTAGACAAAGGAGTGTTGGATTTTGGGAAAAGGTTGGGTCCCTGGAAATGGTTAGAGGTGGGGGTAGATGGTGTGGCTGGGGGTTTGGTCACTATTTGGTTTCTTTAGAAAAATTGGTTATGGGTAATAGGTGGATTGCTTGTTCAGTCAGAAGCTTTGTGTCTAACATCCAGTTCATTCTAGTCAATGTTTATGGCCCTATTTCTTGTGTAGCTAAACGGATTGTATGGGCAGAAATAGAGCAATTCTGTCAAAATTGGGCATTTGATCCTTGTATAATTGGTGGAGATTTCAACACAATTTTTCATTTGGGTGATAAAAGGGGGGGAGTTTCAAGGAAAATTCAACTGCAAATTGACTTTGAAGATTTTGTGAGTAGGAATCATCTAATTAACCTCCCCTTGGTGAATGGATCATTTACCTGGACAAACAGGAGATATAGGTTTTGTTCAATTGTAGAAAAACTAGACAAATTCCTCTTTAAGGGTAATTTGGCTTCCTTTCCTTTCACCTTGGAATACAAAATTCTTTCTTGCGTAGGTTTGGATCATTTTCCTATCCTCCTAGATATTGTTGGAGATTGGCACCCTCCTAGATGTCCCTTTAAATTTGAGAACATGTGGCTAAAGGACCCAAATTTTATGCCACTCATTGAGTTGTGGTGGGGAGAAATTGAGGTGGTTGGGACCAAAATGTTTATATTGTCTACAAAGTTAAACATATTAAGTAATGGTTGAAAAAATGGAACAAATTTAGTTTCAAGAATATATTTGAAGAGAAGAAGCACATCGAAGAAGAGCTAACAACTTTAAATGAGGAAGTGAGTCGAAGGGGAATGGATAATGAAAGGTATATTCAGGAAAAGGAACTCCTAAAACGCTGGAATGACATTTTAGAAAAAGAAGAGATGTTTTGGCATAAAAAATCCTGGGAATTGTGGTTAAACAATGGGAACAAAAACACAAAGTTTTCTCATAACTCTACGAAATTCAAATGTGAAGTAAATAGAATCTCAAGTCTAAAGTTGGTGGATGGTAGTACGGTTGATCAACCTGGCCTCATTGCGGAAGCAACAGTTCTATTCTTCCAAAATCTCTTGAAGGAATGGGAAGGTTCAAATCTCCAGGCCCAAAATGAGCTTCTGAGTTGCATTCCTAAGTTGGTGATGGCTGATCAAAACCTGTTTCTAAATAAGCCTTTTTCGGAAGTAGAAATTAGGACAACTCTTTTTCAATTACACCCGAAAAAATCCCCCGGCCTTGATGGTTTTTTGACAGGTTTTTTTCAACATTGTTGTGAGATAGTGGGCTCGGACATGGTGGTGGCTTTAGAAGATTCAAGAGCCTTGGGAAGCACTTTAAAAGAACTCAATAACACATTTATTTCTCTCATCCCAAAAAAGGAGAAACCTGATAAACTTGAGGATTTTAGGCCCATTTCGTTGTGCAATACAACTTACAAAATTATGGCCAAAGCAATAGCAAATAGGCTTAAGGTGATTCTTCCAGGATTGATTTTAGAAGAACAAACAAGTATTGTGCTAGGGCGCTCAATTTTCGATGGTGTTATCATTGCACAAGAAGCCACCCATTCAATCCAAAGTACTCGGTCCCCCTCAATGATCCTCAAGCTGGATATCAAGAAAGCTTATGACAAAGTTAATTGGAGGTTTTTATTCAAAATTTTGGAGGCCTTTGGCTTTTCTACTTCCTGGATTAATTGGATTTTTTGTTGGATAGCATGTCCAAGGTACTCAATCCTGATCAATGGCTCTCCTCATGGTTTCTTTGAAGCTTCACGGGGGCTGCGACAAGGGGATCCCTTGTCTCCTTTCTTATTCATCTTAATGGCAGAATCTTTGGGACGAGCCTTTGCACATGCAAATTCTACAGGGAGAATTAAAGGAGTTCAAATAACAAGCAATTTGCCACCTATTACTCATCAACAGTTTGCAGATGATAACTTGTTACTAGGGAGAGCTAAAGTCTTGGAAGCAAGATCCTTCAAAATAGTTCTCTCAAAATATTCTATGGTGTTTGGTCAAGAGGTGAGTTTTGAAAAATATGAAGTTTTCTTTTTCTTTGCTAATCCAATTTTGGAAAAGCAGATTTTGCATGTTCTCAAGTTCAGAAAAGGGAAATTGCCATGCAAATACCTTGTTTTTCCATTGGTGTTGGGACAACATTTGGGAAAACTGTGGGATCCTTTGTTGTCTAAGTTGGATCAAGGATTATCCTCTTGGAAGGGAAGATGGCTTTCCTGGGTTGGTTGGTTAACTTTAATTAAATCAGTACTGGCAGTGCTTCAAATCTATATGATGTCTTGTTTACCTCTTCCTAGGTGCACAAGGGACAAAATCAATCAAAAGTTGAGACATTTCTTTTGGAAAGGTGGGTCGGAACAGAGAAAGATTCCTTTGATAAATTGGGAGAAGGTTTGCAGTTCTGGAGAGGCGACAGGGGTAGGCATCAAAAAATTATCCCTTCAAAATAAAGCTCTGGGAGGAAAGCTTGCTTGGAAAATTTATGCTCAACAGGATCTGAAATGGGTTAAAACCTTAAAAGTGAAGTATTTGTAGGACTATTCGACAAGTTTCTTTACCTCCCGTGTTCTTCCCAAAGGCTCTTGGGTATGGAATTTTATCTGCAGTTGTCAAAAGTTGATTGTGGATTTTGTATCATGGGATTTGGGTGAGGGTGGTTAGGTGTTATTCTAGGAAGATTCCTGGGGTAGATACAATAAGTTGGAAAATGAAGAAAATTTAAATAATGTGAAAGACATTTCAAAGAGGATTTGGGGTCCTCGTGTCAAATATTTTTTGGTTATTGAAGAATCAAATGGCATTTTGGCATAGCGATGGAAGGACCCTTCCCAGTTGGGTCTGAGTGAGGATGAAACCAGAGTTTTCTTGGACATCCTCAATCAGAGGCACTTATGTTTAAGGGGCGGTCAGGATGTCCTTCATTGGTGTGGTTCCCCGACAAGCACATATCGAGCTAAGGAAGGATATAGTTTACTCTTTAAACAATATGAAACATTGTCTAATATTCCTAGTGATCTGTGTTGGAATAAATTTTGTCTTCCTAAGGCTGAATTTTTTGTGTGGGCTATTGTTCAAGGTAGAGTTCTAACCTCAGAAAGGTTAAAGAAATTTGGTTTCAACAGACCCTCAAGGTGTGTACTTTGTAAGGAGGCGAAGGAATCAAATGATCATCTTTTTCTCAATTGTCCCTTTACTAAGCATTGTTGGGATTGACTATGTTTTAAGCTATGTCTCTCTACTATTTCCCCAAGGAATTTGAAAGATTGGCTCAATGGTTGGCCAAGAATTGGGAACAGCTCAATGCTAAATGGTTTTTGGAAGTCAATCCCTTCTATGCTATTGTGGGAAGTTTGGAAAGAAAGAAGCTAGAGGATTTTTAAGGACAGTGCTTCTGAACAAATTAGACGCTTGTTTGGTAAAGTTGATGAACTCAAGAGTTTTTCAAAATTTAAAGTTGAATTCACTTTTCACTGGTTGGGATGCGAAAGTCTTAAATCAATGGAATGGGTTGAAAGTCCCTTCTCAAATTGGGTCAGGCGGAAAGGCGATAGAAATGGAAAGGAAGACAGTTAAGTGGCTCCCTCCGGAATGTGGTTGGTATAAGCTAAATTTTGATGGTGCTACCAGAGGTAAACTGGGGCAGTCAGGTGTAGGGTGCATAATAAGGAATTGGCAGGGTAAGACTATTGGTAGGTTGGCCTCACTGCTTAAGCCAAGAACTAATAACTGGGCAGGACTTCAAGTTGTTGCTCTAGGGATTAAATGGTGTTTAGAATTAAATATTAAGAATATATGCATAGAAGGGGACTCATTGCTGGTGATCAATGCTTTGTGCTCAGGAAATTTTCAGAACTAGAGACTAAATGCATTATTGGGGGTGATAATGAGATAGTTGAATTGGTTTGAAAATTTTGAAATTTCCCATATTCTAAGAGAAGGGAATCAAGAGGCAGATTTATTATCCAACTTTGGAGCTGATGAGATTTCCCTTAAGGATGTGACCTCAGAAACTCTAAGGGATGAGTAAATGTTGTGGGTGGTTGGGTGGGTTCCACCTCACCCTCATTGGGTGAGGTGGCAGGTTCTTTGGGAATTGGTGAGAGCAGATGGATGGTTGGGTTGTTTGCCAGTGTTCGACGGGTGTCTCCCCTCGGACAAGGTGGCGAACGTTGGTGTAAGCTTATGGAACCCATGTTTTGGAGGAAGCCTTTGGAGGATGTTTTATTCATCATTACTCATTGACACTTGGTATTCATGATGTCCTTCAGAGGACATTAGTCCATGGCTTGGGTATTATGGCGTTGTACGCATACAAACTCATTTAATCGACAAATTGTTGGTTTAATGCATCTTTGGCTTGGTTGAAAATGAGTAGATTTATTTTGCTGGTCTCTAGTAAGGAACTGGATATGAAGGGCATGGTGACATTGGTCAAACTAAAGGGTTCCAAGAGGCAGATAGCCTTTGAAGGGAATATTTCCACGCTTCAATTTCAATGCCTCATTCGCCACCCAGATTATCTATTATTTGTAGCTATCACTTGCATTTCTAGGAAGAATTTTATGAAGGATGTTGAGGGTTATAGGCTTGACTCAAATATTTCTTCTAGGGTTTTGGAAGGATTATTGGATGTTGGGGTTTCAAAAGGTGATGCCAAGATAATTATGCGGAGGCTATTCAGGAAAGACATGCTGGTGGGTTTGGATAGGGCTCTGGCTACTGCACACATTGGGAAGGGTATCTCGTGCCCTCGTGACTTGCATTTGCTCGATGATCCGAATGCCTTGGTAAACTATTATCCCTTTCTATTAGACGTAATTGGGCTTGAATTGTTGGAGCATAGGAGGTTGGTGATTGTTGGAGCAGTTTTCTTGAAGAAAAAGTATCGTTTGGTTTCGTCGGTGGATTTGACTTGGAAATGGGAGTTATGATCTTTCACCCAGCAAAATATTTGGTAAAATGGGGTTTTGGAATGTTTTTCTTTGTTGGTATATGAATGGTCTGTTTAGGGTTATATTTAGTTTTGTCTCTGCACTAGTTTTGAAGGGTTGTCTACAGGTGGATAAGGTTTAGTAATGTTGTATTCCAGCTTGTAGTCTCCATGGTTTTTTGGTTTTGTCCTTGGCTCTGGTATGACAGCTCATCTGTGTATTTATTGTTCATATGGGTGCCATGCTTGGGGGGTTTTAAATTTGGCCTTCATGTTTACTAATAGAGGGTCTCTTCTCTTGGCTTCCTACATTTGCAAACACATACTTTTTTTGGAATTTCAATATAATCTATGATCTTTCTTACTGATAAAAAAAAAAAACTTTTATAATTATAATTTGAGATGTGCAATAGAGAGATTAATAAAATAATATCACATGCAAGTATAAAATCCCACAACACAAGATATACATGGGGAAAACCCTTTTAGGAAAAACCCCACACTCTAAAACATACACATAATGTATTATCAAATCAATGGCAGGAGTATGTACTAATTTCAAATTCTATGGAAATTCCAACAACATAAAAATACCTACAAATGAACCGTACAAACTACTCCCACACCTTATTTATAGAGAAATACAAGCATAGAGGAAACTTCATGAACAAGCAACAAGGGATGGGCATCCAAATCCATGTGGCACACTTTTCCAACACATAATTAACTTTTGTGACACTTGTCCAATGATTCCTTACCCCCTTACATGTCTCCATACTCGAGCACCCCAAATTTTCCCAAAATAGGTATAACAAATGCCTTATAATGTCTTAGAATCCATCATATATGACAACTTTTACAACTATAAGAGAATTTGTCACAACTGACTAATAATAGAAGATGCTTCTTATATTCTCTTACAACTTGTCATAGGTCAAACTTGGGCACCCATTTTCCCATGTAAATATGTTAATCAACACTTGTCCAACCTATCATAGAATCTAACTCTTACGTTGCATAACTTCCTCATAGGAATTTTTCATAAAATCATCATAGGAATCCCTCATATTTGTTGACCCATGTCAAGGAAACTCTTCCCAAAGTGGGATGCATACATTACCTTGTGGGGACCATAACATCCTTGTGACCTTCCATGCCACCTTCCAACATGCCGACAACTCATTGTGCCAAGTCATAATAGATAAAAAAAATATAAGCAAGAAATTACAACATAGGCATAATTAAATTAATAAATTAATGCTAGGAATTACAAAGGTTGAGACACCTTAATTCCTAACATTCTCCCACTTGTCAACAATCTAACTAGGTAATCAATTTCTATGGGACAAAATACCCATAGACTTTGAACACCATCTAAACTTCTCCATGCTCACTAGATTTGTTAAGGAATTTGCAACATTTGTTAAAGTACCAATTTTTTTAATATGCACCTTACCATATTCCATCATGTCACAGACAAAATAGAACTGAACATCAATATGCTTTGTTCTAGCATGGAAGGTTGAATTATTTGCTAAGAACATAACACTTTGACTGTCACTCTAAATAGAAATCATCCCTACATCAAGCCCAATATTTGAACATAATCTTTGAAGGCAAATGAATTCTTTACAATGACTAGTTTCCATGTACTCTGCTAGAACTATAGTGGAAAAATCCACTATATAGCTTGCTACTTACTCATCCAACTAAAAGAACCACCAAACATAGTAAACACGTAAGCACTACTGGATCTTATGCTATCAATATCACCTACCCAATCTAAATCCATGAATATAAACTAAATGAAAATATCTTGTAGGATGTCCATGATAACATAAGGAATACTCAAAAGTACCCTGCAAATACCTGAATACTCTCTTTACCACATCCTAATGTACTCATCTAGGATTAGCCATGAATTGGCTAAAGACTCCCACTTCTTGGTCAATGTCTAGCCTTGTACAAACCATGACATAGAAGAGAATTCCAATGGCACTAGCATAAGGTACTCTCATTGTATCCTCCACCTCACTAGGAGATTTTGGACAATCTAAACTGATAACTTTGTCCCCATCGCAACAAGAACAAAAAATAGTCTACAAGTTATCATGTTGAATCTCTCCAACATAGAATTCACATACTTACTTTGGCCTAACTAAAGTTTTGTGTTTTCCTTATCTCTTCTAATTTTTATACTCATAATGTACTTAGCTGCACCTAAATCCTTCATTTCAAATTGTGCCAAAATTTGAGACTTCAAATAAAAAATCAAAGATAAATACCATTCCCAATGAACACCATATCATTAATGTACAATGCAATAATGAGAATGCAGTCATCAACAATTTTTAAATAAACACAATGATTTGATTTTAATCTTGAAAATCCCAAACTCAACACAAAGGAATCAAACTTCTAGTACCACATCCTAGATGACTTTTTCAAACCATAACAAGAATTCTTCAATTTGTAAACCAAATTTTTTGTACCTTTCACAATGTAATGCTTTGGTTGTGAAATATAGATTTCTTCCTCCAAATCACCATGAAGGAAAATTGTCTTCACATCCATCTATTCAATCTCTAAATCATATGCAACAACAAGTGATAACAAAAATCTAATGGATTTCAGCTTTATAACAAGAGAAAAAATCTCATTGTAAGCAATTCCCTCAACTTGGGAACAACCCTTTGCAACCAAACTTGCCTTATATCTCTCAACATCACCATTTGAACCAAAAACTAAATTGAGCATCCATTTGCAACCAATAGGTTTGTGTCCATTAGACAACGATACTAGATCGGGCAAGTGTCATTTCTTTTTAATGTAGCCACCTCTTCATCTATGGCCTTTATTTGAGAATTTGTATCATTCATACCCATAGCCTCCCTTATGGTCCTAGTCTCATTAATGTTAGAAATCAAAGTGAAAATACAACTACAATCATGCAATGAATATACAAACCTATCATGTTTTCACCTTATTTGTGTAGACCCTCTTACAATTTGAGGTTGAGGTTCATCTTCTTTTGAACTTTTAAAGCTGCTTGAGCTCTCCTCATCATCAGGTCCAATAAATTTTTTTAATTCTTCTTTCTCAAAGGTAGGAGAAAGATGAACCACATCCTCTTTCTTTCCTTCTTTCTTTATTTTTAAAACAAATTTAGGAGTAACGAGTTCCCTAAAAAATCACATTTTTTCTATACAAAACCCTTTCGACCATAGGATCCTAGATCTTATACCCTTTCACACCAATGCCATAACTAATGAAGATACTCTTTACTTCATCGTTCTCCAACTTAGACCTCTTTTCCTTAGGCACATGAGCATATGCCTCACAACCAAATACTTGAATATGTCTCAATGAAGGATTTTTACCAAACCATACCTCCATGGGTGTCTTATCCAAAAGCACTGAAGTAGGAGACCAATTAATCAGATAGCAAGTAGTGGAAACAACTTCAGCCCAAAATTTTTGTTCGAGGCTAGCTCCACTAAGCATACTCCTAGCCCTCTCCATCAACATCCTGTTCATTCTTTCTGCAACTCCATTCATCTAAAGGGTATATAGAGTTTTCTTATGTATTTCAATCCCATGTTCTTTATAGAACCTATCAAAATAGGCCAAACAAAACTCATTGCCATTTCCAATCCTCAAACATTTAATCTTTCTATCCTTTTGATTCTCTATAAGAGCTTTGAAGTCTTTGAATCTATTAAAGACTTCATATTTTTTCCTAAGGAAATATACCCATTTCCTTTTACTATAATCATTAATGAATGAAATATAATAAATAAAATTTTCAATTAAAAAAACATTAACATGACCAAACACATCAGAATGAATCAAGTCCAACACCTCAAAAGATTTTTAAGAACTAGAGTAAAACTAAACATGGTTTTTCTTTCCATAAATGTGCAATGCTCAAAACAATCACACTCAAGATTGCAATCATTTATTCTCTCAACAATATTTTTTTAATTTTTCAAGGTTATAAGATCCTTGTCACCAATGTGGCCAAGCCTTTGCTGCCATAACATAGTTTTCTTTGCTAAAAGTTTCATCTCCATAAAATGAGCACCCTTGGGTACCCAGAAAGCATGACCATCTGAAGTAGATACAATAGTCCTCTTCGCTACTAGTTCTGATGGTGAAGATGAAGAATATGAAGTTATCTTCTTCATAATAGAAGAACTAATGCATCAAACAATACACACATCAAGTTAAAACATAGTGCCTATCTAACACCCTTAGAAAGCACCATAGCTCCTCTACTCATCTTACATCCTCCACTCGATGAAACTACTTGCACACCCACATCATTCAATTTTGTTATATATAATAGGGTTCATTCCAAACCAGGGATATGTAGTACACCATTGATCCCCTTCACTCTACCATTAGGGAATCAAATTAAAAAAATTTCATGGCCAATAATCTTCAGATGAGATTCATCACCCAAGTATACTTCCCACCATCAAACTCTTCATACTTTGAAAACCAACCCCTATGCGAGGTCATGTGGAACTATGCACTAGAGTCAATCAACCACACATCTTCAGATGCATGTGTTGCCAAGATAGCTACACATGCTTCACCATCATCTTGAGAAGACTTATCTGATTTAGAATCATTATTTTTTTTCTTCTTCTTTTTCTCCTCTTTGCACTCCTTGCGGAAGTGACCAAGTTTTCCACAATTCCAACACAAAGCCTTGGACTTTCTAGGAGACTTAGATCTACCATGATATTTTGATCTTCC
Source organism: Sequoia sempervirens (assembly GCA_007258455.2). Taxonomy (NCBI): domain Eukaryota; kingdom Viridiplantae; phylum Streptophyta; class Pinopsida; order Cupressales; family Cupressaceae; genus Sequoia; species Sequoia sempervirens. The sequence continues at coordinate 383,159,971 of VDFB02000003.1, read as the reverse complement.
TTTGTTTTCTTTCTTCTTATCCTTCTTCTTTCCTTTCTCCTCGGGTCTAACACAAACAACTAAAGCCTCCTTAGCTGATTTAGAAGATTTTCTTCACATTTCCTCAGATAGAAGAGATGGAACCACATCATCCATCTTGAAAGTGTTAGTGGTACTTCTTATTTCCATAACAAGATGGTCCCACAAATCTCGTGATGAACATAGTAATGTCAGACAATGGTCTTCCTCCCCCATCTTTACACCAATAGAGGACAACTCAACAAAAAGCATATTAAATGAATTCATGTGATCCACAACAAATCCTCCATCCTTAGAGAGAATAACTTCTTTCTCAAGAATAACTTATTTACTAGGGATTTAGCCTGATTGATAAAATTTTCCAAGTTTCTTCCACAAAGTTGCAACCATTTTTCTTCATGAACATTTAACAAGGCATAGTCAACTAAATAGAGTCTTATAAGACCCTTAGCCTTTCTAGTGTAGGAGCACTTGGGAAACTTGGGTTTTCCTGGAGTCTTGAAGGAAGTCTATGTTTTGTTGTGTTATTTTTGAGGTCATGTTGACCATCTAGCTAGGTTTTGTTATTTTGAATAAGGCTTCATCTATTTATGATCAATGGATTGGGAGGTGGTAATCAAAAATGGGTTTTGAAGCCCCAACTTGTCATCATTCTCCATCTAGTCAAGTGCTTGAAAACACATTGGGTTTTACAAAAAGCATTTTTAGGTCATCTAAAGCCTCGACCCAAGAATATTAACTATTTGGGAGGCATATTTAAAGCTGGCTTTGACCTTTGAAGAGGGTTGGAGGATTTTGGACGGTTGTAGTTTCATGAGACTAACAAGAAAATAATGATTTTGGTGTGATTTTTCTGTTTCTGTTCTTGTCCGTGTGACAGCTATTGAATGAATTGAAAGAGGAATTTTATAGGTTTGATTAGCCTGTAGTGAAGCCTCTGGAAGTTTTTTTTTGACACATTAAATAGTTAGTTCATCGCTTTCATCCATTTTTGTAAATTTTGTGTTTTTCTTTATTTGCTGTCTTGACTGGTAATTTGAATAAAATGGGGTTTTAGACTACACTCCCACCATACCAAGAAGTATGGGAACATGGGGAATGTGGCTAAACTCCATCAATGTACATACATTAGCAGTAGGAGTCTGTAGGTGGCATGGCATCATGATCAGAGTCTTTCCCTAGGCAAGTTTGTTGATACCCGGCTTGGGAAGACAGTGAAATGCACAGTACTAACGTGGAAAGGGTGATGAATCTTTTATAATGCAAAGTTTGTAGTGATTGCAGGAGCCTTCATAAAGGTTGGAAAGAAGGTAGAGTTCTTGTCTAATCATTTGGAGGTTGGAAAAAGCAAACAGACCAAGAAAATGGTCTAGAAAACCCTAGTTTTTGGAGAAATCTGTGTTATGCCTGTGTACGGATAGAGAGGGTCCCAAACCCTAAAAATATTTTAGAGCTTGGAAATTGAGCCAAGGTGTCAGAAGAAATTTTGGCACAAACCTTTGAAGGAGAGGAGTACCAACCAATTTTCTAGGGTGAGGAGGCCTAAAAGGGGCTCAAGGCTAGTAGCCCTTCCTAAACCCTAGACTAGGGTTTTGTGAAAGCGATGGAGAAGTGGTGAATGGAGGTTGAACAAGAACCTTTCCTAGATAGTTTTGAAGCCATGGAAGCCTATGCACACCCCTGCAAACAAGTTAGGAAGCATTGGAGGTTAACTAGTCTTTAAAAGGATTAAGGGCTAGGGAGAGTGAGAGAGGAAGAGCACCAAGTTTGACTTGGTAATGCATTTGGAAATGATAGCAGGGTTGGCCAGAAGTACTAGGGGTGCCTAGTCAGCATTGGGGACCTATAGGTAGTGTGGTGGAGAGAATGAAACCAAGGGGTTATCAAAGGTGAGACCCGAAGAATTGAGTTAGTGATTGTCTCAATCCAACCCTATCCCTATCACTTTCAATCCATATGATTCCAGTCTTCTTGATTCATTCCCATTAGCATGGAATCAGATACCATGAGCCATAAATCTCTATCCACCAATTGGTCCTCCATCTTGAGTTTCCACAACTCAAATTTCCCTCCATTTAACTTCTCTATTTCAAACCTCTCAGATGCGCTAGCCACCTCTTCTACAAAAAAGATTACGAACCCACTACATAGGCTCCCATTCGAATGAAGATCAGTACAAAAACCTCTCTACCCAACAACTAGAATCAAAGGTGATCAAGCTCTGATATCAACTAAAAGGAAGCAAGGTATATGAAAACACTTCCCAACACTGATCTAATGAAGAGAGATGTTCAATTTTATTTCTTTTATAGTTACAATATGAGATACACAATAGAATATTAATAAAATAACATCACATGTAAGTATAAATCACACAACATAAGATATATGTGGAGAAAATGTTTTCAAGAAAAAACCCACACTCCAAAACATGCACAATTTATTATCAAATCAATGGCAATCGCAATACACTTGCAATGCAAGTTCTATCAAGAGTATACACTAATGTCGAATTTTGGAGCAATTCTAGCAACATAACAATACTTGCAAATAAACCATACAAACTACTCCGACAAGCACCTTATTTATAGAGAAATATAAGCATAAATGAAGCTTCATGAGCAAGCAACAAGGGATGGGTGTCCAAATCCATGTGGCACACTTTTCCAACATATAGTTGACTTATGTGACACTTTTCTAATGATTCTATACCCCCTTACATGCCCCCATGCTTGGGAACTCCAAATTTTTCCCAAATCGGTAATGACAAATGCCTTACAATATCATAGAATTCACCATATATGACAACTCTTACGATTGTAAGAGAATCTACCATAACCGACTAATAATAGAAGATGTTTCTTACATTATCTTACAAGTTGTCATAGGTCAGACTTGGGCACCCACTTTCGCATGCAAATATACTAGTCAATACTTGTCCAACCTATCATAGAATCTAGCTCTTACGTGACATAACTTTGTCATAGGAATCCCTTAAAGATGTCAACACACGTCACCTTCCAACATGCCAACAAATCACTATTCCAAGTCATATTAGATGACAAATAAATATGAGCAAAAAATTACAAACATAGACATAATTAAATTAATAAACTAATGCTAAAAAATTGCAAAGGTTGAGACACCTTAATTTCCAACATTTACCCTTCATAATCTCTCCCTCTCAAACTAGTTCCATCAAAGGGGCATATTTTAAAAAATGATTATTACAAGTTAGGAAGGAATGTAGTGGGAAAAGAATTTAGGATTTTTTTTGTATGACTCTTATTGACTTTGAAAAACTATATGACATATTTTAATTAATGTTTATTACCTTGGTAATAAAAGCGTTGGTTTTTGGAGAAATATTTTTGTAGCTATGTGGAAATCCTCTTTAAATTTATTTTTATTCAAACTAGTGTTTATGGAAAAATTTGTCAACATGTTCCCCTTGAAATATCTATTAGGAAAGGGTTGTTTGAACACATTTGTTGTTGTGCCAAAAGATCGACCTGTTAACACCCAATACAAACACCATAGATAAGTGGATCCATGGGAGGCAATTCATCCATAAATTGAATACAAAGGGAGACACAAGTGATTAGTCCAATAATCCCCCACAATACAAAGGGAGACACTAGTGATTAGTCCAACAATCCCCCCCTCAATGTTACCCGAGGGGATTTGAACTCGCAACTTGAGTCTGATACCATTTGTTGGAACACGTTTATTGTTGCGCCAAAAGATCAACTTGTTAACGCTCAATACAAACGCCAACGATAAGTGGATCCATCAAAGGTAATTAGTCCATGTCCTAAATCCGAAGGGAATCACCAACAATTAGTCCAACAAGGGTGCTATCTTGCCCCTACATTATTCATTATTATTGTTGAAGCAATACACTACCTTCTTAGGGATTGTTCTCTAAGGCCTCCCAAATTATGATTCCTTGAAGTTCAATATGTACTTGGCCCTATGATAAGCACAAAGTTATCACACTTTTGGCTAGCTAAATAGTTTTGAGTGAAATAGTTTCAACTAAAATCATGTGGCATACATGTGGTGCATATATTGTTTTAGGCAAAATCCTTTTAGTGAAAATTATAAAATAATTTTTTTAATTAAAAATTTGAAACGTGATTAAATTTATGTATAAGGTTTTGGTCAAAATACTTTTGAAAAAAATAGTCTATGTGGCTAACTATGTGGTAGATTAACACCTCTTTTGATATTTTAAAGAAAAATTTCAACTTCAACTCTAAATTTCTCTAACTAGGGGCAATTTTATGAAAAATCTTAAAATACCCTTTTGTAGAGCTCAAAGTTTATATATATATATATATATATATATATATATATATATATATATATAATGATTAGTTTTATTATATTTTTAAAAAATTTATTGTAAGCAAATTTTATAATCAAACATGAAGTTGATTATAAATTAAAAATATATATTAAAACATATTATTTTTATTTGAAAAAAATATGGTATAGTTTATTTTTTAAAAATAAAAAAAATTAATCAAAAATTGACATCCCATGAAAACTATGACTTTTGTTGAAGTTTGACTTAAACCGTTATTACAAAAAAAATATTTATTGATTTTTTTCCTTGCACTAGATATTGAAGTTAGCTATTTGGAGAAAAAAATTAGGGAAAAAATTGTTTGCTCTTTTTTTGTGATGTCCATCAATCTCACATTTTTAAAAAAAAATTTAGCAATTCAAATTTTGATTTCAAATTTATAAAAAAATATATCAAACTATTTTTTTAATTACAAGTATAAATTTTATTTAAAGTTATACAATTCATCAGTTTATATTATTTTGAAATTCAAAACATAAAGACCACTTTTATATAGCTGAAGTTGAATTTTTTTATTTGTGTTGGTTGTTTTCTTTATAAAAGTGTGGCACAAGTTTGTACTTTTACTTCCTAGCCATTTCTCTAAATTGAGATATTCATAATTTTCAACCTCCTATGAAGTATAATGAAAATAATACAAATGCTTGTTGGGATTCCGTTTTAGATGAACACGATTTATCAAATGAAGGTGGATATCCAAGGTCGAGTACCATAATCCACTTCTTACTTCTAATTTGATTAATATTATTGCCCAATTCTACTTTTATTAAAAAAATAGTTTTTATTTTTTGTATTTATGTAATAAACAACTCTTCCTACACTTAAAATAGTATATATAATTTTTATAAAAACAATTCTCACCCATCTTTTCTATAAAAACTATATAGATTATTATATTATAATATAAAAATAATTTCCTTAGAGTTTTATTACAAACATCTAATGTCTGAGTCTTGAAATAAAAAGCTTTTATATATATACAAGGAATGATTGTCCAAACTCATTGACTTATTGCCCTTAGTTGTCTAAAGTGCACAACTTGTACTCACCTAAAAATATAATTATTTTGATTACTTCATACTTTACACTTAAAGTCATATGATATTATTATGTGGTGCTCTTTCCACAACATTGTTCAAAATTTCTTCCTACTTTATTAGAAAGAAAGTATCCATTATAAACACTTAAGAAAGTTTACACATAATATAATTTTTTTTTTTTTTTTGCAATAAAGACTGTAGAGTTATCATAGATAAAATGAACCTGTCCATTAAAACATAACCAAAATTAAAAAGAATGTATCCAATGTAAGCACTTAAAAAATTCACAGGGAATACCAATTTATTTTTTTCAATAAAGTTATCATACATAAAATGAATTTGTCCATTAGTCATAATAAGTTAGTTGAACAAAAAAATATAGAGATCATGAACATGTCCATTAAAACATAGTCATAAGAAGATAGTTTAATGTATTTCTTATTATGCTTTTTTAAGTCGCCTCCAAATACACTAGTCATTAAATCTTCCCTTCTCTTTCCAATCAAAGAGTTTGAGTTACAAAAGACAAATATGAAAGTGATAGTTTACAAAAGAGACAAAATTAAACAATGTCCCAAATCTCATGTTGGATGTCAATAATTGGAAGTCCCCAAGAAGACATATTTTCTTATAACTTGGTCACTTTAGATTCTTTCTTATTTTAACTTTCCTTTTGTTTTCCTCTTTCAGTCTTGTGGTACAACTAACAAGATAGCTGGAAAACCTATGAATTTTCAAAGTTGCTTCAGCTCTCCTCATCATCAGGTCCAATAGATGTGTTTAATTCTTCTTTCTCAAGGAAAAGGAGGAGGATGAACCACATCCTCTTTCTTTTATTCTTTCTTTGGTTTTAAAAAAAAATTAGGAGTAACAAGTTCCCTAAAAAACCACATTTCTGCTATACAAAAACCTTTTGACCACAGGATCCCAATTCTTGTACCCTTTCACATAAATGCCATAACCGATGAAGATACTCTTTAATTCCTTGTTCTCCAACATAGACCTCTTTTCCTTAAGCACATGAGCATATGCCTCACAACCAAATACTTGAATATGTCCCAATGAAGAATTTTTACCAAACCATACCTCCATGGGTGTCTTATCCACAAGCACTAAAGTAGGAGACGTATTAATTAGATAACAAGTAGTGGCAACAACTTCAGCCCAGAAATTTTGTTTGAGGCTAGCCCCACTAATCATACTCCTAGCCCTCTCCATCAACATCCTGTTCATTCTTTTTGCAACTCCATTCATCTAAGGGGTATACAAAGTTGCCTTATGTCTTTCAATCCCATGTTCTTTATAGGAGCAATCAAAATATTCCAAACAAAAATCATCGCCATTGTCAATCCTCAAACATTTAATCTTTCTATCCTTTTGATTCTCTATAAGAGCTTTAAACTCTTTGAATCTATTAAAGACTTCATATTTTGTTCTAAGGAAATAGACCCATTTCTTTCTACTGTAATCATTAATGAATGAAATATAATAAATAAAATTTTCAATTAAAGGAACATTAACATGACCTAACACATAAGAATGAATCAAGTTCAACACCTCAAAAGATTTGTAAGAACTAGAGTAAAACTGAACATGATTTTGCTTTCCATAAATGAGCAATGTTCATAAAAATCACACTTAAGATTGCAATCATTCATCCCCTCAACAATATTTTTTTATTTTTTAAGGTTATAAAATCCTTGTCACCAATGTGGCCAAGCCTTTTGTGCCATGGCATAGTTTTCTTTTCTAAAAGTTTCATCTCCATAAAATGACTACCCTTGGGTACCTAAAAAGCACGACCATAAGAAGTAGATGCAATAGTCCTCTTTGCTACTAGTTTTTAAGGTTAAGATGAATAAAATGAAGTTATCTTCTTCATAATAGAAGAACTAATGCATCAAACAATATACACATCAAGTTGAAACATAGTGCCTATCTAACACCCTTAGAAAGCACCATAGCTCCTCTACTCATCTTACATCCTCCACTTGATGAAACTACTTGCACACCCACATCATTCAATTTCATTATATATAATAGGGTTCATTCCAAACCAAGGATATGTAGTACACCATTGATCCCATTCACTCTACCATTAGGGAATCAAATTGAAAATAATTCATGACCAATAATCTTCAGATGAGATTCATCACCCAAGTATACTTCCCACCATCAAACTCTTCATACTTTGAAAACCAATTCCTATGTGAGGTCATGTGGAATTATGCACCAGAGTCAATCAACCACACATCTTCAGATGCATGTGTTGCCAAGATAGCTACACATGCTTCACCATCATCTTGAGAAGACTTATTTGAATTAGAATCATTATTTTTCTTCTTCTTCTTTTTCTCCTCTTTTCAGTCCTTGCGGAAGTGACCAGGTTTTCCACAATTCTAGCACAAAGCCTTGGACTTTCTAGGAGACTTAGATCTACCATGATATTTTGATCTTCCTTTATTTTCTTTCTTATCCTTTTTCTTTCCTTTCTCCTCGGGTCTAACACGAACAACAAAAGCTTCCTTAGTTGATTTAGAATATTTTCTTCACATCTCCTTAGATAGAAGAGATGCAACCACATCATCCATCTTGAAAGTGTTAGTGGTACTTCTTATTTCCATGACAAGATTGTCCCATGAATCTAGTGACAGACATAATAATGTCATACAATGGTCCTCCTCCCCCATCCTTACACCAACAGATGACAACTTAACAACAAGCATATTAAATGAATTCATGTGATCCATGATAGATCCTCCATCCTCGGAGAGAATAACTTCTTTCTCAAGAATAACTTATTTACCAAGGATTTAGCCTGATAAAATTTTCCAAGTTTCTTCCACAAAGTTGCAACCATTTTTCTTCATGAACATTTAACAAGGCATAGTCAACTAAATAGAGTCTTATAAGACCCTTAGCGTTTCAATCCATTTGATTCTAGTCTTCTTGATTCATGTCTATTAGCATGGAATTAGATACTGTGAGCCATAAATCTCTATCCACCAATTGGTCCTCCATCTTTAGTTTCTACAACTCAAAGTTTCCTCCATTCAACTTCTCTATTTCAAACCTCTCAGATGTGCTAGCCACTTCTCCTAGAAAAAAGATTACAAACCCACTATATAGGCTCCCATTCAAATGAAGATTAGTACAAAAACCTCTCTAATCGACAACTAGAATCAAAGGTGATCAAGCTCTAATACCAACTAAAAGGAAGCAAGGTATATGAAAACACTTCCCAACACTGATCTAATGAGGAGAGATATTCAATTTTAATTCTTTTACAGTTACAATATGAGATACACAATAGAATATTAATAAAATAACATCACATGTAAGTATAAATCCCACAACACAAGATATATGTGGAGAAAATGCTTTCAAGAAAAAATTCACACTCCAAAACATGCACAATGCATTATCAAATCAATGGTGATCATAATACACTTGCAATGCAAGTTATTCCAAGAGTATACACTAATGTCAAATTTTGGAGCAATTCTAGCAACATAACAATACTTGCAAATGAACCATACAAACTACTCCCACAAGCACCTTATTTATAGAGAAATATAAGCATAAAGGAAGCTTCATGAGCAAGCAACAAGGGATGTGCGGCCAAATCCATGTGGCACACTTTTCTGACATATAGTTGACTTATGTGACACTTTTCCAATGATTCCATACCCACTTACATGTCCCCATGCTTGGGGGTAAGTGCACAAAGTTGAGTCCACGAAATGTGGAAGTTTTTTGCCTTAGACAAAAAATTGAAATCGGCATCGAACAAACGGGATCCCGATTTAATAAACGGGATCTTGATTTTTAAAAATCGGGATCCCGTTACGGTTCAGGATCCCGAGCCTGAGATCAAACGGGATCCCGCTTTTTAAAAATCGGGATCTCGTTTCCCGTCGGACTCCGAACCATTGGACACGGAATGGGATCCCGATTTATAAGAAATGGGATCCCGATTTATAAGAAACGGGATCCCGATTTATAAAATACGGGATCTCGAGTTGTATAAATCAGGATCCCGAGTTTTATAAATCGGGATCCCGTTTTATACTACTATTTTTTTTTTTTTAAAGAATAGTTTTCACTGCTCTGCGAACGGGACCCCGAGTGAATGTTGGCGACAACGACCCCACGACCAGCTACAGGTACCCCACCTAAACACCATTTCTTTGCTTTTTTTTTTTGAATTGAAATTTTAAATGAAATACGTTAATTTAGCATGTATTTTTTTTAATTTATGTCACGTTTTAATCATTTTTTTAATTGTTATAGTAGAATTCAATAATTGTAAAAATAGACGAAAACTTGCAATGAAACTTAAATGTTTTTTAATAAAAATGAAAAAAAAAACCTTGAATTGTGTTTTAGAAACAAAATTTAACTTTTAAATCTTAAATTGTTCGATTAAACCCAAAAAAAAATGATTTTGAAAACCCTAATTGAAACAAAACAAAAAAAATTGCATTTCAAAACCCGAGATCGAAATGAAATAAAACATCGCATTTACAAATCCAAATCGAGCTTTTTGAAAACCCCTAATTCAAATTAAACAAAAAATGCAGAAATTTGAAACCCTAGTTTGATAAATGAAAAAAATTTCATTAAAACCCTTAATTGTTTAAAAACCTGTCCCCTAAATTGAATTGGAACAAAAAAATTGTTAAAACCCTAAACTCAATCTAACAAAAATCATTCACATTAAGCTTAAATGTTTTAAATTTTATTTGCTTTGTATGGAAAAAATGATATATATTAAACTTTAGTTTCAATTTTAAATTATAATTAGATTAGAAATCAATATGTTAAAGAATGGTTAAAATTCATAAAGTTTATCTTGATGTTTGTTTGAAAATTTAATTAACAAATTCGTAAATCTAAACACATACAATCGATTCCAATTGACACTAACTTGGTAACTCTAAATTGCCAAGGGCCACCCAACTTCACCCTAAGTTTGCTAAAACCCTAGACCCTAAACTGTAAAATCTAAACCCATAACACTAAAACATTTGAAATTTATGAACCCTAGACCCTAATCTTTCATTGGACATACCTAAAATTATGTAGGTTCAATGTCAAGAATGGGTCTATTTGGTAGATTTATGAAAACTATTTTAAATATCTAGAATGCCATAAAATTATAATTATAGCAATTCCAATTGGAAACACTTGGGTACATATATATTGTATGAAATTTAAATCTAGGAAGGTGTCTATCATATAGGCGAGTTGATAATACATGGAAAGAGGTTTGTATGTGAATATATGTATTAAGAAAAACATAGCACATGACCTCTATAGGATTTTTAAGATTTGATCCTAGATAATAATCCACCCATCCTCAATCATAATGGATTATTTAGCAATTAAGAGAGATTCAATTTAACCATAAAATTACCTATATTTTGATACTATATAGATTTATGTGGAAGGATAGAAATGCATCAATATGCTTTGTGCCATATTTTATGAATATTAATATTTAAGAAAAATCTAGATAAGATTGACCTAAGTAGATGATTTATGTAAGGGCTTTTTAGTGAACAAGTGACACACCATGGAGATTGGGATGGTATTTAAATTCTTATTTATAAATATATAGTGTACCCCCTTTAAATTTGTATTTGGTTTTTATAATGAGTTGAAATTATCAATGTGTTACATAAAAGAAATTTGTGCTTAGATATATTTAAATTAGATAATAAAGATATAGTTATATAAAATAGGGAATCCAACATGAGGAATAAACCTAAATAATGTGCCATTGTGTGCATCTAATTTATGCCAATGATTTAGTAAGAGTGATCGTCTAAGAGGATGAAATAAGACTTGAAAAATTGTAAGATCTAACACTATTTTAATGTAGTTTTATATGTGTGTACATGTCCACTATGTTTTTTGAGTTTATGTTAATGCAAGATAAGGAGGATTGGTGGATATATTTGAAATCTAAAGAAAAAAGAAAAATGATGTGAATATATAGATATATATTTTTAAAATGATTCTTTAACTTATCTATATTAAACATTGTATATTATCTCTATATTACTATCATGGCTTGATTTTCATTATGTCTACTAAATGTTGCTATATTTATTCATTGTTGTAATTAAATTATAGGGCTCAATGTGTAATCTATTTTACATCAAATTTTATAGTAGACTTATAATCCTAGAACGTTTGTAAATTTAATAGCTAACAAATAACTTGATAGGTGCAACTAAAAACCAAAAAGTGTGGTTTGATTTATCTCCATTAGGCTGGAACGCTAAAAAATCTACTAGGTTTATCCCTATTAGGTTGAAAACCCAAAAGTGTAGCTTAATAAGTACAAGTGGTGAAAACTCGCAAAAGCACTAGAAACTAATCTTTGCAAAACTACCCTTGACATATCAAAAAAAAGCCAAAGGTCGCCATATGTCATACCTGTATAGGTTGTATAGTTATATTAGATACCTTATAGTATCTCCTATTGGTTAAATATGTTTGAAGATGACATTAGCGACACATCCCTACATTTATATGAGATATATTATTAACATGTCGTGTTACACATATGCTAAGATACTCAAATATGGATAAGGAGAACTAGGGAATATATATTAGAAGAGAAAGATATACCAAGCTATCCAATATTATATTTTTGTACTTAGTGTAAAAGAGAAATTCTAGACCAAGAATGCAAGTGCAAACTCAATACTCTACTTCTAATGAAAGGTAAATAAAATAATGAAAGATTAGAGAAGCATAATATGTTCCATAACATTCTTTTATGGCTCTAAATGTATGTGTTGATGTTGCTCTTTGGTTCTCTAATGTGATAACATATAAATACAAATTTTATCATATGGAAACATTTGGGGATGTCATTATTTTATAGAGTTGAGGGGAAAGGAATGGAGGACTAGGTTTTTTTGGAATCGAGGACTAGAATTTCATGAGAGAATTTTTGAATTTGAATTTGAGAGGGAAGAGAGAATTAAATGTAGGTGGTTGGGTTGATGGAGGGCTTGTGTTGACTTGATTAGGTAGATGGGAATAATTGAATGCTAATTTGGATTTGGATTGAAGGTAGTTGGAAATGAATGGCTATGATTAGTCTAATTGATTTGATGGCTAGGATAGATTATTAATTTCATTTTAGATTTGATGAAGTGGAAGTAAGTTACATTAGTTTGAGTTTGGATTGGTGATTTGGAATTATTTTAATTTTAATCTATGGATGTGACATGATTATCCCCTTAATGGTTGATTAAAAGTTAGATTTGGGGATTTTAGCTAATTAAATAATAAACTCTAAAGTCTAAACCGTAAACCCTAAAGCCATCATTTTTTCGTAGGCTCTTAATGAAATTTGGTTGTCTTAGGAAACTCCACCAAATTTTATTACCTTATGCCATGTAATTGTT
>VDFB02000003.1:382955926-383147011 GCA_007258455.2 Sequoia sempervirens | reverse complement strand
AATATAGGTTTTGTTTTCATTTTCAAGAAAATGATCATTTTGATTTTCATTTGCAACAAAAGATTTTTCTTTTTTGTTTTCAACAAATTCTATAAAAGTTTCATTTCTTTGAATATAGTCAATGTCAACATCATTATATCTAGCTTCTTGTAAATCTTCTACAAACAAATTTACCATGTCACTAACATGTGGATTTGAAGGCGTACCTGGATTTGTGTATATTGAAACATTCTCCATAGCATTCAAAGAGGGATTTGAAGACATAGTAGGACTTGTTTGTATAATCATATTCTTCTCCAAATTGGCTCCCTTATTAATTAGCTTCATCTACAACTATGGTATCTTCAATGTTTTCATCTTCACAGTTGTTGAATTGGTTAAGTTCCACCATCGCTCATTGATTTTATTCTCATTCTTTCTCTTTGTCTTTGTCTCTCTCTTTTCTTTATTTGCTTCAACTTCTGAGGAGTCAATGTCTTTTCTTTCTCTTATTACGTAAATTTATCTCCCATAATTATAAAATTTCGCCAATAAAATGAATGTTAATAGTGAAATACTTCAAAATATTGAATCCAAATCAAAGCGAATGCCTATTACTTTACAAAAATTCTTCCTCTTGTGTCTCAAACAAATAGAAAACTACCACAATTCCACTTCTTTAAAAATTGTTTCTTTATGCCTTGAAAATTCAATCCATATTGCAAATTTCTACTTCAAAAATGGTGTAGATGATGCTCCCTTTGATAAAATCAACAAAAAATCAAATTGACCACCTGTAAATACAATAACTTATGAAAAATAATTGATTTTTAGTGCTCTCGGCTGTACATGTGAAGTTGCAAAGTTGCAGAGTTAACAGTAATTGTGCACAGTGTTTTTAAATAATATAAACGGGATCCCGTCTATAAAACGGGATCCCGCTTATAATAAAACGGGATCCCGTATACTAATAAATGAGATCTCGTATACTAATAAACGGGATCCCGCTCTATAATCGGGATCTCGTTCACTAAAATTGAGTGTGGGAGCCGTTGTAAAGGCAACGAGATCCCATCTTATAAACGGGATCCCGTTACCTTTACAACGGTCAAAATGGAAACTGGATCTCGATTATGACACGGGATCCCGTTTATTAGTAAACGGGATCCCGTTTTATAATCAGGATCCTGTTTTTTTTAATTTGAATTTTGTTTTGCATCGTGGGCGGGTTTTTGCCAAGGTTTTCGGTTTGGGAAAAGCTTTGGAAGTCCGAACCTAAGCCTTCAACTTGGTTTGACCTACAAATTGAAGGCCCTAACAATGTCAAAGAAAAATATCGACTTTGGACATATGGCTGATGACCTTTTTTCGAAAATATTCTGATGAAATTAAAACCCATTTTAGATCAAACAATGCAGATCCTAAATATGTAATTTTTTTTGCAATTGAATTATTTTTTCTATTTTTCAATTAATTTCTAATAAAATTGGTCCATAAACTTTAAATATCAATGTTTTTTACTATTTGAATAACTTTTGATCAACATAACATTTTGAAAAACGGATTGCACGAGAGCAAACTTCAGACAATTCTTTTCAATTTGAAAAAAAATAAAAATGATAAGTTTAGGTCATCTTATGCATGTCGTACATGACGATTTTTCAAAACAACAAATCTACCTAATAAAAAATTAAAAAAAAAAAATATTCAATAAAAAATTACAAAAAAATATGAAGAGCAAGGTTCAGTGAGTCATAAAACTTTTCCCAAAAAAGATTTAGAAAAATACTTATAATTTAAGTCAAAAATATGGATGTCATACACTGCATGGTATGGTACAAAAATGACTTTTAAATAAAATTTTTGAAGCCTATTGAAACTCAATTTGTACAATCTGGGTATTGAAATAAATTACATATTTGGAAACTAGACTCCGAGCACTACATTTTATGATTAGTGACTTTTTAAAGATTTCATCTCTAAGTGCTTCAAATTTTAAGGTCAAATGTGTCAAATACTGAAAATCAGGGAAAACACTTCCACTTTTTGGCCAAAAAGTGGACTCAACTTCTTGTACACACCCTTGGGCACCCCAAATTTTCCCCAAAATAGGTAATGACAAATGCCTTACAATATCATAGAATTCATCATATATGACAACTCTTACGACTGTAAGAGAAACTACCATAACTGACTAATAATAGAAGATGCTTCTTACATTATCTTACAACTTATCATATGTTAGACTTGGGCTCCCACTTTCCCATGCAAAGATACTAGTCAAAACTTGTCCAACCCGTCATAGAATCTAGCTCTTACCTATCATAACTTCATCATAGGAATCCCTCAAAGATGCCAATACATGTCACCTTCCAACATGCCAACAACTCACTGTGCCAATTCATATTAGATGACAAATAAATATGAGCAAAAAATTACAAACATAGACATAATTAAATTAATAAACTAATGCTAAAAAATTGTAAAGGTTGTGACACCTTAATTCCCAACATTTACCCTTGATAATCTCTCCCTCTCAAACTAGTTCCATCAAAGGGAGATATTTTATAAAATGATTATTACAAGTTAGGAAGGAATGTAGTGGGCAAAGAATTTAGGTTTTTTTTTGTATGCCTCTTATTGACTTTGAGAAACTATATGACATATTTTAATTAATGTTTATTACCTTGGTAATAAAAGCGTTGGGTTTTGGAGAAATATTTTTGTAGCTATGTGGAAATCCTCTTTAAATTTATTTTTACTCAAACTAGTGTTTATGGTGAGCTTTGTCAACATGTTCCCCATGAAACATCTATTAGGAAAGGGTTGTTGGAACACATTTTTTGTTTTGCCAAAAGATTGACCTATTAACGCCCAATACAAACACCAAAGATAAGTGGATCCACATGAGGTAGTTCATCCATGTCCTGAATACGAAGGGAGACACTAGTGATTAGTCCAACAATCCCCCCTTAGTGTCACACAAGGGGATTTGAACCCGCAACTCGAATCTAATACCATTTTTTGGAACATGTTTATCGTTGTGCCAAAAGATTGACATGTTAACGTTCAATACAAATGCCAAAGATAAGCGGTTCCATGAGAGGCAGTTAGTCCATGTCTTGAATCCAAAGGGAAACACTAGCAATTAGTCCAACAAGGGTGTTATCTTGCCCCTACATTATTCATTATTATTGTTGAAGCAATACACTACCTTCTTAGGGATTTTTCTCTAAGGCCTCCCAAATTATGATAGCCTCCTTGAAGTTCAAAGTGTACTTGGCCCTATGATAAGCACAACATTGTCACACTTTTGGCTAGCTAAATAGTTTTGAGTTAAATAGTTTCAACTAAAATCATGTGGCATACATGTGGTACATATAGTTTTAGGAAAAATCCTTTCACCCAAAATTATAAAATAATTTTTTTAATTTAAAATTTGAAACTTGATTAAATTTATGTATACGGTTTTTGTCAAAATACTTTCGAACAAAATAGTCTATGTGGCTAACTATGTGATAGTTTAACACCTCTTTTGATCGTTTTTAGAAAAATTTCAAGTTCAACTCTAAATTTCTCTTAGTAGCAATTTTATGAAAAATCTTAAAATACCCTTTTGTAGAGCTCAAAGTTTAATATATATAATGATTAGTTTTAAAAATTTATTGTAAGCAAATTTTATAATCAAACATGAAGTTGACTATAAATTGAAAATATATATTAAAACATGTTATTTTTATTTGAAAAATATATGGTATAGTTTACTTTAAAAAAATAAAAAAAATAAACAAAAATTGGCATCCCATGAAAACTATGACTTCTGTTGAAGTTTGACTTAAACCGTTATTACAAAAAAAATATTTATTGATTTTTTTCCTTGCACTAGATATTGAAGTTAGCTATTTGGAGAAAAAAAATAGGGAAAAAAATGTTTGCTCTTTTTTTGTGATGTCCATCCATCTCACTTTTTTTTTGTTGAAATTTTTAGCAATTCAAATTTTGATTTTAAATTTATAAAAAATATATCAAACTATTTTTTTTAATTATGAGTATAAACTTTATTTAAAGTTATACATTTCATTAGTTTATATTATTTTGAAATTCAAAACATAAAGACCACTTTTATATGACGTAAGTTGAATTTTTTTATTTTTGTTAATATTCATAGCCATTTCATTAGTTTATTTAAAGTTATACATTTCATTAGTTTATATTACTTCCTAGTCATTTCTCTAAATTGAGATATTCGTAATATTCAACCTCCTAAGTAGATGAAGCAAAATGAAAAACAATACAAATACTTGTTGGGATTCCATTTTAGATGAACAAAATTTATCAAATGAAGGTGGAGATCCAAGGTAGAGTACCATAATCCACTTCTTAATTCTAATTTGATTAATATTATTGCCCAATTCTACTTTTATTAAAAAATTAATTTGTATTTTTTGAATTTGTTTAATAAACAACTCTTCCTAAACTTAAAATAGTATATATAATTAAAAAAAAAACAATTCTCACCCATCTTTTCTATAAAAACTATATAGATTATTATAGTATAGTATAAAAATAATTTCCTTAGAGTTTCATTACAAACATCTAACATCTAAGTCTTGAAATAAAAAGTTTATATATATATATATATATAAGGAGTGATTGTCCAAACTCATTGACTTATTGCCCTTAGTTGTCTAAAGTGGACAACTTGTACTCACCTAAAAATACAATTATTTTGCTTACTTCATACTTTACACTTAAAGTCATATGATATTATTATATGTGGTGCTCTTTCCACAACATTGTTCAAAATTTCTTCCTACTTTATTAGAAAGAAAGTACATAAAATATAAATTTACTTTTTTTCAATAAAAATTATAAGAGTTATTATAGATAAAATGAATCTGTCCATTAAAACATAGCCACGATTAGAAAGACTGTATCCAATATAAGCACTTAAAAAATTCACATGGAATACAAATTTATTTTTTTCAATAAAGTTATCATGCATAAAATGAATCTGTCCATTAAAACATAGCTATAATAAGATAGTTTAATGTATTTCTTATTATGCTTTTTTAAGTCACCCCAAATACAATAGTCATTAGATCTCCCCTTCTCTTTCCAATAAAAGAGTTTGAGATACGGAAGACAAATACGAAAGTGATAGGGGAGAGGGCCCAATAGTCGTGCAGGGTCCAATAGTCGCACACCCAATCGTAAATATAATACCCAATAGTTGTTTATATAATGTCCAATAGTTGTGATTTGACTACCCATAATTAAACAAAATGTATGCTTTTGATCTAAAAAGCAACCAATGATGTGATACCACATCAGCGCTCAACTACTCATGATGTAATGCACGAGAATTGGTCTCACTATTTTTTGGGGCCTTTTTGGACACCTTGACAAAAACGCATGCTGATGTGGCATCATATTTGATGATGTGGCCCTGAAACTTTAGTTATAAGCAGAGAACTTGCCAAATAAACTGCTGTAAAAAATTGGGAGTGATTTGAAATTTTGACATAGGATAATTAGAAGTGCGGAGTTAAGGTGCACGACTACTGGGCCCTCTCCCCTAGTTTGCAAAAGAGACAAAATTAAACGGCGTCCCAAATCTCGTGTTGGATGTCAATAATTGGAAGTCCCCACGAAGAAATATTTTCTCAGAACTTGATCACTTTAGATTCTTTACTTACTGTAACTTTGCTTTTGTTTTCTTCTTTCTGTCTCGTGGTACAACTGACAAGACACCTAGAAAACCTGTGGTCGGAGAGTATTCAATTATTTTTTATTATTAGCCGATAGTACATCTGTCCTAAATATTAGGGAGTTACCGGGAATTAATTTAATCAGATATAATTTAATCAAATAAACTAAATATCCTCCAATGAGAAGAGCACCTCACATGCATTATAAGGGTGGCACATAAAGACAAATATATGTTTGTAAGTCGCCATTAGTAGACAGATGGCATAAGGGGTGTTGTCAGAAAGGGCGTGATCACATGGACAGCAAGATAATTGCCTCTTTGGAAAGGCTGACTTTGGGTTTTGGTGTGTTCTTTTTAGTGGACAGGCAATTGTGACGACTCATTTTCTTTTCTTATGCACGGCTTCGTTTTTACTCGTTTACTTTGGTACGCTTTCATTTCCATCGTCGGTTTGCCAAATAATTTCCATCCGTGAGGGTCATACTTTCCCATAATTGTGGCATGTACCCCACCGCCCAATTTACTATGGAAAAGAACCAATCATCTTCATATAATTGTACCACGTCCCTGCCGACTATATAAATGAAGGGTCTGCAGAGTTGCGGTACAAGGATGGATAAATTTTTTTTTATATTGAACAAAGTAGAAAGAATTACAAGAAGAAAGCTACCAGCAGTAGCTGAAAAATAATCTAACCAAGACAAAGCCAGAGAAATATTCAAATGACAGTATCAGAGGCCGAACAAGGATGGATAATTAGTCCCAAACAAAAGTCGAGGAACAAAACAACTACAATAATAGAGTTGTCTAATAATAGAGTTGTCTAGCTATCTGGAACTTATGAATGAATGAAACTTTTACAAGATCAAAGTAGTCTATGGACCCAAAAATAGTACATGGTTTCACAAAAATAGGATATCAAAGTCTTAGATAGTTTGTAGCTGTCTTTTTAGATCTGTTTTTGACAATGAATTTTGATCAATAAGTTTGCAATTTTGTTTGGCCTTTTCTCCTCAAACAAGGTGCTTAAATTGACAGTTTTCAAGATTTCTTCATAGTTGGTACAAATGTCCCTTTTTGTTAATCATTCCATGACGAAGTGTCGTTTTATCTCTACCACTCTTATGTTGTAAAATAAGTATATTATATGTTCTCACTCCTCTTTACGTACCATCTATATGCCAATTTCACACCTCAAATGATGAGAACTAGTCCTTATTTGGTCTATCATCATTTTTTCTTTCTACTTAATGTCTGCTCCTATGTAGGCTTTTTCTACCTAACCGCTCATGGGGTTAATTTTTTTCGATATAATAAGCTTTTTTTCATCCATTTTGTTTTGTCCATATAATAAGGTAGGGAAGAAGAATCAACACTTAAGTGTCCTATTTTTATGCACGGCTTCGTTTCTACTTGTTTACTTTGGTACACTTTCATTTCTATCGTTAGTTTGCCAAATAATTTCCATCCGTGAGGGTCATACTTTCCCATAATTGTGGCATGTCCCCTTACCGCCCAATTTACTATGGAAAAGAACTTATCATCTTCATATAATTGTACCAAGCCCCTACCGACTATATAAATGAAGGGTATCCAAAGTTGCGGTACAAGGATGGATAAGTAGTCCTAAGGAAAATTTAAGGAACAAAACAACTACAATAATAGAGTTGTCTAGCTCTCTGGAACTTATGAATAAATGTTTAGGAGATCAAAGTAGTCTATGGGACCCAAAAATAGCACATGGTTTCACAAAAAATAGGACATCAAAGTCTTATATAGTTTGTACCCATCTTTTTAGATCTGATCTTCGACAATGAATTTTGATCAATAAGTTTGCAGTTTTCTCTTGTCTTTTCTCCTCAAACAAGGTGCTGAAATTGTCAATTTTCAAGATTTCTTCATAGTTGGTACATATGTCGCTGTTTGTTCAACATTCCATGATGAAATGTCATTCCATATCTACCACTCCCATGTTGCAAAATCAGCATATTCTTTGTTCCCACTCCTCTTTACGTACCATCTATATGCCGATTTCACATCTCAAATGATGAGAACTAGTCCTTATTTGGTCTATCATCATTTTTACTTTCTACTTAATGCTGGCTCCTTTGTAGGCTTTTTCTACCTGACCGCTCGTGGGGTTAATATTTTTGATAACTTTTTTTCATCCATTTTGTTTTGTCCATATAATAAGGTAGGGAAGAAGAATCAACACTTAAGTGCCCTATTTTTATATTTCAAAATTATACATGATGATTTTAGAAAGATTCTTGTAAGATTCAATATACAAATAAAATTAACATATACAATAAGACTTGAATTGCTATGTTTATGATTCACAATCTTCAATGATTTATATATTTAATAATATTACTTTTGAATATAGATTCTTGATTTAGTTTTTATGTTTTTAGTTTACTTTTGTTTGTTTTGTTTTATATGTAATCATATTAAACATTTAAGTTAGACTTTGTTAGCTTGGTAATCTTTTTGGATTTGATTATGTTTAATTTTTATCACTAATATTTCATATCATACTCTATGATCCATCATCAAATGAAATTGAACTTTCGTTTAAAAATATTAATAATATGGTTTAAATTATACTTTGTTAGCTTGGTAATCTTTTTGGATTTGATTGTGTTTAATTATATTTTGAAATTTAAGAATAACTGAATTAGTAGAATCAATATAATGAAATTTCAGGGTCGGAGTGATCATGATACATGCACCATTCTTGTAGATCCTTATTCATTCGCGAGGTTGAGTCCACATGAATGCAACTAGTATTAAAGAAATTATTATTGCATTTGAACAGTTGAATGTTATTTGAATGTTTGTCTCATAACATGCTTTCAATGTAAAATAGTTTCTTGGTGGACCTTTGAGCTCCACACCTCGCTATTCATGTCCTCAAACAACTTTCACTCAAGTAACCTTTATTCATTAATGGTGTTGTAAAACAATGTTAGCTTCATAATTTTGCATATACAAATCTAAAAAATTGATGAGAAACACAAACATTTGTTGGTCTTGTGAGATCCTAATTATATTTACCATTCAACGTCCATTCATTCTTCCATTCCTATCATCACACATATTTTAACCATTTTATATCATATATCCCAATCTTTAACACCTTACATATTATACCACCTTCCTCCATATTTCATCTTATACACATATCGTTACAAGAAACATTTTCTTCTGCTCATTATTGACCAAATCTATTATACATTATTACTACACACCTCAAGTTCCCACTTCATGTCCTATATTCAAACCTTAGACACCGCCCAATTCACTTTGTGGTCTAATATTCCCTCCTAATTACTTCCCATTAACCTCTAGTAGTTCACCTTAAATGTTTTAGTATCTCATCCTAGCTCATCCCATTAATCTTTACTAGTCCATTCTATGTTCCATCATCCCCTCTTGATCATGTCCCATTATCTTCTCCTAATTCACTTTTTGTTCCTTTATTCCTTCCTAATCCCATCCCATTAACATTTAATAGCTCACCCTATTTTCCATGATCCCCTCCTAGCCCATCCTACTACAATCTACTAGTCCATCCTACATGTTTCATTATCCCCTTCTACTCCCATCTTATTGTACCCTTTATTATTTCACCCTATGTTCCTCTATCCATTCTATGTTCATATACCATCTTTGTCCATGTTTCATCCTATAACTCTTCTCTATTATTACTACGCACAGGTCAAGTTCCCACTTCATGTACTATAGTTAAACCTTAGGCACCTCCTAATTCACCCTATGTTCCATTATTCCCTACTAATCCCATCCCATTAACCTCTAATAGTTCACCCTATATTTGGTTATCCCATCCTAGTCCATCCCATTAATATATACTAGTCCATCCTATGTTCCATTAAACCCTTTTATTCCCATCCCATTACCCTCTCTTATTTCAACGTATGTTCTATTATCCCCTCTTGGTATTTTCCCATTATCTTCCCCTAATTCACCTTATGTTCCTTTATTCCCTCCTAATCGCATCCCATTAACCTCTAATAGTTCACGCTATATTTGTTATCCCATCATATCCCATCCCATTAATCTATTCTAGCCCATCTTATGTTCCATTAACCCCTTCTATTCCCATCCCATTGCCCTCTGTTATTTCATTGTATGTTCCATTATCCCCTCTTGGTCTTGCCCCATTATCTTCCCCTAATTCACCCTATGTTTCTTTATTTCCTCCTAATCCCATCCCATTAACCTCTAATAGTTCACCCTATGTTCTACGATCCCCTCTTAGACCATCCCACTAATCTCTACTAGTCCATTCTATGTTCCATTATCCCATTTGATTCCCATCCCATTGTACCCTCTATTATTTCACCATATGTTCCACTATCCCCTCTTGATCTTGTATCTTTATCCCTTCTATGCTATACCACCTCCATCCAAATTTTATCCTATACACATGTATCGTTACAAGAAATCTTTCCTTCCACTCATTATTGACCAACTCTCTTCTCCATTACTGTTGCACACGTTAACAACCAACTTCATGTGCTATAATAAAACCCTAGACACATCCTAATTCATCCTATGTTCCATTATCCCTTTGAAAGTTGTTAGTAACATAGTAATCCTCACTTCATTCATGTGAACGTCATTGTGGCATTATCACTATGTTGACAACATGCCCTCATTAACATTACTTCATCAACATATGCAATTTGAATTTCAATGAACACTAAACTTTGGAATTTGCAAGAGTTTGGACTATCCTATTGGACTTAGTACTTTCACCATTCTATGATCTATAAGCACTATATTGTAGTCTCAACTAAGGCCAACCATTTACTCTTTCATGCAAGGTCACTACCACTAATAGGGATTGTACTATTGCATAGACTACGATCACTTCCCAAATTTTTCTTAACATTGTGTTTCAAGTTCTTTCAACTATCATTGACCTTTACCTTGTATTGATTTTTGTTATCACTATCACCATTCTTGACTATCTTCCTTCAAAATTTTGGGTAGTGTTCCTTCTGTACAATCAAGCATCTTGGACTTTCAATGCCTTTTTGGATAGTCATATTTTGAAAAAAAAAGGTGACTATCTTTAGTGGTTTTTCTTTTTTCTTGAAGAGACTTCATCTCTTGGTGACTTGACTAAAAACTATTTTTCCCTTTCTCCTAGGTGAAGAATGTTGTCTCAAATCACAGTCTAAAACCTTCAATGTGCCTTTTATGGTGCACTATGCATGTCCATTGTATGGTGACTCATGAAGATTGTTTTCTTCTTGTTTACATCCCTTGTATCTCCTATCAACACTTGACATTTCTCACTATTTCTTCAAAAAATACTCCTTTTGACACATGAACTATGTTCCTTCATGGTGGATTAAAGGTTGTCCTCTTGATTTTGGGGTATTGTAATTGTTTTTTCTCTTCATAATGAACTTGATACTCTATAGTGATGCGGTAAGTGATTATATTTTGTTATATGTCATTCCATAATTCAATTTCTATGTATTAAAATCTATAATTTTTATTGTATCTGTTGCACCTCCAGAGGAGTGAAGAGACGAGGACTAGTGAGCATGTTTGAAAGACAAGAGAACCAACAGGCACTCCATCTAGCCGACTATCGAAGGCAGCACAAGATCTTGAATTTCCTCCCCCTAGAGGGAAATGACTACATATTAAGGTCATTTTTTGTATGCCTACATGGCATTTTGGAACATATGTTTTGTATATCAATATATATGTGACAGTTTATGTCCATATGGCTCTTTTGTAGTAAGGCTATATGGATTTTTTGGATATATTGTATATACTTTTATCAACATATATCATTGTATAGCCTTCCGAATTTTTGATTAAAGCAAATCTTATTTTACTACTCCCATTCTTGAATGATGTTATCATGCATATTGTGTAAATTGTATTCTTGAATGTTGTAGGGATGGGTTTTGTTTACATCTAATGCTTAAATAATTACCGTTGATTGCTCAATAAGCTCCATCTAATGTGTATTGTATAAATAAGCTCCATTCCTGGTGGTTTGTATCCTTTGCAATGCTTCCATTACTTGTGCTTCACTTATTCACATGTGTGCTTCACTTATTCACGTGTATACTTCACGTATATTACGTATATTCATGTGTATGCTTCATGCTTCCAATGTATAATTCATGTGTTCATGTGTATTCTTCATGATCCATGTGTATACTTCATGTATTTGTGTGTATGCTTCATGCTTCTTGAGTTCTATTGTAGTCTAGTGGGTATGATTTTAACACCAAAAGGTTGCAAATGAATTGAAAGAGATCCTTCCCATAATAAAATATCATAACAAAATGTATTGCTTTTAATTCATGGTTGAGGTTGGCGTCCAACAACTAATGGTTTTGATTCTAAAGCTTAGCAATCATTGCATTTGCATCTACAGAACAAGTGGATGTTTCAAACCTCGCGGGCATATATATCTACCTCTATGAACTTGTATGAACACATCAAAACACATGATAGTTGTTGATCCAACAAAAAAAATTTATTCGCATCTACTAATATCACAACACTTGACTTCTCATTAAATGAAATCAATGCACATGTTAGTTTTAATGATATTCTAAAGATGTTAGATGTCTATGAACAACAATATAAGTTTGATTCCCAGATGCATCACCCATGTGTAGTTATCACATTTCTCCCATATTCATCATTTAAATAAGTTAAAAAACCTCCTTGCATTTTCTATGTGTGAAATAACATGATAAATCATTGGGAAACATGGTCCTATAACTCCCGCCACATCATGTTTTATAACTCTAGAGCATGAAGAACCATACGTCATAGATATTGAATATTTGGATCCAATGTTTCACTAATAGGCTGAGTTTTGCAACTCAACAAGGGTGAACTATTCGGTGACAACAACTGTAGTTTGGACTCTTAAGGGATTAAGCCAATTGAACATAGCTTAGAGTGATTCGACATGTTTGGGTGCAAAAGAGGACCATTCCTAGCATAAACACACCCATCTAGACGCGTTGGAACAATCCATTTGATCACATGAGTTGCAAAATGAAAGTTGCACCACTTTGCAAGTTTACACTGCTTACATTTGGAAACTTTTTCCTCAAGCGAAAAGTCGTCACCATGGGAAAACACCTCCAAGATAGCGAAAACCGAGAGGTTATTGTAGAGGGGTCCAAGACGATCCCATAGGTTCAAATGAGAAGTTTCTAAGAATCACGGTATCCGAGTAACAACCCATCAAAGATTGCAACCATTTTGCACTTTGGACTCTTAATGGATTGAGTCGGTTGAACGTAGCTCAAAGCGATTTGACGTATTTGGGTGTGAAAGAGGACCATGCCTAGTGTAAGTGTACCTATCTGAATGCCTTGGAAAAATCTATTTGGTCACACAAGTTGCAGAACGAAAGTTGCACCACTTTGCAAGTTTACACTACTTGCATTTGACAACTTTTTCCTCAAGAAAAAATTTGTCACCATAGGAAAATGCCTTTGAGATAGCAAAAACTGAGAGATTTTATTGTAGAGGAGCCCAATGCGATTCCATAGGCTCAGACGAGAAGTTTCTAAGCATAATGGTATCTGAGTAACAACCCACCAAATTTTGTTGTCATTTTGCACTTTGGACTCTTTAAGGGATTAATCCAATTGAACAATTCAGAATGATTCGACATGTTTGGGTGCGAAAGAGAACCATACCTAGTGTAAACGTATCCATCTAGACGTGTTGAAACAATCTGTTTGGTCACACAAGTTCATTATTTAGCATTATTTATTAATTGTTTAATCGTGCAACTAGAATTTGCATGGACAAACACATACTCTCTAACATATTAACATACATATAGTTTTCTATTGATGTAATCATCGAACCTCCTTTTGGTGCAAATGCTAGTTAATAATATTACTTTTGAATATAGACTCTTGATTCATATTTTATGTTTTCAATTTATTTTTGTTTGTTTTGTTTTATATGTAATCATATAAAACATTTAAATTGGACTTTTGTTAGCTTGGTAATATTTTTGAATTTGCTTGTGTATAATTTTTATCATTAATGTGTCATATCATACTCTATGATCCATCACCAAATGAAATTGAACTTTTGTTTAAAAATATTAATAATATGGTTCAAATTTACCCTAGCGCAAGGCATATGGTTCAAATTTGTTATTAATATATTGTAGTTTAATTGGTTGAGCACAATTGTTGAGAGTCATGGTATATTCCTTAATTATGCTATCCACTAAAGGTTAAAACTATAGAGGTGTAATAAATAAGGAATAAAGGCAAAATAATGTTTCAAGTGAATTTGGTGAAGTGAATAACCCTAAACCCTTAATTCTAAGTTGAAAGAAGTCGATTATTCATGCAACTTTCACTCATGTTCCCAATACTAATAGATTGCTAAAACAACTTGAAATTTATATAAAATCTCAACAAAATAAATGTTTAGAAAATAACTCTAACTAATTTCTTTATAGAATAGATAAATTAAAAGGTAATTTTAAATTACAATAACATAATTAAATACTTTTACAAAATGTGAAAATTAAATTTGTGTTCTTATAAGGGAGATAACTTAATTGTTGAGTGGGTACCACTAGTTGTGATAATACTTGTACATTTAAAGTCTTATATTTTGAATAGTATTAGTTATGAGAGAGGACCCAATAGTTGATGTAGACACATAAAATTGACTTAGGCTTGCAAACTTTATTGTCTCCATATTTCTTCTCAACATAATTAAAATATTTAATTATGTCATATAGTCCAAATTCAACTATTAATTAAATAATTCTCAATTATTTAATTAATTCATATATTTTATTCTTCGTGACTATTTAAATAAATAAATTATATTTATTTTATTTAAATGTGTAGCTAATTTCTTATGTCCCTTTATAATTAAATAAATTCCTAAATTTATTTAATTATTATTTGTCCACTATTTCTTCCTGATTATTTAAATAAATAAACTTTATTTGTTTATTTAAAGACGTCATTAATTTCTTATATCTTCCTATAATTAAATAAATTTCTTTGATTTATTTAATTATTATCCACCTTGACTTTTTCTAATTTTAAATAAAATCATTTATTTAAAATTGTCCACTTTCTATTTTTCCTACCAATTAAATAATTTAAAGTCATTATTTACTGTCATATGACTCCACCACTTTTGAATTAAATTAATTTTCGATTCAAAAGGTCAACTCAACCTTGAAGATCAAATAATTTTAAATTATTATTTGATTTTCCCACAGTCTCTTTTTTCGTGCCCAATATCTCCTTGTCACATGCATTGTTGTCCATTGATTTGATTTTCTCAACCCTTCATTTCAAATTTTACCCTAATGTAGCCATAACCCTAATTGTTGGTTGTCACATTTAATTTCAACCCTTGATTTTAGGGCATCTCTCAACTTTCAATCCTAGCCATTCATCCAAAATTGACTTTTCTATAAAAAGGCAATTTCAACCTTATTTGACACACTTCATACCTCTTGACTTCTTGTTGACATACTTCATACTTGCAATTTCTGAGTACATTGCAACTTTTGAATAGAATCCTTCAATTTTGCTTAGGGCTTTGTCATAGGTCAATAGTTGCTCATCAAAATATGAGCGCAAACACTATTTTGCAGCAAATGGAGAAGGGCAATGAAGGTCAATCATGGAGGGCATGAAGGTTCTTTGGTGAAGATTTTCCTTTGTTTTATGCATTTTTACTTCATTGTTTAGCTAGGGTTTTGTTTATGCATTTGTTTTCATGCTAACCTGAATTTTTGCCTTAGTTATAGTTGAAAACCTAGTATTAAGAATTGAATAAAATGTTCCCATTAGATTTAGAAAGCTACAAAGCACACAATGCCACATTGACACACCAAGAAAAATTAATTTAATGCAAAATTATTGGTTCTTAATGTAGAACTATTGGTCAAACTTTTTTTTTGGCCTATTATAATACCTCAACAAAAATCATGTTGATGACATACATTTGACAGGTCAAGGGAAACACAAAATTTAAATTGTCCACATCCTTGGCTACTTAGTGGTATAACTTATTAACTTTAGCATCATATATATGTTGCCATGTAAGTTGATAAAGTTAAGGAGCCCTACTATTGGGCCCTCTCCATGATGGTGTACGAATAATTTGTCATCTATGATTGAAGAAGAATAGTAGTTGTATTAGATTGTAAGAGATGTGTTCGCAAATTTAGTAAATTTATTTTTTTAGGAGAATTGATGGGTCACAAAGACCCAAATAGTGAAAAGAAGCAAGGTATGTGGAAATAGTTCCTACACCAATCTAATGAGGACAGTGTGATGCGAAAATACCGGTATGGGCCAAATTACGATTGATCCATGAAGAATCGAAGCATAATGGAGCCACCAGTACTTGAATTTCAACAAGATTGATCAAACAAGATCAAAACTAAACATTTCATCAAAACCTAACATACTAAAATATGAAAGCTATCGAAACATCTATTCTAATCCATTCAAAATTTATCTTGTTGTGGAATTGGTGTTGTATTGATGTGGAATGATCACCCTTTCCCAATCCTGTGATTAGTAAGCTTGTTTCAGTCGATTCTATGGAAGAGAATTAATGAAATCATGATGTTTGATGTATAAAAACCTAAATTATGTAAAAATGAACACGATGCAACCTAAGTTACCATGATTTTATACTATAAATTATTTAATTATTCAATTGCTAAACTAATCTAAGCTAATCTAAGCTAATCTAAGCTAATTTAAGCTAAAATGATGCTAAAAGATGAAAACCCTAGTTTATTTACAAACTAAGATGGATGCATGGAAGCCATTAATTGATGCTCTAAGCTATTATTCAATGAAAATAAACTAAGATAAGCTAAATAGTGAGTAAAAGATGAGCAAGTATGTGAGTAATTTTAACAGCATAAGTTTGCAATAAAAGATGGATCCATTTGTCACCAAATAGTGATCTATTTATAGGAGAGCGAATGAAGAATGGATGGTTGAAATCAAAAAACTTAATCAATGATTCAAGATGAAGGGGATGAGAAGCATGGATCATGGATTCTCATCAAAAAATGAGAATGGATGATGAAAGTTAATCAAAGGCTCACACTTGCCTCAAACAAACACACTTTTGACCTGCTCACACAAGTCAGAGGTAACTTGCTTAGGAGGTTAAGGGTTAACTTGCATTTAAAGCTAAGTGAGTTGATCGAAGGAGAGAGAATATTCCTTTAGGGTGAGGAAAAAGGTAATTTACAAATAAAAACAAAGTTTTAATTGTGCAAAAAAGGATAAAGAATATTCCATGGGAATATCCCATTTGATTAGAGGAAAATTAGTTTAATTGCTAATTAAACAAAATTTAATTTATGCAATTAGGGGATTAGAAGAATTTAAGAGATATTTATTAAATTAGATGATTTAATAAATAGGGGAGGGGTGAAATGATATTTAATTAAATAGCTTAGGGTTATTTAATTAAATAAGATGACTTAGGAGATTAAATTAAATATTTTGATTTATTTAATTTAATGAGATGAAGTGTTAGTGTGAAAAGAGATGAATTTACCCAATTTAATTAATTAGGCCAAATGGATGAAAATGATGTAATTAATTAATTAGCTAGGCTAATTAAATAAATTAAGCAAAAAAGATGATTGATCAAAGAAGATATGATATTAATGTCACCAAATTTTTTCCTTAGCTCAATTGGTGGAGCTATCTAAATGTTATTTATCATAAGGTGGAATTGCAGTTAAGTTCAAATGTTGTTTCACATCTTCATTGAGTAACAGTTATACATTTTAAAGGAGAATAAAAGTTTTAGAAATGGAGTTTTCAGAATGCCATTCAGATGTTCCAGGAATGACAGAAATACAAAATTGAGTAAATGAGCAAATAGCATTTTAAATGCTTTCTTTTATTTCATAAAAAACTCATATTTTACAAGGCTTCATTTGTTTTCAACAATCAGAATCAGATATTACAACAAGCCGTGGATGTAACTGTTACAACATATTGCTAATAGTACATTGCACTACTGAAGATGTAGAAAGGAAAACACATAAGTAACGACATAATCATCATTGCCTGATTATCGACATTTGATGTTGAAGGGTGCACCCTGTCTTCTTGTGCTCCGTTGACCTATAAGAGAAAGGAGTATCAGTGGCTCCAATTATGATGAAACCTATATGAGGCACCCGCAACAGTACAACCTACTATTAACCATGCATTGAAATAATCAATCCAATCAAGTGCAGTACAAAAGAAATGAGCTAAAGGAGAGAACAATATCATGATCATCATATTCTATTTTTTATGCTAACATTGTTTGTTTCCTTATGTAGGTATAGGTAAAATCATGAAGCTGAACACTATTTGAAGACCAAGCATGTGGAGAAAAATGGGCTCCCACAAGGGTTGAGCTCGGCATGCTGCCCTATCTATTAAATGGGTTGATTTTTAAAGATACATTATCATGTGTAAGGAAACTTTGCAGCCATGTAATGACAATTTCCACATAACCCAAATCTGAAAACATGCAAGTAAAATACTCAACATCAACATGCAAGAGAATAGACAACATACCCCTCAAAGATGACACAAGATATACCCTGGGAAAACCCTCAAGAGGGAAAAACCCAGCCTCCAAAAGCATCCACACTCCATGTATTATTCAACAATGAAAACCCATTATAATACATCTACAGAGACTCCATGAACACTTTTGAAGCACAAGCTATCCATGCATTCCATGTGACCAAGCATGAATCCACACATCCCATGCCATGCTTCAAACCCTCACACATGCACAAGCTCAACCTGCTAACCTGCAATAAACTATCCAACCCTAAATAACTACCCTTGTTGCTTTTATAGAAACAAGCTCCCACAAAACCACCAAGTGGTATTACATAAACCATGTGCCCAAAAATACTACATCATGTGACCCCACATTTAATATTGGGTACTTTATTATATTTTATTTTTCCCCCAATATTAAATAATTACATTTGACAATTATGTGTCCCAATGTTACATACAACAAAGTGGCCCCAACATTATAACTCCTTGTAATGCACATTCACCTAGAAAACCCCTAGGTGCACCACACACATAATAAATAAATAAAACATTACAAACATTATGCAAGGTGTACAACACCTAATCCTAACATCATGATCAACAAGAGAAATGAAATACAACTGAAAGAGTAAAAACAAATTTATCCATCGAGCAACTAGACCAACTGTGCATTCATAACGATCAGGTTTGTTTTCTGAAGGCTACAGGTGAATAGTGAGTTTAGTTCACTAAATGAATTCAGCTGAGTACATTTACATCAGATTTTGCTGCAAGGTTCATGTTTTGTGTTATCTTGCTGATTGTAATCATATATGTCATGTAAGTTTCAGTTCATCAATTCATTCTTTTTGCAGTCAAGGATAGTGAAAAGGCATACATTATGCCTTAATGAAGAGTTTTGTTTTGATTTTCATCATGAAAAAGAGCAGATTTTGAAAGCAATTTGATAAGTGGAGCATAAAAATGCATGAAGAGTACCATGTTGCTCAAGAGTACAAAGGATAGACAGTGCATTCGAGTGTTGAATGAATTACTAGTTCTAGGTGATTAATAAGTAAATACAACATTATGAGTTGTAATGACTAATGATCATTCCAGAATAATAAGGGAAGAGCGAGCTTTGTCTTTCCAGAAGGAATTCTGAGTTGTCAGTTATGCATATGAACTGGGGAGTAGAGGTGGTTTGTGGTGCTTCAATGATCAATCAAAATCTCTATGAAGTCCAAGAGTAGGAAGCAGAGGACAAGAATTGTTGTGTTAAGGTTGAGGAAAATCAAAAGGACACTGCTGAGCGTACAAAAAAAAACATGCATGGGTACAATATATTTAAGAAGTCTTTCTCTTCACAATGGATAAACACAGAATCATGCTGGAAGTAAGAAGTTCAAATGCCTTAGAAGCCTAGTTTATCATGATAAAATGAAGATGCGAGAATTGGAGAGGATTCAAAGTCAACTTTAATAACAAATGCAAGTATGAGTTTTTTAACAACTGAAAGTGTAAAGTGTCACTTAATGGTCGAGTCCCTAAACTGAATATGGATAAATGCACAGATTTATGTTTCTCTCACAGGGATCTTTATTTTTTGAGGACAAATGTCATGACAAATAGCATCAGTAATGCAACGGAGAAGCATTTTTTCTTTAAGTACAAAATGTTGAGGAGGTTAAAAGTAAAAAAAAATATTCAATACATTCTTTTGTTGCAAAAATTCATAAAGATCACTGCTTATTTGAGCGGAACCCTTAAGAGTAAATGCAAAGGAGTATACAAAATTTTATCATTTTTCAATCATCCATAAGGGTTTTCCTTTTTTTGATTAACAAAACAATTTTTCTATCATTCCAGCTGAATTCTTTGTGTGAATTAACAAGTACCAGTGAAGTTTTATTCTTGGGTCAGGGTTCAGAGTATATAAAAACATGTTTTCATTTCTATTGATACCCAGGTGAGGGTCTGTTAAATAAAAGGCAAGAGTAAATGCAAAGAATGGGTGGTCGAGCTCTGCCAGAAAAATAAGAATATGTGCATTTTTCTTTGAAAATTTCCAATACCCATGTCATTATTTTGTTTTAGAGGTTCAGAATAAGCCACTGCCTCATTTGGGTCGAGCTCATATGTTATAGATCATAAATAGATTTGTAGTTTTGAATCTCAAATATCCATTTCCAGGATTACTTTTAAAATACAGAAAAAGCAATAATTACGGTGACCCATGTGAAGATTTTTGCCTGAGATAGCAGTTGAGTGAAAATGTGAATTGTTGTGTTGAGCCAAGTTCCAGAAAACACAATTCTCTTTAGAAATTTCAAATACCCACATGTGGTTTTGTTTTCAAAGTGCAAGAAATACAATAATGGAGAAAACCCATATGGGTTTTACATAAAACAGCAGTAGGAAACAATAAATGCAATTTCTATGATGAATCAAGCAACAGAAGGGAGAAAGGATAGTTTTATTCAAATTTCCATAATACCCACAAGCGGATTTGTCTTCAGAAAGGCATAATGATCAATTTTTTGTTCTGGGTTGAGCCCAAAATCTATTAAACAAAGCTTTCTATGTGTGCATTTGGTGCAGCCTGAACTTGGTCAAAATTCATATACAAAGAGGAGATTATTTAAGCCTATGGAGAATAGATGTTTAGCAAGAGCTTACCAGTTCGAGGCCCAAAGTGAGCATCCAAGTCGCGACAAGAGCTTCACAAAACATCTAGAAGCTGAGAGTCGAGCTCTCAATAAAGGTCGAGCTCACACAATAGTAGGAAACACACAGAAAATGCAAGACAAAGGCATTTAAAAGGTTGTGTTAGCCATGGCTATAAAGCCATAATGAACAAAAGTAAGAAACTGTGGAGCTGTGAGTAGATGGTTTACCTTATGCATAGTAGAAGAAAGCAAAAAAAAGAAACACAAGGCGAGCTCTCTCATAAAGCCTTCGATGGAACCTGAGCTCGTATGAGAAGACCAAGCAGGCCAAACTCACAGAAAGTGCAAAGAAAGGTCAGAAAAGAAGCATGATAGGCCGCAGCCTTATTTATTTTTTGGTATTCAATAATGAGTGAAAGAACTTCAATACAAAGCAAACAAAGCTTACCCCAAATGAGTTTTAGTTGACTGATGAACATGGTGAATATTCCTGAGCATACAAGATGCAGATTCAACCATCATGGCGGCGTTATTCCTCCAGACAGGGTTTCCTTCCAAAATCACAAATGTGAAATGAAGTGATAATTAGGGTTTGACCCTATTTTCTCATGCCCTAATTCGAGCATTATGATCATCCAGAATGTTTGATCAAAGCACGCGGTGAATTTCAAATGGGGGTCAAAGTTATAATCTATGCATTATGACTTTATTAAAATCTAAGTTTACTACTATATGTTTGGAGGCCAAAATTCAAATGCCTAGGTTGGTCGATATGATAAGTCTTTGAGACTTATTTTGTGCCTTAGTGAAATATTGAAATTTGGATACCTTATGTTATTGTTTTGTGAGCAAACAATAAGGGTGTAATGGTGAATAATTGATGACCTAGAATGTTTTTTGATCGACTATCTATTTAGGGTTTCTGTTTTAATTGATTTTAAAGAAATCAATTGGAATTTTGATGAGGGGATAATTATTATATTGATATTTTTTATGATTTTTTGAGAAAATCAGAACACTGTAATGGAGAAATAAGGATATTTTATTTTTTGCAAAATATTTTTAATCGTTAATTGCAAAAAAAAAAAAACAAATTGTACAAATTTGCATCTTGTAAAGCAAAATCATAAAGCGATATTTTATAAATTGCTTTGTGATTTCTTGCTATTTTTAGCATATTTTTGTTGACTTTTCCTCTTGGTCGGATTTCAGACCTATCTTGGAGAGATAAGGTGTTTTTGAGCTTTTAAAGCAAGATCAACCTATTTTTAGAGGCTTGACAGTGTGATGATAAAAGCATTGTGCTTTTTTCTACTTTTAGGCAGTTTTTGAGATAGTTTGAGGCCTTTTTCCTAGAGATTTTTTTTGAGCTCGGATTAGGATTTCTTGAGAGCTATGTTTTCATAGACTTAGTCTTTTCAGCTCGCCTCTCTCAGGCAGTTCTTATTAGAGTTCCTGCTCCTATGCTATTAGGGGAGTTGTGAACGTTGTACTCAGTTTTTGACAGATTGACACTCTTTTAGTTCCAATAATACAGTAGAGTTCTTTCCATTTTCTTGTCTCAATACTGGTAACAACAGTTTGATGCTTTGTGTATTTGAATTTGAAGCCTTAATGTCCTGCTTTTATGAGTTTTTCTGCACAGGGTTTCATGTTTTCAAGTTATATCTTGTATTCGATGCTTTGAATCTTCATATGAATTAATGATGAAATCATGTATTGGTGAGATTGTAGGAACTATTGTAGTAAAGGAATTGTTGTGAGTGGTAGGATCCAGTTTCTATCAGAAGTTTTAAATCAAGCATCAGCTAGATTCGGATTTGTTTTCAGTTCATCTTTTTATCCCTTTCCCTATGAAGTTTTAGAGTAATATTTATCATTCAAAGAACTAGCTCACTCTGGAGATTCCTCTTTCATTTAGATCACCCACATCTGAAAGAGGTTTCCATGTTTCAGTAGGTTGCTGAATATTGCATTCAGCAGGGTGCAAATATATTGACAACAATTAACAAATCTTATTTGAATGTATGACATCGATTAGGACATTTTTCAGTGTCTACATTTTTCCCCTCTTTGAAGCAAGGTACCTGTTGCTTCGATTCAAAGAATAACGCTTTTTAGATGAAAATTTTTGTTGAATCAAAAAACAAAAAAATTATGATTTTTTAGATGTCCCAATGGAAGGATAAAACTGACTCCCTACCCCCTTGAAAAATCGGGTGGAAATTTCAAATTTTGGGTTGATTTCTTGATACATGTTCAAAAGCTACCCAAGGGTTCAAAAAGGTTCCAGGATGCAAGAATATTGCCAAAAATGCAAAAAAACCAATGCAGGATTAGGTTTAGATTGGAAAAATTAGTGAAAATGATAATAAACCCCATTATTAAGGTTAAATTAGGGCAAAAAACCCTAATTTTCTTTCTTAAATAGGCCAAGAGGGGTCATTTTCAATTCATTTGTGCATTCACACTTAAGGAATTCTTGCGATTTGAGCTCTGGCCCTCAACAAAATGGCTCACTATGAGCTTCCCCAACACAACTCTAATCAAGTTTATGAGTTCCAACAGCTTCCAGGCGCAAGACCACTGGTATGTGATTCAAAACTTGTTTTGAAATTTGAAATTTTGATGTATTTATTAGGCATTAGAATTTAGATCTTGGCGGCATCGCTATATAGCGACACCCAAACTTCAATCAGTGACACCCAAATGATATATAGCAACACACATGTCTATGGCGACACTTCTTCTAATTTGAAATTAGGGTTTCAAATTTTAAATGGCAACACAGTCTTATCCAGCGACACACTTACCAATTTAAAAGTTAGGGTTAGGTCATGCCAAAGTCTAAATCATGACGCATCCTATATGGCAACACTTTTTACAATTTGAAATTTGAAATGCATTAGGTGTTGCTATTTGAATTTTGAATATAGTGACGCTATTGTAATTTTTTAGTCGTAAATTCTAAATAACTTCAAATTTTGATGATTTCTTGACGTCGTGCGTTTGGTGGGTACAAGAGGTTTTCCCACTATTGATGTCGAGGGAGCATAGGAAAATAGTACTTGAGAGATTGGGTGATCTTTCAGAGTTGTGCTAGGAGCACCTAGGAGAGATCGGTTTATGGTACATTGTGTACACCCCTGTGATCAGGACTCATTTGGCTATGATGACGACTCTGTGCGAGAGATGGAACGACGAGACCTCATCCTTTCACCTTCTGATGGGGGAGGTGACAATTACATTGGAGGATGTGTGGTAGATATTGTGATTTCCTATCCATGGTGATCACGTGATCTACGACCCCGATGCTGGATTTGATGCATGTCTAGAGGTGATGGAGATGAACCAGATTGCATTGGTCACATCTTAGATAGATTTAGAGACATACAAAGGTCGCATGCCAACCTTCAGATTGATTGTTGCAGCCATCATTTTAGGTTTGGTAGCTCCAGATAGATGAGACCGATTTTTCAATCCAAGATGGGGTTTGGCAAGGCAGCAAATGTTGTACAAGAGGACTCTTTTTGTGTGGGGGCCCATGATGTTGGCCTCCTTATATCATGATTTGCATGACTTTGTTTACTGCAATGGGAGAGCCCTCAGTGCAGGTGTTACTTTTCTTCACATTTGGGCATGGGAGTACATTATCGTGCTTTGGCCCATTGTATAGATGGCAGACATGGAGCTAGATG
The DNA here is from genome assembly GCA_007258455.2 of Sequoia sempervirens. Classification (NCBI taxonomy): domain Eukaryota; kingdom Viridiplantae; phylum Streptophyta; class Pinopsida; order Cupressales; family Cupressaceae; genus Sequoia; species Sequoia sempervirens. The sequence goes on along the minus strand of VDFB02000003.1, from coordinate 383,122,347 downwards.
ATCTCATCATATGGAGATATCAAGGTGCCATAACACTTAGGCACACTGGACCGATTGGCTCTCATACTGGCGATAGGTGATAGATGATATGATTGTGTTCCGTTGGCGCCCATGGCTACAAATGTTGCCATAGTTTGATTATGTACAATAACTCTATTTTTCTAGATAAAACCATTATATGTAGGGTTGAGAGCACACATGATTGAGCAGTACCTTCTTGACAAGGTTTCCAAAGAGTTTGGCGATGTACAAGATAGGCCTGATGATGCTTATAGAGCCATTTCTTCTAGATTAGCTAGAGAGGTTCCGACATGGGGACCGACAATTCTAGCTCCAGAGGTTGTGGACCAAGGTCAGCCCATAGCGCAAACCACTCCAGCTTATGATGCATGGTTCATCCCTCAGAGGCGACTTACAAATCTAGCAGGTGCTCCTCCCAGAGGGAGACCACGAGGTAGAGGTGTCAGGGGCAAGGGATAGGGTGGCCAAGATGGCCATGATAGACGGGTTCCAGGGGCTCCTTTAGTGGGACAACAGCTTTTGGTAGTGTAACAAGAACCAATACCACAACCACCACCACCATATCCATGAGATGCACAGATCCAACAGGTGCAGGCTTTGATGGGTGAGTGGGACCAGGCCCACCAGTAGGTTTTGGTTGTGACTGTTGAGCAAGACTAGGCTCAATAGTAGGTGGTCACAGTGACAGCTGAGAGAGATACGCCACTTCAGAGAGTTCAGGCTGTCACTGGGGAGAGAGATTAGGAGGTGGCTAGGTGGCAGTAGATTGAGGTTATGGTGGCAGCCACCCATGGTCAGACCATGTTAGTGCAGTTGTATAGAGAGGTTGTTATAGAGGTTGCAGGAAACATTATCATAGGGATGTTCTAGCGGCTCTTCATTGGCCCAATTTTTCATAGCATAGTGATGTGCATCCCTGTGTAGAGGATCAATCTAAGAGGCAGACTAGAGAGGGTAGCAGCCACCAGGGATAGCTTTTTTTGATGTATAGACACTTTTTTATTTTTCCCCATTCTTTATACTAATATACATTCATGGGCTTCTTTTTGATAGCCTCATGGATATTGTACTTATCATCGATGTACATACACTAATCCAGATTTTGTACCATGACACATTTTTTGATATATATATATGATACAGATATAGATGATTCATGATATGATGTGTTGACTTTATTTCATGTATGGATGATGTAATATGGATGCTTATATATGATCATGTATGGATGCATTTTATTTTATTTCTATGTGATATGATGACATGATATGGATGGATGCAATGTTATATTATTTTTCATTATCTTTTCACGATATGATATTGATGGATGATTATGATATGCAGATGTTATGGATGCAAATGATGTGGATGTAGTTCTTTTTGTATATTTTATATGCATGTTTTACGATGATGATGTATGTATGTGGATAAAAATGTATGGATGCAAATGCTTATGATATGCAACGATTTAAGATGCTTAGAATAAAAAATCTATATTATTCTTCACAACTCAAATGATAATGTAGAATGTATGATGTGATATGCAATGATTATGATATGGATAATTATGTTGATGGATGTTTTATGATTATGTGATGCATGTATGCTAATGGTTTGTGGATGCAAGATGGATGCATGGATGATATTTTTGTTGATTTTCATGATACCAAGTTAGCGCAAAGAGAAGATAGAAGAATATAAAATGAATAACCGTTGATGATGATGATTGCTTCAAAAGATCCAAAAAGTCCATGATCCATCAATACTTTATTAGAGATGGTGACAAGACAATGTAAAATGAAAGATGAAATAAAGGATGGGTGCTCACACTTCAGGATTGGGATTTTTTGTCATTCCTTATTATTTGATATAACATATAGATACGATGCATCAAGGTATTGATAACTAGGACGACACTGTATCTAGTGTAATGGACTTTGACTTGACAAGAAGATATGATAGTTCTTGTTCACACCTTGACATACAGAAATGTCATTGAAATGCAAGTCAGAAGCTTAGAATATGTTGGACCAAATCATACATAATAGTCAACAACATACCCCAAATGACTTTCCTACACACAACTAAGCAAGTGTGCGCCAAGATTATTTTACAATAGTATCCACAAGCACAACACACGAAAGATAATGATCAATGCCCCATTCCTTTTTCTCTAAATCATTTTAGATAGACATCATCGATAGGTCCTCAAAATGGGTCATTAAGATAAATCACAAGAAAAATCAAAGATAAACAGTCAGTGTTATCTATAGCTCCTGCCTAGTTTAAGTTTAGTTGAGGTGATATCTAATACTGATGTCCATCGCAGGAAGGATACACCCTAGGACATGTTGAGCAAAGGGTTGTTTGATGTTGTGATGATGATGCTAAGGTGAGCCATTGCCATAAACTTCATTGACGCATTTACCTATGATTTATACTTTAGATTTTGACAATTGGGTTTGCACTTTATGACTTGCTATGCTTGCTTTCTACTTGTTTCGCCAAAGGGTGAAGGTGACAATCGTTTATTATGGGTGAAAGCAAGATGGGATGGATGGGTTTTGGATTTTCTAGAATATTTGAATGTTTTGGTATTTTGAAAATGTTTGAGGTTTTTTTTGGTATTTTTGAATGTTTATATGGATGTTTATGATTTTCTAATTTTCTGAGGTTGTTTAGGGTTTTCTGAATATTTTGAGGTTTTTTAGGTCTTTTGAATGTTTTAAATTGTTTTTGTGTTTTCCATTTTTTGAATGTTTTTGTGTTTTCTGAATATTTGGATGTTTTCGGATTTTCAAGATATTTCAATTTTTTTTGGATTTTTGAGATATTTTGATGTTTTTGGATTTTCTAAGAATTTCTGAGTTTTGACCAAGAACCTAACCTAAAGACCTATCCTAGGGGCCTCGGGGGTTGATCAAAGATTATCCTTGCCTAACTTATACACGTAGAGACCATGTAGTTCGATTGACTCAGTCGATTTACAAGACAAAGATATAACAAACAAGAGACAACAGTTAATTACAACAGATTGTTAAAGGACTGACCTAGGGTGTCTCGGGGGCACATCGATGATGGCCTTTCCTACATTCAAGCTTAGAGACAACATAATTCGACAAGACATTATTTTTTTGAATTTTTTTATGTTTGACCTTTTTAGGGATTTTGATGTTTTCTAGATGTTTTGGATTTTATCCTTTACAATTTTTTGAATGTTTTTGGATTTTAGTTGTACAAGATTTTGCAAATATTTTTTGGATTTCAGGATAATATTTTATAAATGTTTTTGGTGTTTTTTGATAAGATGTCCCATGACCTCAAGATATACAAGAACCTGATTGTGATACATAATGAAATGTCCCCAATGTGATATGTTAGACTACTTCGATAAAGGCATGACAAACTGACCTTGAGAATATGCCAAGTAGTGTTAAGGAGTTCATGATACCTTATAGTGACAAGCCATGATAAGGACATGGATGAGGGATGAATGGTGGTGCAAAGAGTGATAGGCCAAAAGAGCCAAAGAATAGATGGAGATGCTTTATTTACACAAGGCGCCTATTTGTCAGGTTTTCACCAAGGTACTTTCCCAAAGCGCCATCGAAGTGGTTTTCACTAGAGGACGAATTTTTTTCTTTACTTTTTTAATCCTTTTTTTGTTTTTTTTGGATTTTGATTTTTTTTTATTTTTTTTGTATTTTCTAGTTTACACCCTTCATGTTTAGGCATAAAGATTTTTGAGATGCAAGTTGTTGATTGGCTCCTGCAAGGGTTCACCTTTAAGGGTTGACAATTGGTATGCTTCTGATCCATAGCTTATTGTGATGACAAAGGGACCCAACCAGTTAGGCTCAAACTTTCCTTTGTTGTATTGATTTGGAAGGTTCTTCTGATTTTTATTTAAGACAAGGTCGCCTACCTAGAATGATTGACATTTTATTCTCTTGTTATAGCTCTATTTCAATCGGTTTTGATATACCTCCAAGTGATTAAGGGCATCAAGACGATATTCATCCAAGAATTATAGCTCATTCAATCAAGATACTCTGTATTCTTCGTCAGTTATCAAATTCTTCAGTGACACTCACAATGATGGGAGCTCAACCTCAATAGGCAAGATGGATTTTGATCCATAGACTAGGGAGAAAGGGTTTGCTCTTGTAGGTGTGCGAATATTGGTTCGATAAGCCCAAAGAGTAGGATTTAGCTGTAGATGCCATTCACGACTAGCTTCATTAACTATTTTCTTTAGGATTTTTAGGATAGTTTTATTTGTTGCTTCTGCTTGGCCATTGCCTTGGGGATAGTACAGGGTAGAAAATCGGTGTTGGATATTGAGTATTTGGCACACTCTTTCACATCCTGATTCTTGAATGGGGTTCCATTGTTGAAGATAAGGGTTTGTGGTACACCATAATGGAAAATTAGGTAATTTAGGATAAACTTGGCTATCTTCTTCCCTGTTATGTAAGTCATAGGGATGGATTCGACCCACTTAGTAAAGTACTCAATGGTGGTTATGATAAACTTATGGCCTTTGGATGAAGTTGGAGTGATTTTTCCTATGAGGTCAGGTCCCCATTGTGAAAAAGGCCATGGTGTGATCATTGGTTGCAATTCTTGAGCTAGAGCATGAATTAGATCCCCATGTTGTTGACATTGGATGCATTTCTGCACATACTAATGAGCTTCTTTTTCCATAGTTGGCCAATAGTACCTCATCCTCAATAGTTTCTTAGCTAAGGTCTCTCCACTAGAATCAGACCCACATATACCATCGTGTACTTTTGTTAAGGAAATTAAGGCCTCCTCTTGATTAAGACCTCGTAGTAATGTCCCTTTGATGCTTCAACGGTAAAGGGTATCACCTAGGATCACAAATCAGGATGCCTTTTTGACAAAGGTATTTTTAAGGTTCAGGGTGATGTTTGATGGAAGGGTTCCTTTGTTAAGGTAAGTTATAAAGATGTCATGGTACTATGAGGATCCAGGACCAACAATGATACACGTGAATTCAGATTCAGGGATTTTAAAAGTTGGTACGAGAAGTTGTTCTACCAAGAATTCACATTGAAGGATGTTGTTTGGTATGTCTAGTAGTGATCCGATTGTTTCCATGGCATCTATTGCTCTACTGTTCATGCAAGAAATCTGCTCAAAATTTATGTCTATAAAAATATCTTTGATATTGTCCACCATCTTCTTGTAAGGAGTGAGCTTGTCATCTTTAGTTTGATAGTCATTATTTACTTGGTTGATAACCAGCTGTGAATCTCCATAGACTTTCATCTCTTGTATCTACCACTGAACTACTATCCTGAGACCTGTGATCAAGGCTTCATATTCAACAATGTTGTTGGTACATGAGAATGATAGCTTGTAATACTTTGGGATGCAATCACCTTGGGGGTGATGAAAAGAATGTCGACTCCTGATCCATGTTGGGTGAATGATCCATCAAAGTACATCTTCCACTAAGCTATGAGATTAATAAGGGACACTAATTTCTCAAGAAACTCGGTTATTAAAGGGTTCTCATCATAGATGGGTGCTTCTACTAGTTGGTCTGTGATCACTTGTCCTTTGATTTCCTTGTGCTCCACATATTCTATGTCAAACTCTATAAAGATCATTACCCATTTAGCCATTCATTCTATGAGGGTTGCTTTGGATAACAAATATTTTAATGGATCAATCTTCACAATGAACTTGATTTTGTGTGACAACATGTAATTCCTAAACTTTTGTGAAGCGAAAACTACCATTAGGCATGCTTTCTCAATGGGTGAATAGTTCATCTCATAGCTGCCAAGGTTAAGTTGATGTAGTATATGGCTCTTTCCTTTCCATTCTCATCATGTTGTTCTAAAAGAGTTCCTAGTGTTGCTAATGTTGTTGAGATGTACAAGATGAGTGGTTTATTTGGTATTGGTGGAATGAGCATTGGAGGTGTTAGTAGATAATCCTTGATCTGCTAGAAAGCTTTATCACATTTTTCATCCCATTTGTAGGTTATCCCTTTATGAAGATGTGAAAAGGGATGAATCTTATCTAATAACTGGGCTATGAACCTTCTGATGGACTGCAACCTTCCTTGTAATCCTCTCATTTGTTTCAATGTCTATGGTGGTTCCATGTCTAAGATGTATTTTATCTTTGTTGGATCAATTTCTATCTCTCTTAAATGATGAAGCCAATCATTTTTCTAGATGTGATCCTGAACACACACTTTTTTGGTTTTAGTCATACCTTGTATTCTTCAAGCTTGTCAAAGATAGGTCCTAGGACTTGTATGTGCTCACTCCTCTTCTCTAATTATTCCAAAATATCATCCACATAATCTCCAACTATTTTGTGGATCATGTCATGAAAGACGAGGGTCATTGCTCTTTGATAGGTACCTCCTGCATTCTTCAACCCAAATGGCATCACATTCCAACAATAGGTTCCCCATGGACAAGTAAAGGTAGTTTTATGTTGATCCTCTTTGGTGATTATGATTTGATTGTATCTAGAAAATACATCCATGAGTGAAAACATTTCATGCCCAGTTGTTAAATCCACAATGAGATTGATGTTGGGAAGAGGGAAATCATCCTTCAAACATGCCTTGTTTAGATCTTTGAAATCAGTACATATTCTGATGCCCCCAATGGGTTTTGAGACTGGTACTAGGTTTGAAACCCACTCAGGATAATCTATCGGTCAGATTAATCCAACGTCAAGAAGCTTTTGTAGTTCTAGTTTAACCAAGAGTGCTATTTGATGGTGCATCTTCCTTAATTTCTTCTTGACTGGTTTGATGTTGGGATAAACTGCTAAGTGATGTACAACATCTTCTAGATCAAGTCCTGGCATATCTGTGTATGACCATGCAAAGTTAGTTCTTCTCTTTTTAAGGAATGCTACAATGTTCTTATGTTCTTCATCTAACAAGAATTCTACATAAAAAGTGATCTTAGGTGCTTCTTTTGTTCCCAAATTGACTGGAGTAGTCTTTTCTGCTAGTACTGTTGACTTTTCTAGATGCATTGCCCTAAGGGGGAGATTGAATCCTTTATCCTTTTGTGACTTAGAGGGTTTTCACCATCAGATACGTCCTTTATTTTTACTATTTTGGGACCAGAGAGTGCCACTAGGTGGTTTTCACTCGAGGATCTACATGTTAGTTGCATTTCATTTATTTTGCAACTGACAAGTTCAATCATCTCCCCATAGTATGCCCCTATATCAAGCTTTATGTCAAAGCCCGCTTTGTGATCTGGCCATGTTAATTTTTCTCAGAGTCCCATGAATTCTCAAATCACTTCATTGTTTTCGAAATAAATCTAGAACCAATGGTCCTTGTTGGTCTATGTCAATGAGTTGTGGGTATACTAGGGGTATTTCATTTGGTTAGTTATTTTAAATAAAGGATGTTATGGATATCATGAAGAGGGTTTTGTTCTCAAATAGGTCAGCAACATCAAGGGGAAAGTCATCTAAGGTTGTATCATGCGATGAAGGTGATGAAGAGGAAGCCTCAACTTGTTTAGCAACAATACCTTTTCCAATAAGTGTGACTTTACTAGTTGTACAACCTAAGCCAAGATTTTTTAGTCATTTCTCAGGAACGATGGGTTCTAGTAAACCATTGGCATTCTACCCTAGCTTCTCATTCTTGTTATATCCCCAATTCTACATTAGTTGTAGGCCTTTGTTGTCATCTTCCATGGGAAGAATAGGAACAGGTCATTCGTCTTGATAAAGGAGTTTACAAATATCTTTCTCATTGATGTCTTCTTGATTCAAGTCTCCCCACTTGGTGAAGGTAGTGGTTGTCATCTTGATTGTTTCTGGTTCTTTGGTGCTAGATGTTGGTTTCCCATGAGTTTGAGGAGAAATAGGTAACTCTCCTAAGACAAAGGTCTTTTAATATTTTGTAGCATCCACAACCGTCATCTTGGATTACTGCTTTGACATCAGGTATTTTTTTTACAATAGGTACATTTGATGCTGAGGTAGAGGCTAAGGATGATGGGTCGACAAATGAGCTTGATGGTGTAGGTCCTTCATCGTTTTTGGGTTTTTGTGGGATTTTATATAACTTGGCTTCAAGGCTTTTGCAGTATTAGAAAGGCTCAGGATCTCCATGGATAGTGATTTCTCTTCCTTCAAAAGGAAACTTCACACACTAATGATAGGTTGAGGCTACAACTTTTAAAGCATGGATCCAAGGTTGACCAAGTAGTATGTTATAGGGAAGATCAAGATCAAGTACTTGGAATGTAGTTTCTATAATAAGAGGTCCCACTTGGATTGGAAATGCAATGATTCCTTGCGATACTCATTCTTGGTCATCATATGCTCTAATTGTGGCACTCTTTGTCTTCTCAATAGTGTCTTCTGAATAGCCTCAATGCTTGATCAACTGCAGGGTACAAATGTTCAGACCAACACCTCCATCTACCAAGACTATTTTGACCTTTTTTCTATGAATGGAAACCTTAGGTGTAAAGCATAGTTATGAGATGGTTGTGATGGTAAATCTTGCTTGGAGAAGGTGAGAAGATGGTTGGTGATATGCTCTACAATAGCTTGAAACTGATTAGTATCAATGTTCTCGAGAATAAATGACTCATACAAGGCTTTTTCTAGTATTTTCCTATGTGCAGGAGATAATCTCAAGAGTTCTAAGATTGATATCTGAGCAAGGGTTTGTTTAAGTTGATCTACAAGATTGTACTTGCTAGGATTAGATGTTGGAAAAGTAGGTTATGTCCTAGATTGAGTTGGGGTAGCACCTTGAACGGTTATTTTGCCACGTCGTGTGGTGACTCCACATTCGGTACTAGCTCCCTTGATGGTGAAAACAATGATAATGCTATCGTAAGAGGCAACTACATTGGAATAGGAATTTTGTACATTGGTGTAATCCTTAGCTTTTCCATTGTTGTATGCTTTGTTATGATCAGGCATAGGGGTCTTGTATATCTTGAGACCCTAGTTTCCAGCTGGTACCTCAACAGATATGGTATCATTCTCTATGAGTTCTTGGATGATGTTCTTGAGTTTCATGCAGGTTGTTGTTTTATGTCCTTTGATTTTATGAAAGTCACAGAGATCATGCTCATTGTACCAGGATGGATTCTCTTGTGGTTCCTGGTAGTTTTCAAAGTTAGGAAGTGTTATCAAATTTGACTCTACCAGTTTCTTCATGATTGTCTCGATGGGTTTTGATAACTGTGTGTAGCTACATTTGGGATAGTTGTCCCTATTGACGGTTTTCCTTGGTTGCGTGTTGGTGTTATTGATCTGATTGTTCTAAGGCAGTACCATTTGTTGCACAGTTGGTTGGATGTTAGCAACTTGATTGTTGTTGGGTCTAGGGGCACTTAGTATGAACTTAGCATCTACCACACCATCATTTGTTATGTTTTTGTTTTTAGCCCATACACGAGGTTTCTCATTTGAACTAGTTGAAGGATGGTTGACTTTGTAAGCCTGAGTGTTTCCTTGTGAGATTAGGGCTCTTTCAATGTTAAGGGCTCTTGGAACGAGCTCATCATATGATGTGATGCATTACATTTTCAAGTGGAATGATAGATTTGGATCAAGGTTGGCTATAATAATTCCCACTTGTTGTTTGTCAGGAAGAGGCCACTTGCTTTTACTAGCTCTTTGTCTCCATCGTTGTAAGAAATTAGTGAAGGTTTCTCTTGGATTTTGTTTCAGAGTGTACAAATCTTGTAGACTAATGTCCATGTCAAGATTGAAGGAGAAGTGATCAATGAATTTGTCAGTGATTTCTTGAAAAGTTTTGATACTAGGAGGCAAATGAGAGAACGAATCCATAGCAGTACATGTTAAACTTTGAGGGAAGAGGCACATTAGATATGAATCATTGTAAGCCACTTCCAAGCACATGACGTTAAATTATTCGATATGGTCAACAGGACTTCCTCTCCCTCTGTATTTATCAAACTTAGGGATTTCAAAACTAGGAGGGAATGGTATCATTGCTATGTTTTAATCAAATGGGTAAGGACACAAGTTTTGTGTATGAGGTTTCTTTTTCTTTTCCATGCTAAGGTCTTGCATTTCCTATGAGAGTGCTTTCAATTCTGATGCTAGATCATCTTGTAGATTGGGTGGAGGAACATATGGTGGGATGAGAGTGAATTATATGGGGTGTATAAAGGTGTGATATTTTGTGAAAGTGATGAATATGTATCTGATGTGTTTGGATTGATGATGTTCATATGAGGAAAATAGGAACCGTGTTGTTGTTGTTGGGCTAGTAAGGCTTGCTATTGAGTTTATTTTTGTTGTTGTGCTGCTAGGGTTTGTTGTTGGGCCTACTGTTTTTGTTATGCTAATAAAGTTGCTTGTTATGCTTATTGTTGTTGTGTGTCTTGTTGTGTTGCTAAAGTTGCTTGCTAGGTAATAGATGCTTGTTGTTGTTGTTGTGCTAAGGCTGCTTGTTGAGCTTCTTCTTCTTGTTGTGCTAAGGATGCTTGTTGAGCTTGATGTTGTTGTTGTGCTAAGGTTGCTTGTTGAGCTGCTAAGGCTACTTGTTGTGCTTCTTGTTATTGTTGTGCTAAAGTTGCTTGCTATTGTTGCTAATGTTGTATGACTTGTTGATAAGTTTGTTGTGCTTTTTGTAAAGCTAAAACATGCATTTGCAATGTGGTATCAGGTGGTTGTTGAGACATTTGTGAAGGAATAGGGACATTGATGTTTTTAGTGGTTAGTGCATTGCTAGTGAAAGGTGGAGGATTCCCTTGGTTTAACATTCCTTGCAATATGGTAGAATGAGGTGGAGGAATGTATGTTTGAGGTCTTGATTAATTTGGCATAGAAAAGGGAGCTATTGGAAAAGATGATGTCATTAAATTTTACAATGGAAATGACATATTAGGACCTTGAGTCCACTAATTGAAAAGATTCCCTTGTCTTATGTTTTGAGGAATTCCTCGTGCAAAAGATGTAGACAAGGGATTTTGTTATCAAGGTACTCCCAAGATTGATAGAATTCGTAACCAATGGATTTCTTTGAGGCAGATTGATAGGAGATGATATTGTAATGGTAGATGGAATGGATGATCCCACCAGAGGGTTGGATAAAGATGTCCCTATTTGCGTTGAGGGTTGATTTTGTGATACGGTATTAACATGCCCTAGTAGGTTGTTTTGATATTTTTGGTCTATACCACTCCACATGATGGTAGGAATATTTGTGGTACTCATGGGTGTGGATGAAGAAGGGTTTCCCTAAAATGTCAAAGTGGTATTGGAATAGTGAAGTTCAAGCAGAGTGTGTAGTTGTTTTGGATCTTCGGGAATGGGAGGGGCACCAAAGGTAGGTGTCCAAATGGTGTGGGAGGTGGAGGATTAGTTTCAAGAGTACCCACAAGTGTACTACTTTGAAATGGTAAGGTGTGAGCAAAATATTTACCTAGGCTAGTTGCAAGACTAGGTACGTAAGTCTGACTTAGCCCTTGTGATGGAGCTGTGAAATTCCGTGTTAAAATTTGTGCTACAAATGTCAAGGAGATAGGAGCTACACTTTTAAAATTTTGATGTTCTAAAAGTTCTTCTCTAGTGAGCTCAAATGGGTTATTCGTGATGTCTTTGATTTCGTATGGTCTTGAAGGAGATGATGGTTGTTGTGATGGTGTAACATGACTCCTAGGATCAAATTCTAAAGGATTTGGATCACTTGAGGTAACTACAAATTTTTCTTTTTCCATGATCCTCTTGTGTTGTGATCTCATTTTTACCATAAATTTGGTCTTAGCTATGGGAGAGTTGTGTTGAGTTTTGTAATGTGTGAACTGTCTAGTTGACTCAAACCTAGGTAAAAGGGACACTCTAAGTCTTTTGGGAGAAATGATGATAATGTGCAATGATAAGATGGGTGATGTGGGAATTGACCTTTGCAAACGTTTTGGGACAACACTTTTGACTTAAATTTGATGTTTTGATGTTAGGATAAAGGATGCTAGTGAACTTAGAAATATTTAGGGTAAACTTCTGACCTTCAAGATAAACTAGTTCAAATATGACAACTATCTCAACTAAGTGCATGTAAAAGGATACATTTCACAAGCAAAATAGCTAAGGTAGCAAGTTGGTTTGATGCTTAAGTCCCAAAGTGTTGGTGTTTTTGAAATTTTGCAAAGATAGATGAGGTGAAGGATGAAATTTGATGAAGGGGTGAGTGAAATGTTTGACCCAATGTTGACCTAAAGTGAACCTTTTGTTTTGAAAAGATCAAGGTAGTGAGAATGATGCTAGACCTCAAAAATGTTCAAATCCTAGAAAATGAGAGGATGGATGGGAATGTTCAAACTTGTTCGGGCTCTCCTAGCTTGGGCATAAAATTTTCTCAACAAAGTGTAATAGTTGTGATAAAATATGGAAGCCCACTTTTGACTATACTTTGTTCTATGATTCCTACATCTGAAGTGGAGTGTTGGTGATTTTCCCCTACGAATTTTGACTCCAAAAGAATGCAAACAATTATGGACTATACCTTGAAGTGTGTCTATAAAAGTTTGCTACCAATTTGTTTTTGTTTTTGTGAACTGCTTGAAGGTGTTTCTTAAGAGCTTTTGGAGTTAGATACCTAAGTCTAAAATGAAGACCTGTAGACTTTAGCTTAAGAATCCTGATTTTCCATGAGATCATGTGGAAACTGTTTAAGTTTATGGGAGAAAAGGAAGATATTTATTGCCACATGGGTGGTGGTAATAGGGGCCTTCTAGCCTCAATATCAGTGTGTTCCTCTTCTTCATCTAGAATGGTTGTTGTGTTTCTCCACTTTGAGTTTGTTTCCTTGTTTTCAAAAGTGAAGGTTCTCAAATTGCTAATGAGATAAGTTTTTTCACTATTTATGAGTTCAAAGTTTGGCTGAATTATAACACTTGGAAGATCAGGTTGTTCAATGGGAGCAATCAGTCTCCAAATAGTCATGTGGGGTTCATTTTTCAATTTATCTTTGCCTAAGTGAATTGATTTTACCACAAACACTTGTCTTTGATTATGTTTCCAAACTAGATGTTTATGTCAAAAACATCATAACTTTCACAATGTCCATTTCGTGAAAATCATGAGATTAAAGCCATAATTTCCTATGCTTTCTTTGGTAAATATGGGTTTGAGATTAATGTCAAGATATTTAGAAATCACTAAGGATAAATCCTTAGGACAAGTAGTAATATCAAGGCTAACTCAAGAAGTCCATATTTGAGATAAAGTGTTTGAAATTTGGATAGTGAATGCTTGTTTTAGGATCATTTTGAAACCAAGCAAAGTGTTAAACTAACTCACAAGCATTACAATCCTAGGATAGAAAAGTCTTTATTTGTTGTATTCCCACTTGGATTTCTCTAGTTCCGCTTATTCAGAGCGGATGATTAGAAGCTTGACCACACTAGCTCCCCTCCATGGCACTCACTTCTATAGGTCAGCCAAGCTTCGAGTTCTCCTGAATCTCCCATGACAAACTCTTCATCTCTACTAAGAACCAAAAATATGTGGGATGACTTCGGAGGTCCAACCTCCTGACATCAACAAATATTAAGGATTTTTGTCTACTACACAAAGGTTCGTAATAAGGGCATCCAGTTTAGGGGGTGTAATGATAAATTCCTTGTGAGAGGTCTCCTAACCCTTAGAACAAGGGATTTACGCATCATAAAGTTATTGGGGGAGAGCTATCATGTACTTCTTCCTATTGATTATGATTTTCATCGAAACCACAAATTTATATAGCGGTTTGGAAGAGCTTGGATTATGCCTGTTACCGCTTGGATCGTTCCCTTAGGGTGAGTACTTTTTTCCCACCAAGGTAGGCCCTCTAAAGGTGAACAATATTGAGTAAGTACATTCGTAGTTCGATCATCTTTGCTTGCATGCACAAAGAGAGAACACACACTATACCTTTTCTCACACTAGCATGGATGTTCAATTTTAAACCCAAATTGAAAGATGGAGGTGATTTTGCAAAGTGTTAGAGAATTTTTTTGTTTCTCAAGATCACCAAACGACGAGGGAGAATTGCATACACATTCACTAGCAAAGTTGAAAAACCACAAAACAAAGCAAACAGTTGTCAATTTTATCCTTCAAAGCAAAATGAGTTAATTTTAAGCACCAATTGAAAGATGAGTTTGCCTTGTTCAATTTTAAGCCCAATTGAAAGATGTGATGTGAGGGTTCAATTTTATCCAACTTTGAACATTCATTTTAAACCCAATTGAAAACTAGTGTGTTGCCTAAAACTGAAAGTAAAAAAGAATAAAAGTGGGTTATAATTTCCTCAAAGCGTTAAACACTTGTTACAATTATAGAATGTTAAGATAGAATAAAATATCTTTAAATTCACTCCATGCCTTTAAACCCTGCAAAACCATGTTAGTATAACAATGAAAACACAGTTAGACATCCATCAGTGATCAGATAATCCAAAGAAATTAAGTCACATGTCAAAAAAACAACATAAAGTTTCTTACCCTGGTTGAGTGTCAATGAACACGATAGCGTTGTAATTTGTGATTTGGGTGTTGCTCTAGTGAAAATGGGCATCACTCTGCAGCAAGAATAGTGAGCGCAATTGTGTCGCTATTTTGATGGGCATCGCTATTAATGAATGTGTTGCTATTTGAAATTTGAAAGCATCGGTCTAGTGAATTTGAGTGTCATCGTTTGCATTCCACAATATTTTAAAATTAATTATTCATCGCTATATTGAAATCAATGTCAACCAATTAAATGTGTCATTGTATCAAATTGTCTGGGCGTTGCTATATGGCGACACTATTCAAATAGCATTGCTATTGGTGGTTTGAGTGTCACTACAACCTACAAAACAACATAAACATGGATTTTGAACTAAAAAACAACTAAATGATCAGTTTTCCCTCCTTCTAGCTCTAGAATGTTAATGTGAAAATACCAGTATGGGCCGAATTACACTTGATCCATGAAGAATCGAAGCATAACAGAGCCACCAATACTCAAATCTCAACAAGATCGATCAAACAAGATCAAAACTAAACATTTCATCAAAACCTAACATACTAAAATATGAAAGCTATCAAAACATCTATTCTAATCCATTTGAAATTTATCTTGTTATGGAATTGGTGTCGTGTTGATGTGGAATGATGACCCTTTCCCAATCCCATGATTAGTAAGCTTGTTTCAGTCGATTCTATGGAAGAGAATCGATTAAACCATGATGTTTGATGTGTAAAAACCTAAGTTATGTAAAAATAAACATGATGCAAGCTAAGTTACCATGATTTTATGTTATAAATGGTCTAATTATGCAATTGCTAAACTAATCTAAGCTAATCTAAAGCTAATCTAAGCTAATTTAAGCTAAAATGATGTTAAAAGATGAAAACCTTAATTTATTTATAAACTAAGATGGATGCATGGAAGCCATTAATGGATGCTCTAAGCTATTATACAATAAAAATAAACTAATATAAGCTAAATATTGAGTAAAAGATGAGCAAGTATGTGAGTAAATTTAATAGCATAATTTTGCAATAAAATATGGATCCATTTGTCTCCAAATAGTGATCTATTTATAGGAGAGCAAATGAAGAATGGATGGTTGAGATCAAAAAGCTTAATCAACATTTCAAGATGAAGGGGATGAGAAGCATGGACCATGGATTCTCATCAACGGATGAGAATTCATGATGAAAGTTAATCAAAGGCTCACACTTGCCTCAAACAAACACACTTTTGACCCGCTCACACAAGTCAAAGGTAACTTGCTTAGGAGGTTAAAGGGTTAACTTGCATTTGAAGCTCAGTGAGTTGATTGGAGGAGAGAGAATATTCCTTTAGGTAAGGAAAAAAGTAATTTATAAATAAAAACAAAGTTTTAATTGTGCCAAAAAGGATAAAGAATATTCTATGGGAATATTCCCTTTGATTAGAGGAGAATTAGTTTAATTTCTAATTAAACAAGGTTTAATTTATGGAATTAGGGGATTAGAAGGATTTAAGAGATATTTATTAAATTAGATAATTTAATAAATAAGGGGGGGTGAAATGATATTTAATTAAATAAGATGACTTAGGAGATTAAATTAAATATTTTGATTTATTTAATTTGATGAGATGAAGTGTTAGTGTGAAAAGAGATGAATTTACCCAATTTAATTAATTAGGCCAAATGGATGGAAATGATGTAATTAATTAATTAGCTAGGGTAATTAAAAGAATTAAGCGAAAAAGAGGATGGATCAAAGAAGAAATGATGTCAATAAATCTGATTCGAATGTATGACATCGATTAGGACATTTTTCAATGTCTACAGACAATATTGTGTAAATTCTTTAATCTTCACAACTATATAAAAGTAGAAACATGTATAAACATAAAATGCATAATATACCATAGCACATATGTACACGAGGAAAATCCTTTTGAGTGGAAAACCCCACACAAGGAAACCCAATGTAGTATTCCATAAACTAAAGGAATACAATACACTTTCAAAGCAACCTATTATAGGAGTATCACCAACATAAAAAAATTGAGTAAAACTAGAAACATAATGATACTTACAAATCACTTGTGACATCCATGATGATCATTCAAACCTATTTTGGGAGGATTCACGGGACAAATACCCCATCATGGATAAGATTGAGCCCTTCCCCAAGTGAAGATGATCCTTTCTAGCATTTAGGGGACTCATGTAGTAGATTACATCACATTAAACCACACAATGAACTCCTCTAATTGGATGTGGAAAGATTATCATTTGGTGGGTATTCCAAAAGTAAAATTTGATTCCCTGAAGAACATTCTTATGGATAGAATAATCAACTTCAGAGTTTGGAAAGACATAAGATGGAATTTCTCAAAGACAAGACAACGTAATGCTAAAAATGGATACAAGGTAGGATAAATTGAATAAGAAAAAACAAAAAATCCCATTCACCTATGCTAGAATAAAGCTTGCCTTCCCAAGGTAGAGGTATTTTTCTTAGGCGGCCTTAGAAAATAAAATTTTAATAGATAGATTTGTCAAGATGAGTTACAATGTCCCATCCAAATATACTCTCTATAACACAGAAGAAGAAACAATGGACCATATTTTGTTTAGTTTTTAGTTCTCCGAGGAGTGTTGGAGGTGGTTATGCACCAAGTTGGGTTGGTTCAAAGTCCTTCTAAATGATATCCACATCGTATTTAAATATTGACCAGTAGTTAACAAAAAACCCATTTTCTCATGTTTATGGATCACAAGCCTATTAATTGTACTATGAGAAATATGGAAGTAGAGAAATAGGAGATTGTTTTAGGAGAAATAAATGGCAATTCCCTCCTTAAATAAAGTGGAAAATACTATTGTGGAAACAATTAACAATAAAGTAGCACAACAAGCTTCCCATAGAAATAATTTCATGAGTTGGGATAATTCGATGAAAATGAACTAGTATAGTTTGAATTTGTATATATGATTTTTCAATTTTACAATCCTTTAATTGTGTTGTAAGTGACATGAGTTTGGTGATGAAGTCTTGTATGCTGTCAAAATTACATGGATTGGGACTTATTAATTCATTCTCCAACAAATGTTCTTGACTTTCATTTGTTATCCCAAATAACTGTGACAATGTACTCCACATAGGTGTATCCACGTGCTCAATGTGAAACAACTCAGGAGAGACATACAATCATAAATAACCAATAGCTTCTTCCCAATTATTCAAACACTTATTCTTTTTAGCTGCATCATCTTTTTGTTGAACACCATCAAGCTCATGAACTATCCTATACATCCTCTTAACTCTTAGCAATTTGTTCATTTTGGATTTCCATTTAGGATAGTTAAAAGGTGTTAGAATTAGAATTGAAAACTTCTCCATGATGAAACAAGAAGGAAAGAACACAAATCAAGAGGAATGCAACCACAACCAAAAGAAGAGTGCCCCTCAAATTCACTCAACCAAAGAACCCCTAGCAATGTATGAGCTTGAAAATTTATGATTAGTGTGATTACATATGCCACTTACCAAAAATAATGAAGTGGTCTTGATCTTGGTACATATGAATTCCAAATTTAGCCACATAATCAAAGTACTTTTTTTGATGAAATGAGATCAATTTGATCACACCATTGAAAATTACACAAAAAATATGCACTTTCAAAAAAAATGCACCCAAAAATATTGTTGTAGGAGCAAGAACAAAGCCTCAAAAGTTCACAAAATGAGAATGACTTAGCAACACCTATGAGAATTTGCAATTTCTAAAAAATTCAAAAACCAAAATAAAAACCAATTTGCACCACTATGAAGAGCGCAAAATTCTACCCCAAATAATAATAAAAATTGCTCACAAAAAGGAGATCTTGAGCTCGAGTTATGAATGAAAATTTCCCTCCAAAATAAAAATGCAAATGGAGAGGGGGGAGGGAAAAATTAAAAAGGTCTTGCTAACATTAGCAGGGAATATTTGCCAAATATTCTATAGTTCACCAATGTAAATTTGATAGCTTCGTGGCCATCATAGGTCTGCCTGAGTCACCTTGAATATTCCTTTCATGATGGAATATGCTTCTCCGAGTTAGAATCTTATAGAGTATGCTAGTATATTCCTTTGTAAAAGTCAACAAATTATTTCAAATAACTCAAAATTTATTATTTTTAAATGATTTTCTTTTTACTGATCTTCGTTAGGTTGGTGGTCTAATTGCCTGTGGTAGGTGGTGGGGTCTGCTATCTGTACCAATATGTGACAACTTTCCTCCCACATACTTTTGACGTAGAACTGGGTACTGGGTACATACCCACTACTTAAAATTTGATTTTTTGATTTTTATTCAATAATTTTATTTGAAAATCAATAGATTTTGATATATATAGATACATAAATTCAAACAATATTTTTTTGGAATCGTACCATCGACCAAGAAAATATGGTGATTGTGCAGTCGTACAAATGGATGAGGAGGATAAATTTTTCTTTGATGGCCTTAAGCAAAGTTGTCTGATTTTGATGAATTGATAGTCGATATTGGGGTTTTTGGGCCTTCTGGATATGATGGAAAGATTAGATTTGACCCAAAATGCTCCAAAATTATAGCTACCTGCCAAATCTTCCAACCATTTTTCAGCTTCAAATCCTCATAGATCTGACCTCACATGTTTGATTTGGATAAAAAAGGAAAAAATGACTTTATCAAACACTCTAAACTCAATGGTGAGATCAAATTTGCACTAGCAAGCTCCAAAACAAACCTACAATACAAATCCACAAGGAAGAACCCCCATGAATCTTGTATTTCTATCAATTTTTTGATTCTCTAGATCATCATTTGATGTAAGAGAATAACATACTCAACTTTTCAAGATCTATCAAGATCTCTCCAAGATGACTAACCAAAGACATCCAACTTGCTCTACTACCATGTAAGAGTTGACTATGGAGATAGCCACCCAAGATCTAGAGGCCAAATGGAAAGCACAATGAAAGAGAAGATCAATATGACAAGAATAAATTGTATTCCTATGAACAATGCAAATATAATACAGATATGGATATACAAGGTATGAGAGATCCTTTTTTATATAGCCAAGGTGAGACATAGGATTAGGCAAGATCATGACAAGTTTCTTAATCCTATGTCATGAGACAACTAACTCATCAAATATTAAATGACACAATGACCTAGGAAACAAGTATTAAATGACGTGATAAAATCACATGACACCTAAGATTTCTAGAAATATTCCTAAGACCTAAGTAAACTTAACATGTAAATAGAACCTAGTAGGTGAAATAGTTAGGTAAGAAATCTTGTTCACACCAACATAACCCCATAGCATCTAGAAATCACTTACAACCAAAAAACCTATCACATGAAGAGATAAAAATCTATTGATTTTTCAATGAAACCTTGAGAAATGAATTGATCCAAAATGTCTCCATGATTGAGCTTTTGAATTGAATAGATAATTCTAGATTATTACAATGATGAATGATGAATCCTTGTAAAAGGAAGAAGAAAAAAGCAACCCTAGATGAAACTTTAGGTAAGGATTAAATTAGATCATGATAAGTGTCCTCATATTTATAAGACAAAAAACACAAGACCTAAAAATAGAAAATAACTCCTAAGTTTAGCTTAAATATAATCAAGTAATAAGGGAACCTAATTAATTAATTAGGTGGTTTTCCTATTTTAATCTAACAATTAGAACATAATGTCTTGTGTTAAGTGGCTTCTTTACAAGCATGGGTAGTTTTAATATAATATACTTTTGTATTGGACAAAGTGACCACAACCTTACCTTACTCATCTAACTAATGGAACCACCAAACATTATCAAAATATATCCATTGGTGGATCTTCTACTATCAATATCACTAGCCTAATTAGAATCCACATATCCACAAATACAAACTAGACACTAGGTCCTTGTAGGATAATCATGAAAACATAGAGAATACTTACTAGTACCTTAAAAATATTTGAAGGCCCTCTTTGTTGCATTTGAATTTACCCATCCAAAATTAGCCATAAATTAACTAAGGATCTCATTTATTGGGCAATGTTCGGTCTTGTACATACCACACCATACCTCAAATTTCCAAGAAAAGTAGCATAACGAACTCTTCTCATGTCCTCCATCTCACTACAATATTTTAAGCATTTCTCAACCAATAACTTGATTACCATCATAATAGAACATATAACAATATACAAGTTGTAATGCTAAATCTTTCCAACAATGAGTTCATACACATAATCTATCCTAACCATAGATTTTTTTAGCTCTATCTCCATCCCCAAGATGTAACAAGACACCTCTAAATCCTTCATTTCAAACTATGCTAGAGACTTGAAATAATAAATAAAATCCATCCCCTTACCATAAAACATGTCATCGACATACAACACGATAATGAGAATATAATAACTGTCTAACTTGTAGTAGATGCAATGGCTTGACTAGGATCTCAAAAATCCCAAAATCAACACAGACATAGAATTTATTGTGTCACTTCTTAGGAGATTACTTTAGACCATTTAAATATTTTTTCAACTTAAAAATTACATATTTTTTACCTTTCTCAATGTAATAATCTATTCATGACATATAAAAAATTTCTTGCATATCACTTTAAATGATATCTATTTTCACATCCATTTGCTAAACCTCAAGATCTATTACTACCGCAAATGAGAAAATAAATAGAATGGATGCCAACTTTGAAATTGGAGAGAAAATATCACCATAATCAATTCCCTCAACTTGGGGATAGCCCTTTGCATCTAGTATTACCTTGTACTTTTCAACATTTTCATCTAAGCCAATTTTCTTTTTGAACACCCATTTACATCCAATAGGTTTATTCCCATCAAGAAAAAGGTGTTAGATCCCATGTGTTATTTTTCTTTAATATTGTCATTCTTCATCCATGGCCTCTTTCCAAGAATCTACATCATCGATACCCATGGCCTCCTTTACAATCTTAGGATTATCAATGCTAGTAATTAAAGAAAAAATACATATCCAATTAGGGGGAGAACACCTTTCTAGTTTTTTGTCAATGTTGAGTCGATCTTATCAAGAAATGAGGTGAATGTTCTTTCTCCTCTTCTAAAATATCCAAACTACTTGAGCTCTCTTACTCTCCAATTCTATTGTAGGCTTCTAATTCAACTTTCTCAATATTTCGATTTAGTTGAACCACATCTTTTTCATTTTCCTTTTTACCTATAGTTTAAAGGAAGAAGGCATAGATTTTGAAATATATAACACTTTTCTAAACAAAAATATTTTGACTAGAGGATCCAAAATCCTGTATCCTCTTACACCAATACCATAATTGATGGAGATACACTTAATAACAATGTTCTCCAAATTTTACCTCTTCTCCCTAGGCACATAAGCATATGCCCCAACCAAAAACTCTCAAATGTCTCAATGAGGTTTTTGGTCAACCATGCCTCCATAGGTGTCTTCTCAACAAGAGCTAATGTAGGAGACTTGTTAACTAGGTAACAATTCATGGAAACTACTTCTATCCAAAAAATAATTCTAGACCAACCCCACTAATCATACTCCTATCCCTCTCAATCAGTTCTTGTTCATTCTTTCTACAACTCCATTATATTGAGGTTTATATAGTGTTTTCTTGTGTCATTCTATACCATTATCTTTATAGAACCTATCAAAATTTAATAAACAAAACTCAACTCCATGTGAGTCCTAAAACAATTAATATTTTTATCAATATAATTTTCAATAAGAGCCTTAAACTCTTTAAATTGACAAAATACTTCAATTTACTTCTAAAAAATTAGAACCATGTCCTTCTACTATAATTATCAATAAAAGACACATAATACAAATTTAGAAATTGAAAGAACACAAATAGGACCGAAAAAGCATCACAATGTACCAACTCTAATATCCCAAAAGTTTTTTGAGAACTAGAATAAAACTAAACATAGTTTTGCTTCCCATAAATGTAATGTTCAAAAAATTTAAAAAATAAAACTCAAGTTTACAATCATTCAATCTTGACAATTTTTTTATTTTTCATGGTCTAATGACCCTTCTATAATGTCGTAAAATTGCACCCTAGGGGAAATTTCACATTTTCACACTTTCCCTTGCATTTATTACACCTAAGCACATTCACATGACAAGAGCCTCATGGGTCAGAATTTCACAATTCTAACTCTACGAGGTCCAATGACAAAGCAACAACAATCTGCCACCTCATTTCCCAAAAACTGATGAGTTGGATGTATATGTGATGTGCTAGCATCTCCACAGTCTTACAAGTTTGAAATGAGGAATATTGGAATCTTGACTCGTGACACATGTCCCTATAGTCAAATTTTTTAGTGTAATGGCTCCTTCCACCCTTGCATGCAACAAAACTCCCCTTTTTCTCTCACTTTGTGGGTTATTTCTCATTTTTCATAGGGGGTTCTTTCAATCTCACTCTATTCTTTACCTCTTCTACTCTTTGCAACATCTCTTTTACAACAAAGCTATGTCCGACTAAGGTCCCTTCAATAGCCAAAGCTATCTAGCAAGCATTCAATGGTGTGTCTATGTGTTCAAGAGGGGACCGAGGACTATTGGTAATGCTCTCTTGCTCTTATTTATTTGCAAATAGATTAGATCACTTTGTTCATTTGCTATTTTTGTGGTGCGGGTTCTCCTCCTCAAGCAAGGATTATTTTCACCACGTCTTATTTGTCCATTTTATTTATTCTATCTATTTATTTGGTTATCTGTGGAGGTGGGAACACCAAAATGGGGATTTGACTACGGCAAGCCCCAAAACACCCCTGACATTTTTTCTTGTTTGTATTGTGTGTAGGTTATCGAAATGGAGCTTGGAGGAATATTTTTAGCATGCGGTTTTTTGTAATATTAACTCCTATCCCCTTCTCTTGTGCTTTTCTTGCATCTCTTTCTCTTTTTTTCATCTATTTCGTTAATCAGACCTCAGGTTTGAGGATGTAAGTAGGACTTTGATGTCTTTGTTTTGGGTTGTGACTCTTTGTCTGCCTAGGACGCCAACACATCCCTTAGACTCCAGTGCATCGTGTTGGCATCCTGATCTTGCGCTATAGTCCTTTGGCCGAGATCATACCTCCTCTGTGATAGAGACCTTTGTGTTCTACTCATGCAAATCTTGAATCAATTTGACTAAATATTACTCCCAATAAAGCTTTCTTTATAATTTCTTCATTCAACTACTTTAGACTAAGCTTGAGGTAGTTTAGGGTGGTTCACTCCTTGGGATTCTCTTGAGAATGAAGAGACTTGTGAGTAGCGAATTCCCCTTCTCTACATTTTGGTGAACCCGATGTGAATGATGTTGGATCTTTTTTTGCAATGTTTTAATGCTTATGAGAACGCTTTCTCTAAACAATATTTCAATATGTTATACGATGCTCTAGATCATTTCTTAGAAGCATCCTCCTCTATTTGTAGATCTCATAAACAAACTTCTTCATCTCAAACATCTAATTCTTCACAAGTTGAGGAGTTAGTGAATGCCATAGTAGTTTTCATGGCTTCTCCAAAGCCTAAGAGACCCATTGTCTACCTAACCTCAGCTATCCCTTCTCCTAAAAGGATTCATTCTATTTGTGGGATTCCATATCATAGTGATTCACTAGATTTATATTCAAGGTTTGTGAAAGCTACAAACTCTACTTCTTATAATGTTGTTGGGCACACATATAATACAAGGAAAAATAAGCAAAATTTGGATCAACAAACTTTTGTTCCCACACCTCAACCTACTCAAGTTCCTACTTCTTTACCACCTCCTCAACCAAGTCTTCCTTCAACACCTAAACCTATGATCAAACCACCTAGAGACTATGATCTTATTGAGAAACTTCGTGTTACTCCAGTTAAGATGTCTCTTTGGGATTTGCTTCAAACCTCTCTAGTTTACCAAGGTATGCTTCAGGAAGCCTTGCAAAAGATATTCTTTCTTTCCTCTTCTAGGCCAACAGATGCTAATGCATTGATGACTCATATTCATGTGGATTCGTCGAATATCATGTTCTATCTACAAGAACTTATGCCCTCATATGTGCTTACGAGGCTTAGGTTGAATAGGGATTTGAATTCCTTGCTCAATACATCCAAGACCTTTATTCCCATAACCATATTTAGAAATGATGCTCTCTACATAGAACCACCTTCTTTTGAAGCTTTGCAAATGCGCTATGGTCTTGGATATACGTTCATTTCTAAATACAGTTATGGGCATAAAGGTCTTGGACGTATTGAGCAAGGAATCCAGATCCCTATTCAACCTAAGCCTCATAAGTAGGGCCTAGTGCTAGGGTGTTCTATTGCACAATCTTGTAGAAGTTGAAAAACCAACTTCACAGTCCCCAAGAATCACCTGCATGCAATCACCTATCATGTGCAACATATATCCAGAACAATGAAGAAGATGTTTTGTAAACCTCAGAGCAAATATGTGCAAGAAAAAACCAGAATAATGATTATTGAATGTAATTGTTTTACAAATAATACAAAATCCTTCAAAAAGGAAATCATGCAAAAAAGCAAGACATGCACAACCCTAATCTTATCTTGAGCAAAAAGACAGGTCAACTAGATAAGGATTACAATTAGCCTAGGAATTAAAAAATGCCTAAGTAAACTTATGCTAAAGTGTAATTAAATAATTAATTACACCAACACCCCCCATAAGTGCAACTTAGGGAGAAGCAAATTATTATGCAAGAGATGAGTTCCAACAACAAGGCCTAATCAGGTACCCATTTACAAATGTAATGCAAACTAAATCAAATGGGGTAAAGGAGAAAACCACATGGGAACAAAAATCCTCCCCAAAATAGAATGAAAACTATCTAAGTGATGAAAGATGGAGGACTCCATAAGATCCCCCGAGGACACCATCCATCACAAAGATACATGAAAGAACCCCCCCATAAGAGAGGAAAGAAAAAACCACATAGCCCTCCTAGAAAGAAGTAACTCCAATAAGACTAAAGAAACCACATCTCCTAAAAGAAGTGAGAGGGTGGCCACATGAATGCAATCTCTAAAGGTGGAACAGGTGCAGCCCAAGATGTCTCCATAGAAGTAGGTGTGACCTCAACAAATGAAGAATTCAAAGTAGGTGAAGACTGAATAGAAACCTCCAAAGATGAATGATCAACATGATCCTGTTGCACTGAAACAGAAGAAGCCACATCGATAGCCATAACAATAGCAATAGGAGGTGGAGGAGATGGAATGGAATGCTTGAGAACAGGATCTGAAGTGAGAACACAATTGTTCAAGAAGCCAAATCTCTCCTCTGAATGATGATGCACACTAAAAGTGTGAGGAACAACTGTAGGAACAAAAGCACCATCAGTAGCAAAATTGGTAAAGGAATACAACTGAGATGAGTGATCCACTATCCCAGTAGCAATAACTACTCTACTCTCCAAGTCTCTAATGATAACTGAATCAGGTGTGAACTCCATAGATCTCCCAGTGCGTACATGTGTGATCTGATAGATAGAAAGAAGGTTGTTTTTCAAGTGAGGGACACATAAGACATCCTGAAAGGAGTTGTCCCCAAAACTAATAGACCCCTTCCCTGTAAGACTCATGTAAGTGTTGTTTCCTATCAAAATGGGAGGCATAGTGCAAGGCTGAAAGGAAATGAACATAGACTGTGAAGATTCCATATGATTAGATGCTCCTAAATCTAGAAGCCATCTCCCTAATCCAACACTTGAAGAAGCACAAAGAGCATGTCCCTTCATATCTCATGAAGTATGTAAACCAATTGTGCCCTTATCATGTTGCTCTAAAGAAGAAGAATGGGAGGAAGGAGATGATGCAGACATCCTAGAAGGAAAATCAATCTGATGTTTCTAAAGAAGATGTTTCAGCTCATCAATGTCCTTGTAACAATTATGTTCTACATGTCCTTCCCTCTTGCAATATGCACATGTAGTCTTCTCCTTCTTAGATGATTTCCCCTTAGAAGAGGAGGATGAATTTGAGGACTCCTTTTTTTGCTCATGAGGTTTGGAATCCTTTTGTTTTTGTTTCTTTCATTTTCCTATAGAAGCCTTCTGATCTTTGGGCTCGTGTGATGCAATAAGTGCCTGTGATGAAGAAGGTTTCACCATGCCCATGCTAGCTAACTTAGCTTGCTCTCAAGTGAGAGATGAAGCAAAGTTATCAAGAGATGGCATAGTGAATCTAGTACTAAGAGCATCCCTAGTGGCATAAAATTTAGATACAAAAACTGAATAATCTAGTCCAAGCTTTGAAAGAATGGACAATATCAACTGAGAGTCTTCCTTCTGAACACTACACTATGACAATTGTAATCTAAGAGACTTGAGTTTGGTGAAAAACTCCTAGATGTTCTCAAAATCCCTAGGATTTAAGCCAATAAGCCCATTCTCTAAGTGAAACCCTCTCATAGTATCTTGCTTCCCAAACAAAGACTCTAAAGTAGTTCAGATCTCATGGGATGTAGTGCAAGATTCAATATGAAAAAGAAGGTCAAATAAAAGAGATAGAAATAATGTACCATAAGCTTCGTCACATCTATTAAACCACTTTCTCTTTTCAGTAGCACCTGTAGGTTCAATTTTTGTACCCATGGTTACCCTGTACAACCCTTTGTGTTTCAAATCAATCTCCATTTATTTTTTCCAACCAAAATAGTTGAATGGAGTAAGGGGTGAAATATTATGTGTATCCATGACAGAAAACAACAATATATACTCTAAAAAACAAACCAAAAAACAAAAAAAACAATGCTCACTGATCTCAAAAAAAAATAGCCTAATTGCACGCTTCCCAAGAAAATAACTAAAAAGATAAAGGATGATATCAAATAGGAATATCAGATACTTGGTAAAAAAATCTAAAAAAATAGGTCTGAGATCTATGTAGAGAACTAAACCAGCTTTCCAACGCCTATTTGTTTTCACAAAACAGAGTCAGGACACAAAAGTTACGCCTCCTGGAGTGAAAACAACAACTTTGACTTCAGAGGCCTAAAAATGCATCAAAACAGAAAAAATAAAAAATAAAACCACCATCACTGTGAAGTGCTCAGAATCAAATTTTCGGTGATATCTCATTTTTGAAAAAATGTATCTATTTGCAAAAGTTATGAGAAAATGAAAAGAAGGCTTGTAAAAGGCACTTTGAATGCTAGACAGGGGCAAAAATATGGCTCCTTTGGCTTTGGCTCTTGGTCGCTCATAAGACCATCCGCAGGGCTACAGGAAAAAAATCGGTGGGCTTGTGGGTGCAACTCCTGGTCCTCCAAAAGACCGCAACCAGGGGCTAAGAGACCCGGTGGGGGCTGGGTCGAGGCTTCCAGTCCCCGATATGACTCGGGGTGTGTATTGAAGCCCGTAGGGGCTGGGGAGCTTGGCGAGCGGCGCTGAGCGGTGGCAAAAGTTGGAGGCGATGGCTAGAGCCAGTGGTCACCACCCAAATCGATGGTGCAAATGTTTTAAAATGAGTGGCACAAAAAACCTGTGATTTTTTTGATTTTTTTTAAATTGATTTAAAAAAAAAACTACCTCAATCTGTGTGTCCTAGGGCCATACAGCCTTGGGGCAATTTTCTTTTTCCTTTTTTTCAACTTTCTCTGAAATCGATGAAATGAAAGGAATTTCTAGGGTTTTTGGGTGCTCTAATTGCAATGGCAACGTCCGTTTGGCCCAAAAATGCACAGAAAATTAGGCTACCCCCAGATCTACAAAAAATCAACCTGACTTGAAACCCTTGCACAAAAGAAAATGTTGTGAGAGAATATATTCAAATCACAAATAGGAAGCCACAGATCTAGAGCTCTGATACCATGTAGAAGTTGAAAATAAGAAAGATTAAGCAAAAAATAAGAAAGATTAATCCCAAGGTTGCATTGTTGGTTAAGACTGAGATAAAGAAGCTATTAAAAGAAGGTTTTAACCATCCTATCAACTACTCACCTTGGATCTTGAATATCATTTCCATTAGTTAACCCAATGTTCGTATTCATATTCGTATTAACTTTTGTGATCTTAATAAGCCTTCTCTTAAAGATGATTTTCCATTTCCTAATATTGATATGATTGTAGACTCGACTGCAGGCCATGTGTTGTCTTTCATGGATAGCTTCTTGGGCTATAACCAAATTTGTATCAATCCAAAAGATTAGTATAAGACAGCCTCCACTACCCCATGGGGGACATCTTTTATGTGGTTATGTCATTTGGGTTAAAGAATGCAGGCACAACATTTCAACGAGCGATGACCCTAACTTTTCATGACCTCATTCATAAGATTTTGGAAGATTACATTGAGGATATCTTAGTCAAATCTATAACTCATCAAGATCACATATAGAACCTTCATCTTATCTTTGAAATACTTTGAGTTTACAAAATGAGGCTAAATCCTCTTAAGTGTGTCTTCGGCATTGACGTGGGCAAGATTTTAGGATTACAGACTCTCACTATGGAAACCAAGTTTACACAAATAAAATTGATGCAATTGTTAACATGCCTCCACCAAGAAACATATTTCAGCTACAAAGTTTATAGGAGAAGATTCAGGAAAATCATAGATTCATATCTCAGTTGGTTGATCGTACCCTACCTTTTACTCATCTTTTGAAAAAGGATGTTCGCTTTACATGGGATGAGGATTTCCAAAATGCTTTTGATTCAATCAAGAGTTATCTAGCAAACCCTCCTATTTTAATGTCAATTATGCAGGATAGACCCTTTTTTCTTTACATTAATGCATCCTCATATGCTTTAGCGGTCTTATTGGCCCAGTACAATGATGATAGCAAGGAAAGAGCGGTCTACTACATTAGTCGTGTCCTTGTCAATTATGGAACCTGTTATTTCACCATGGAGAAATAATGCCTTGCTCTCATCTTTGCAACGCAGAAGTTGAGGAATTACCTTATTCATGTCGAGACCCATGTCATTGTGAAAAGCGATCTCCTGAAACATTTATTTACTAGGACTGATCTAGTCAGAAGGTTAGCAAAGTGGGTGATGTTACTTTCTGAGTTCAATATAAATTTCATGACTCAGAAGTCAATAAAAGGTCAAGTAGTTGTTGATCAATTAGCAGATGCTCCCTCATCTCACTCCTTCCCTGGTCTAGACTTATTTCCTAATGAATATCTCATTGTGGTTAACTATGATTTTATATGGGAGATGTTCTTTGATGTATTGAGATTTAAGACTAGCTCTGGGGTAGGTATAATCTTAATCTCACTCGAAGGTAAGATAGTCCCTCTCTCCTTTCGATTAGAATTCCCTTGTACCAACAACATCACTGAGTACGAAGCCCTTATTATCAATTTACGTGCCACAATTGCTTTAAAGATAAAAAGTCTCTGTATACACGATGATTTTGAGCTTGTTGTAAACTAGATCACGGGAATGTACCAAGCTAAGCAAAGTAAGTTGTCTCAATATCGAGACCTTGCTTTATCTTTGCTTGATCATTTCTCTTCTTTCACAATAGACAGTGTCCCTAGGAGAGAAAACCAACATGCGGATGTCATGGCGAGTGCTACTTCCATGGTTCCCTCATATAAGGATGCAAAGGAATATGACTTTGTGGTCCACATACTTCACTCTCTTGTTTTTTATAATCAACCTAAATCTGGTGCCTTTACATGTGCTCATGTAAGCTCGAGAGAATGGTACTCTAGCATACACAACTATTTGAAGACTAGAAATTTCCCCGATGATGTGAAAAAAAATGATCGTACTCAAATATGAAAGCTTGTAGTCTACTATGTTGTCTTGTCAGATGTTCTTTATTGAAAGTCTTACAATGGTTTCATTCTTTGGTGTCTCACTAAAGCAAAAGTACCCCTCACCCTTAAGGAAGCCCATTCGGGTTTTCAGGGTGGAAATTTTAGTGGTAAATCCTTGGTGCAAAAACTAATTCATATGGGATATTTTTGGTAGACTATGGAGCGAGATTCCTTTGATTTTGTCAAGCAATGTCTACAGTCTCAACAACACAATCATTTTATCCATGCTCCCGCTCAGGAGCTCTAAAACCATACCTCTCCTTGGCCATTCACAAAATTGGGGTTAGATATTATTGGAAAAATATCACCTCCTTCTTCTAAAGGAAATTTTTTCATCATTACCGCTACTAATTACTTCAAAAAGTGAGTTGAAGCTATCTCTCTTCAATCCACAACCACTAAAGCTATCTATATCTTTCTTCTAAATAACATCATTCCTTGCTTTGGATTTCCTTCCACCTTAGTTTTTGATAATGGTACACCATTTAAGAACAAGGAAGTGAAGCAATTTCTAGAGAAATTTTATATTCAACATAGATTTTCTACACCGTATTATCCTCAATCTAATGGCCAAGCAAAAGCATCTAATAAGACTCTTGAGCTCATTCTACGTAAAATGGTGAATAAATATGGTAAGGGTTGGCACATTCAATTCAAATTTGCTTTGTGGGCCTATTGCATGACTGTTTGCACAGTGATGGGAATGATGCCTTATAACCTTGTGTATGGCGTTGAAGCTATCATGCCTTTGGATTTGGAAATTTCATCTTTGTGGGTTTCCATTAAAGGGTTAATTGATGATGAAACTTACCAATCTAATCATTTGCACCAACAATCCTTGTCTAGACAGTATAATCAAGGTGTTCTACCTAGGACCTTCAAGGTAGGTGACCTAGTTCTCTATGAGAATCATAGGAATGTAAATGCAACACTTGAACAAAGAGGGAAGTTCAGCCCTAATTGGTTAGGCCCTTATATTGTCATCTTCCTATATATCTCTAGTTCCCATGGATTTTCATCTATGGATAGAATGCCTCTAAAAGAACCTATTAATGCAATGCATGTTCGTCAATACTACGCATAATGTTTATGTGTCATATATGTAATGCTCATCCTCAATGGATTGTAACATGATGTGTGTTGGCATTTCTTCATCAACACATTGTTTCAAAAAAATTGTGTTATGAGGCCACCATGTATGTGTGTATGTGAGATACATGCATATATGTGTGTGTTACTATGCTAAGTATCCATGCATTCCATTACGACTTTTGGTTAGGAAATTATATCATCAATGTATTTAATTAACATACATCCATAAGTATAACATTCATAATCATACAAAAAATTAAAAAGCATACACAAATTAAATAACACCATGATATCGAAACCAAAATATCATGTGTATATATATCAATTTCATGTACATGTATCATGCCACTATCATCAAAAAATTAGTGGTTGTATATGTGTACCAAATTTCTATACATCAAAAATGATCTACAAGATATGTATCGTGGCTACAAAAATGATATACAAAATGGCTATCTAAGCCCTGGGTGCATGGCTAGCTGAGCCCTCTAGCTTTAGTGGTTATGGCTATGGTTTCATGGTGGACATGGAGCAAGCCCTATGTGATTGAGAAATAAAAAGTATCATGTGGAATCTTCAGATCTCTCCCCCAAGGGAGGCTATCTAGACCTCTATCGCCCTAAGCACATCCAAAAGCTATTGATCCCATACAAGCTACCCTACGAGGTCATCGAGTTGGCTATGAAGGGCATCATGTGCCTACTTGACACCATCTACTCTCGCCATGACTGCATTTCGCTCAACCAGGGAAACTTGCAACTTTGCTGACACCTGGTCTCTCTATGCTCTAATAGTGGTAGCATCAACTATCCTCCACACAATATCCACCCCCTCCTCGTAGGTCATCTTCAGGAATGCAACCAGCTTGAAATGGTGGGTGTGTCACCCCGTTGAAACAAGTTGGTATGCATCTAGTACATACCCTTGGACTAGCACAACAGGGGCCACCTCTAATATGCACTGAGCATTAAGCCCAGTCCATCCCTATGTGTCCACTGCAACCATAGAGAGAATGGACCCATCAGTACCACATGATATATACATATCCATAAATCAAAATGTCAAACATATATACAAGAGATGAAAAATGAAAGTACCAAAATGAAAAAACATAATCTAATTGCTATACCTGGGTCTCCTGGCTGCTAGTGTGGGTTAAGAGGTGGAGCAATGTTGGGACCCACACCACCTACATCTGGTGTTACTCTCGATGCTGCCAGAGCTGACACAAGATTAACAACTAGATCTAGTACCGCAACCGAGACTAGGAATGCAAGTGGAGGAGAAGACATCCTTCATCATTGCCTTGGCCTCGCCTCTGCTACCTCAATTCTTCCTCGCCCTCCTACTACTTTTTCTCACCATCTTGGTCTTCCCACCTCCACCTCTGCCCTAGTGATGTGTCACCCTGAAGGTCAAGATCCCACTGGAGACATCTATAGGAAAGATAGGTGCAGGACCATGTGCATTCCACCAAGCCTGGTAGCCTCTCTCCACCCTTACATCATCAACTGATTGCATCTCCGGTAGGTCCAGGTCATCAGCGTCATTGTTAGAAAAGATGACGTTGGTGATGGCGGGTCATCGATAATCACCTGACTGCGTAGAGGTCCTCACGATCCATGCATAAGATGGGACTATGAGGGGAATGGTCTAGATGTGGTCGTGCTACTACATAACTCTACTCCAGTAATATGGCATAATAACAAATTCAGTGCGACCAAGGATAAAATGGTCATGTTGTAGGTTCCTGAGGAACCTGCCATCATCCACCCATCGAAATAATTGGTGGGGCCACCACCTGATCTGTTCAAATTGTAGGGTGTCAAATTGTATCTACTAGAACTGCAAGTCTCTATGCCTCCACTATCTAATAAGCTCATACCAATGATCCATGGGCACTAAATAATCCTGCATATGGGGATATCCATCTAGTCGTGTACATGTAATAGAGGAAAAGGCCCACACCTACAATAGGGTGCATGTGGTCAGGCTTCAAAACTCATAGTGCACTTACCTACCCAACTCATGGTAAAGGTGTGTGAGCATCTTGTGCCCCCACATGTACACTATTTGGTGCTCTTCCATCTCTTGAATAATATGCACAAAGCCCTCACGTAGGTAAGAGCCTCGCACATCTATCGTGACCGAAGTGGCCATGGTGATAACCAAAACCTGTCATAAGAAGGGAATTGCAGCATTTCCCTACTTGAACTAGCGTGTGTAGATGTGGTCAGTCTCGTGATCGTCGTTAGTGTGACTAGAGCAGTACTAGACCCCCTCCGCCCACTCCCGAGTAGAACGTGTATCATCAATAATGACTCTCCACCCATGGATGGGAAGGATGAGGATACGATAGACGTCCTCTAGTGTGATGGCCATCTCACCCATTGGGAGGTGGAATGTCAAGGTGTGGTAGAGTCCCACCACTCCATAAGCGCCATCAACATCCAATCATGGTAGAGCATCTCTAGTATCTGATAAATATGCTAGAGACGAATCCGTCATAGAAGCAACTCCTCTTCATCAAATAAGTCTTGACATTGATCTTAGACAAGGTGTAACACTTGCCCACTGAGATGCTCCCTCATCTTCGGCTAATCCTACAAAAATGAAAATAACCTAAGTTAGAACATCTGATGTGCAAAAATTTCTACAAAAAGCTACTAAGTGGAGCATTTGAGATGCAAGTGCACCACGTAGATGTCTATGCACCACAAATGCATCCGAGGCCCACCTTTAGAGTTGTCGAGACACCAACACACACAAGGTTCCCCAACATGCGAGTGGGATGCTAGTGTGAGGAGGACACAGGTGCAAAAAAAGGACTCCTGTGCTCTGACTTTTCTAAAAAACTAGTTAAAATCTTGAAAAAATAAGTTAACATGAGGTTTGAGGACTCACCTAGTCAACCTTGACGCCCTCATGCACATCCTCTCATAACTGGTCTAGCCTTGGCTCTAGATAGTCTCATCTTGAGGAATTTTGCTAACTTTTCTCTCACAAAAGTCAACAAAACTCCTATAGTGAATAGTGAAAATGACCCTTCTCGGGGCCCACTCAAATATAAATAGGCCACCTAGGTCCCATTTTTTCCAATGATTGTGGTCCCTCCATTTCTCCTACTTTTCCCCCACTAGACTAGGGGTAAAACCAAGAGGGGCATATAGTCACTATTTACCAATTTTTTCTTCTGAACCACTGAAATTTTTCTTGATCATCTTGGTAGCTTCTTCCAATTTTTGAGCTAACTCAAAATTTGGAGTTTTGCATAATCAAATTTTGTGCAATTTTTTATGACAAATGTTGTATTTTTCACTGAGTTCGATCATTGGGGGCATCTTCAATACTTGTTAGATCAACCTCTACGACCTCTTCAATATCCTTTTTGACACCAAATTGATAAAAATTTCAAGTTTTGTGTTCGCTTTCTCTTTCTACTTTAATGTGGCTGAATTTTCCCAAAATCTAATACACTAAAGTGGGGGAAAATGTAATATCACAAAATTGCACCCAAGGGGAAATTTCACATTTTCACACTTTTCCTTGCATTTAGTGCACCTAAGTGCATTTATGACAAGAGCCTCATGGGTTATAATTTTGGGATTGTAACTCCACGAGGTCCAATGACGAAGCAACAATAGTCTACCACCTCATTTCCCAAAAATTGATGAGTTAGACACCTGCACAGTGCACAGACATTTACGAGGCACGCTAGCATCCCCATAGTCTTACGAGTTTGAAATGAGGAATCTTGGAATCTTGACTCGTGACACGTGTCCTTGCAATCATATTTCCAAGTGTAACGGCTCCATCCACCCTTTCATGCAAAAAAATCCCCCTTTTCTCTCACTTTTGGGGTTCTTTCTCATTATTCACAATGGGTTCTTTCAATCTCACTCTATTCTCAACCTCTTCTACTCTTTGCAACATCTCTTTTACAACGAAGCTCTGCCAAACTAAGGTCCCTCTAACAGCCAAATCTCTCTAGCAAGCATTCAATAGTGTGTTTATATTTTCAATGGGGGTCGAGGATTGTTGGTAATGCTCTCTTGCTCTTATCTATTTGCGAATAGATTATATGAATTACTTCATTTTATATTTTTTTTTGCAAGTTCTCCTCAAGCGAGGATTATTTTCACCACTTCCTATTTTTCCATTTTGTTTATTCTCTTTATCTATCTAGTTTTCCATGGAGGTGGGAATACCAAAACAAGGTTTTGACTGCTGCAAGCCTTGAAACACCCCAACATTTTTCGTCATTCGTATTGTGTGTAGGTTATCGAAGTGGAGATTGGAGGAGGATTTTGAGCACATAGTTGTTTGTAAGATTAACTCCTATCACCTTCTCTTATTATTTTCATGCATCTCTTTCACTTTTTTTTCATTTGTTTCATTAATTAGACCTCAAGTTTGAGGACATAAATAGGACTTCAGTGTCTTTGTTCTAGTTTGTTACTCTTTGTATGCCTAGGATGCTAGCACATCCCTTGGACTCCAGTGCATCGTGCTGGCATCCTAATCCCATGTTGTAGTCCTTTGGCTGAGAGCTTACCTCCTCTATGATCGAGAGCTTACCTCCTCTATGATAGAGACCTCTATGTTCTGCTCTCCCAGATCCTGAATCAGTTTGACTAAATATTACTCCCATTAAATATTTCTTTGCAATTTCTTCATTCAGCTACTTTAGACTAAGCTTGAGGTAGTTTAGGGTTGTTCACTCCATGGGATTCTCTTGAGAATGAAGAGACTCATGAGAAAAAAATCCCCCTTCTCTACACCTTCTCGCCTATATGACCAAGTATTTGGTACCATAAAATTATTTTCTTAATAGTAAGCTTTATTTATAAACAATTAGCACTTTTAGGTATCCAAAAATCATGGCGTGTCAAACCTGTGAAAATTACCATAAATCTTATGTTTAGGTTGGGCAATTGAGGACCAAGTGTGAGGTGGATAAGACCCCCTTCACTTTTGGTTCTCCAAGACCAAGAGGGGTTTCCCTAAGGTAATAAATTATATGATATTGTTGGTCTTGAACAACTACCTTGTCATAAGCCATACCCATTTCACATTGTACCCTTATTTTGGTTGCTACAATGTACCTACATGTTGGTTTTAGAAATGCAAAGCTATGCATCTTTATGTAGTAGAAAATTTTTATCATGTAGAGTTTATAAACTATAGGTAAACAAACCCTTATTGCTATTATGCACTCATACATGGAAGCATGTGGTCAAATTAACACAATACAATTGAAAGAAAGTAATAGTGATTTAATTGTTTTAATGTGTTGAGGCGATGATTTTCAGAGTCAATAGTAGACCATTTCCAATTCTAGCAGAGAAATATAGTCATGGATTGATTCAAAAAATATAATGATTAAAATCTTGGTGTGATACCTTGATGAAGATTTCATTGAAAACCACACCCCTTGGAATACACAAGTAAGCTAGTTTCTACATATGCATTCATATAAATAACTAAATTTTCAAAATATTAGATGAGTCTACTTAGCAATCTATAGACAAACTTGAAAATTTCCTTTATTTGTATGAAAAGACACCATACAAAATCTTTACAAGGTTTTTATAGTCATCTAGTTGGACAATTGATCATATACACATCCAAAAATAAATACAAGTCTAATGAAGACACTCAATCAAGGTTGATTATACACTTTTAAATCATTCTTATGATATTACAATAAGTTCATTACACATTTGGGAGAAACTCAAATCATCAAAATACAAAAATGATGTCTCTTCCCTTTACTAGAGTTGAAACCCTAGCTACCTAAAATTGTATTATTCTTTGTTCTTCTCCAAATTTATTTTACCATCCCTTGAATAATGAAAATGAATGTGTATATATCCAACAAGAAGTTGTGCTAGAGAGATAAACATGGAAACCTATAGGAAAATATTTAAATCTATAGCCTTAATGACTATAGGGGGTGCCCATATGTCCATGCTATGATTTTCCTAATTCTTGCACCTTAAAACTACCTCAAACATGTATTGATGTACCCATAAGATATGGGGAACAACCTCCCTTTTGCTTGCAACATTCTTATTCATTAATGGTGTTAATTAAAGGAGGGAGAGTTGATGGAGTAAATGTAGGTAGATGGGTGAGTAGATACATCACCATTAATTTTGGCACTCAAAATGCCATTGAAAATTCCTTTAATAATAATATGCTTCCTCCATTTTAATATTGAAAAAACTTATTGATAAACAAACTAATTTCAAGAAGCAAGAGTAGTTTGTGAACAACATCAAAGCTATGTTAAACACTTCAACCATAATTTTAGAAAAAAATGTTCGCACTAAAACCACTTTGGAAACCTAGAGTGGTTTTATAACCACCATAAAGTTTCATCATATAAAAAATTCCATCCTTGACCTTTTGTCAGAAGTTAGAGGAGCTCATAAAACCTTGTCAACTCCTACCCATGGTTATTCAACCATGTAGAAACATTTACACACACCCTTTGTCCTTGTAGCATAGCATATTGTTTCAAATATAACCCTCAAACTTTGATAGGGGTTATAAAACTACTTGAAACTCCTAATTAAAATACAAAAGAATTACTTCATTGCTTTCTCTAAAAGTTACAAAAAATATTGTTGGGAATTGACACAAGTTTTATAACCTCATCAACTCGTTGATTCCCTTGAAAATTTTTATTTCTTTACCCAACAAGTTTAGAAAAAACTCATTGGGCTTTGACAAGGTTATGAAAACCTTGTTGACAGTTGACACAGGGCTTAAAACCTCCTCAATGCATTGACAACTTTAACACTTAGCTAAAATTTACTTCTTTTGAGTTTTGGTGAATCCTATCGAACGTCGAACCATTTTCGAGAATCAAAGGTGGCTATAGAACCACTCTAAACCTTCACAAAAATGAACCTTTCCTTACATCACCTTGTTTCTCAATGGATCATGACAACAAATAAACCACTTTGAATAACTCAGGATGGTTTTAATACCAGGCATGACCTTCACCAAAAATGAAAGCATCTTTCTCTTCTTTTCATTTCTTTTTTTATCGACGAAACATGGTGTCAATAGAACCTATTTTAAGAATCATCGATGGTTATAAAACCACCTCAAACCTCCACCAAACAAAATAAAAAACCATATATTTACCTTCTCAAAAGTTTCAAAAATCTTGTTGGGCTCTAACAAGGTTTGAAAACCTTGTTGGGAGCTAACATAGGTTTTAGAACCTACTCAAATCATCAATGCTCCAAGAAATAAGATTTTCCTTTTAAAAATGAAGAGGTTAGAAAAGTACCATCATGCCTCAGTGTGGTTATGAAAACCTTTTTGGATATTGGCATTAGCTTTAGAACCCCTTCTATGTGCCGAGAAACTTCAAAGAAAAAACCTTCTATGCAAACTAATACAAAAAATGGTTTTAAACCATGGATAAAATATTTGATGCATAAAGGAACTCACCCAACATAACAACATAAGACATAGCCAAACACATGAGGTAATAATAAAATGTAGTAGCTTGTGGAGTAGAA
Source organism: Sequoia sempervirens (assembly GCA_007258455.2). Classification (NCBI taxonomy): domain Eukaryota; kingdom Viridiplantae; phylum Streptophyta; class Pinopsida; order Cupressales; family Cupressaceae; genus Sequoia; species Sequoia sempervirens. The sequence goes on along the minus strand of VDFB02000003.1, from coordinate 383,083,348 downwards.
TAAAGAAAAGAGACAATGAATTGGGGTGCCGAAATCGGCTCTTTTTGGGGACATGCGTCTATTATAGGCATAACAAGAATCTAGATCTTTGAGAGTAGGCCACAAAAGGAAATGAAGGGGATTGATACTAAATTACACTTCATAATGACAAATAGAGTTCATGAATGCATAAATTAACCCACAATATACACAACGCAAGATACAAACACAACAAAAAACAACTTATATTATAAAGGTTCTTGGAACCATACCCTTAAGAGAAATAGTGCTTGAGATGTTAATCATGAATTATTAGCTCCATGAGATCTCCATGAAGGCTCCTAAGGTAGAATTTCTCTTGACTACATCCTTAAGCACTTTGATAAGGCCCAACCCATAAGGCATCATTTTTTTCATGTTTTCCTTTATCTTCTAACCTAGAATTCCACATAAGGAAGAGGTACCCAACCTAGAACCCCCTCTTGAAAAACTTCTTATCAAAGAGGTATTTCATTTTCTATTATCTCAATAAGCTCCTATCATGGGTCATCCTTCTTTTTTCATCAAGCTCAATCTACTCATATATTCTTTGAAAATGACACTCTCTTTTTCCCCTTCAATCTATCATAATAGTTTACAAGATTGGTAAATCAAGAGTGATTGACAAATTGGCCTCAATACAATATACTAAATCAAACATACTCTTTTTTAGTAGCCTTCTTGTAAGTTATTCTATCTAACCAAATAATAAATTTTAGCTTATTATCCCATATTTTCTTATTAATTTCCAATGTTTTCTTGATGATATTCATAATGTTCTTGTTATTGGAATCAACTTGTCCATTTTCCTGTGGATGATAAGGGTATGTGCTAATGAGATCACATTTTATGAACACATCTCAACAAAATATTAGGATCTAAAACACATTACATTATCAATAATTATTTTGGATGACACACCAAACTTAGTAACTATATTAGTCAACAAAAATTCAATCACTACTTTTGAGGTAGCATTTCTTGTAGGGACTAATTCTATCAATATTGTGAAATAATCAATTGTCACCAATATCCATTTGTATTTGTTGCTTTATTTTTCTATTATCTCCCCTATAAATTATATGCCTCGCTACTAGAATGGAGCTTCTATTAAAATGGTTGTAAGAGGGAGTACACCTATAAATTTTAACTTACCAAAAGTTTTTAATAAGCATCACAATATTTTACAAACTTGGCCACATCTTTGAAAAATGGTGGCCACCAATAACCCACTTTCATAATATTATAAGCAACGGTTTTTTACATGAAATTTCCACCACACAATACTTGGTAGAATTTCTTAATAACCCTTATAGACTTCTCTTTATCTAAAAACCTTAGGAGCACAACATCAAGGTTTCTCCATATTATTTGACCTTCAAGCAACACATATCTTTGAGCTTATAATTGTTATATGTTGTTTATCATTAAGATTTGGTGGATAACTTCATTTTTTTAAATAAAATACAATTATTTTATATGAAGGAAAATCCTTCAATTAACATGGAGTAAAAGATGGGTTAGAGTCCACTTGATGGACCTAATTTATTTCCAAATTTTCATTAGTTATTAATTTCACTAGGCCTTGACCTTGATCCAACTTGGTTGTCTTCATCTCCATTTCATACCCTTGGATCTTACTGATATATTTGTATATTTTTTGTGATGCATCCTATTGCACAAAGATATCTCAAACTACTTATGTGGCATGAAGTTTTTTATCTTGGATCCCACAATATAAAGTTATAAATTCTTCACCACCTTAACCATACCATAGGAATGATTTTCCATTATGGAGTAATTTAAATCAGCATATCGTAAGGAATTTTTGAATAAATATATGGGTTGTTCATACCCCCCATCATTCTCTATAGCAAAACAACAACAATAGTGTAAAATGAGGCAAAATAAAATAACTAAAAAGGCCTTGAATAATCCAAACATTACAAGCCTAGTGTCTTGTTTAGTACATCCTTGATTTCTATAAAGGATCACTTATTTCTATGTCACAACTTGATATTGTCCCTTTTTTAACCCTTTTAAAATGTCCTTTGTTTTATTTGCAAATTTAGGAACAAACATCCTAACAAAATCTATCTTCCCAAAGAATGATTGAACTACTTTGACTATTTTAGGTTGGGGTATGAGATCAATTTCTTTGAGATGTTCTAGAATAATCCTCTCCCCTTCTTATAAATGATATGTCCAAGAGTCTTTCCTTCTTCCATCATTTCTTTGGATTCAATGGAATCCCATATTGTGAGCCCCTTTGGAAGATTAACTCCAAATAATTGCAATGATCATCCCAATTCTTGGAGTATACAATCAAATCATCTTGGTAGATAATCCTAATTGCACTTATGAGGTCTAAAAAGGCTCCATCCATATCTCTTTAGAAAGTGGCTCTATCATTATTTATACTAAATGTCATTCAAACATATACAAATGTTCCCCATGATGTTGTGAAGGTTGTTTTATGTTTCTCATATTCATTTACCATAACTTGATTGTATCCTAAGAATCCATCCATCATGGACATCAACTCTGAACTTATCACCCATTAGAATAAATGATCCATACTATAAAATGGATAATTTTATGTAGGTACTTGACATACATATTTCTCTAATATCTACGCATAGCCTAATATCTTCATTTTTATTTCTTACTGGGACAAGTTTAGAAACCTACTTTGAATTTTTTATTTATTTGATTATTCCTCCCTCTTTAAACTTCATCAATTTTTTATACATTTAAGGGGAAAGAGTGGAGTTGATGAGACACTGCTATCCAAAGATTTTTATACCATGCTCCAATGAAATGGTATGCTAGAAAAAATCCCCCCTATAGGCCTTTAGTTCATCATAGGATCATGCAAAAAGCATATGCTTCTATATTGGTTTTAATTTTTTACCAATGTAGATAATCTTAGGAGTTGATTTAGTTTCCACATTCACACCTTCTACATCTTCCTCACTAACATGCTTACTCCCTGCTTTATAACAATCAACATTATTAAAAATTATCTCCAAAACAACAAGACCTCTTGGACTAGTATTTGTTTTGAGATGTATAATTTAATTTCAAAAAAGAGTCTCCTTACCTTCTTCATTTTCTTGTACCATGGGTTGCCAATCAATAATATGATTCTTAAAATAATCAATGCAATCTCAAATCTATTGATCATCAGGACATGCCAATTATAAATATTATTAGGAATGTTAGGTCTATAAGAATTTCAATGTCATACCCATAATGTGGAGATGACAAGGATGTACCGAATCTTGAATCCAACACAAGAAGGGAATCAACTACTAAATTACCATCTCTCTCAACCAATTTGATGAAAAAAAAAATTTAAAAATCAATGGCATCCCACAAAGCATTCTTGTACATTATCATTTTTTTCTTTTGTTGTATTGTTAGATTTGTGAATAAACACAAGACATGGGATCAAACAAAGAACAAAAACACCTTCTACACAAGAGACCTACAAAATAAGGATTTTTTATTCCTCAACTAGAAAAACTTATAAAATGAACCTCAAGAATCTTCAAGGAGATCATCTGCCAAGATTTAATACAATGAGGGTTGAGTGCTTTATAAGAGAAAACCTAAATGACAAAGGGATTATATCATGAAAAGTGTCAACATCTTGCGTGATGAGACAAAATAATCTAATAATAGCTCACTTTAGTTAACAAAAAAAAGCGCTCATAAGTTTAGCTTAAGTGTATGAAATGAACTAGACTAATAATCAATTAAATATTAATTAATTATTAGATAATGCATGATTACTCTAACATCCCCCCTTAAGATTAACTTAGGGAGTAGCTAAAACCCCTAAAAATTCAATGCATAAAAAGTAAAGAATGAATTCTGAGTCTCGATAAACAAGGCCTGATGAGGTACGCATGAACAAACAATCTAATCTCTCACAACTAGAGAAAGGGAGAAAACCTCATGGGAAAAACTCCTCTCCGAAAGAGAGAAAGGTGAATGAAGGGCTGAAAATCCTCCAACCAAAATAATGTTCCAAAAAAGATCATGAAGAACGTTGTTGAAGCATGAAGAAGTTGTAGACAACTATCAAAAGATGACTGATATAGTGGTGAAATGAATAACCTGCTTTGAAAAAAATGATGATCAAAGTCAATAAGACAATAATCTACATGAGTTCCCCCAATGACACTACTTGAATTAGATGGAAAAAAAAGGCAAACAACTAGAATTGTGTATACAAATAGCACATGAATCTGCATGAGTGACCCTAACGACACTACTCAACATGAAAGATACAAGTTGAAAATACAAGTACCAATGTCTATAGACCCATGATCAAGTCAAAATAGAAGGTTTCCTCCAAAAATAGGAATGTAAGAGTGTCCATATGGTAAATACTCCATCTCATTGAAATGCATGGGTAACCAACTGGTGCATCTGCCTAGTACATAGGAACAAGAACTATATACATAGATCACTCCAAAATGAAACCAAGGAAGCATTAGCACCAATAGTAGAAACCCCCCATAATGTGGAAATATAGAGCCAAGATAGGTACATTGAAACTATGGGTCACCAAGAATCGCATGAAGGAGAACTGTGAACATTTGAACATGTACAAAAGAGTATCTACAAATAAAACGGGTGTGCAAACTAGTACACACATGCATGAGGCATGAATCACTAGGATTTGATGATGTCATGGAAGGAACACTCACTTGACAAAAGTATGATGGAAAAACAAAGGCACTCACATCCCACCCATGACACTTTATATCATAGTGCGAGCACAATAGGCACAACAAGATGTGTGAAAATCCCAAAAAATATACACCAAAATGGCACTTTATCTTAGTGCATCTAGAAAAGAGAAATTACATACAAAATATGATCAAAATGCCAAAATAAGAAAAAATGCTAGAAATACATATAAAACATCCTAAAACAAGCCATTCCATGCAAACAGGAAGTTTTTAGGAGTTAAAACATCTAAGTAATTCACCAGAATATGAAAACACAAAAAGTTAAGTAAAATGTAATTGGAGAGAAATTTGAGAAAATGCATGGATAGCTTTAAGGATCTCTGAAAGACCTTTCCAACATTGTTGGAATTGTAAAAATGGAGAAACAACACATCTAAATTTGATAGGCAATAAAATGTACCAACAACAAAATATGAGAAAAAACTAGCACCATTGGATAGTGCTCAGAACTAGCTTCCTAATGATATCACATTTTCCTGATTTTAATACCCAAGCAAAATGTTATGTTGATTTTCCCAATATTTATTATTTTACAAAAAAAAATTAGGCCCCCTGGCATGGCACTAGTCACCTGTGTGATCGAGGCTGGGCCAAAACCGCTATAGTGTTGGTGATTATAGGGGAGCATTAGAGGTTATAAGTGATGCCTAGTATCTTATAAGTCATTGGTGGTCTTATAGGGTGTTCGAAATGTGGTCAGCAGGTCACCGCCCAACAACTACCACACAAAAGTGATGCTTTTAATTTAAAAAAAAAAAAATTATTTTTCGTGCATAGTAGGTCATACAGGGATCATATGACCCTTGTAGAGAAAAAATCCTCAGAAGCTCTCGAAACCAAAATAGGGTGAATTTTATATCAAAATTCATTGAATTGGCCTCATGAATGCAATGATGAGGTCATTTTTGTGGTAAAGTGCACCAAAAAATTGTGCAACTCTAAAAATTACAAAAAAAGTAATGAAGATTTTAGATTTGAAGCCTTATAACCCCAGTTGAAGAAAACCCTCAAAAATCGAGAATGGTTTGTTGAATCCATGCTCTAATACCATATTAGAATTGTGAATAAACATGAGATGCATGATCAAACAACAAACCAAAACAACTTCCATGCAAGAGAGATGCAAACAATAATCTGCTATATCATCAACAAGAAAAACTTACAAAATAAACCTCAAGAATCTTTAAGGAGATCTTTAGTCAAGAGTTAATACAATGAGGGTTGAATGCTTTATAGGAGCAACCCTATATGAGAAAGGTATTAGATCATAACAAGTGTCAACATCCTATGTGATGAGACATAATGATCTAATAATAGCTTGCTTTAGTTAACAGAAGAAAGCACTACTAAGTTTAGCTTCAGTACATAAAATGAATTAGACTAATGATCAATTAAATATTAATTAATTATTAACTAATGTATGATTACTCTAATAGGCATATGTTCTCCTAATTTGAGATACTACAAGTTTTGAATCACTATGTACTCTAATGCATTTGATTTCATACTTAGAAGCCATATTCAATATAATTGACAAAGATTCTATTCTACCACATTATAGTGTATTCAAAGTTCAATTTGAATACAAACTTATAATTTTTTCCATCAAGTGGCACCAATACAACTATTGCATCATTTCCTTCTATATGAGAAAGGTATTAGATCATAACAAGTGTCAACATCCTATGTGATGAGACATAATGATCTAATAATAGCTTGCTTTAGTTAACAGAAGAAAGCACTGCTAAGTTTAGCTTCAGTACATAAAATGAATTAGACTAATGATTAGTTAAATATTCATTAATTATTAACTAGTGTATGATTATTCTAACAGGTATATGTTCTCCTAATTTGAGATACTACAAGTTTTGAATCACTATGTACTCTAATGCATTTGATTTCATACTTAGAAGCCATATTCAATCTAATCGACAAAGATTCATATTCTACCACATTATAGTGTATTCAAAGTTCAATTTGAATACGAACTTATAATTTTTTCTATCAAGTGGCACCAATACAACTACTGCACCATTTCCTTCTCTTGAACATGCACCATCAAAATGCATGTTCCAAATACCATCATTTCTTGTATATTTAATGGGAAATAAATCAAGCTCTACCTACTTTTCAAACTCATCATCACAATATCCGATGAAATAATTTGGTTCAATGTCTAAGTAACAAATTTCTTTATGTGATTCATTCATATTTTTAACTATACTTAGAAGTTTCTTTTCTCTATATAATTGTACTTCGTTTCCACACAATAGTATAGTAGCATAAGACAAGTCCATATGAATTTTACCACCAATTGAGGCTACCATTTCCTAGACAACATACCCCTTATAGCTAGGCAATCAACTATATTAATATCTATTGAATTTTTTTACTAGGGTACAAAACATGTTGTAATTCAACATTATTAACTACTCCAATCACATTTGCTTCATGAGAATCTATGAAAATTTTCCATAAGATTTTGAAACTTATAGGTCTATCTAATTCATGACTTCTAAAGTCATCACATTGATGGATATACTCTAGAATCTAACATGCAATTATGTATCAACCAACTATTTAGGAGCAAACATGTGTGAAATGAGTCAACTACCTATTTTTTACTCTTATACATAATTCCCAAGTAAATCTCAAGTGCCTCTTGGATATTGGCTTCATCTACATTCTCTTTGGGAAAATTTGTAGGTTCACTTGGTTGATTAAAATTAGGAGAATTGATATAAACCAATGCCCTTTCTCTATCTTTACAGCTATATACTTATTTTTCAAGAGGCTTAAGTTTGTCAAATCCAAACTGAAAAGATGGATTTGATCATCTTTTGGAAACATTTTTCATATTAAAAAACTTCTACATGCTAAGCTAGAGGGAATTAATTTTCAAATTAAGGACAACATAATGAATGAAGAGCTCCTGAAGGAGAAATCTATATGCTCCAAGTAATTGGAAAAGTGGAAACTTTGTGAAGATATTTTTTGGAAACAAAAATCTAGGATAAGATGACATTAGGAAGGTGGTAAGAACACTTCCTTTTTCCACATTTTAGTAAAGGATTGTAGATGTGGCAACACTTTCGTCTTCATCACTTTTGTTTAGGGGGAACAACTAAATTATTTTCTAGATATCTCCCAAGAATTTGTTAGACACTTCCCTTTTCTTTTTCTTTTTATCACAATCCCTGAGACTTGGAAACCAAGAGTAACATTATTGATTGTATTCCTTTAGTGGTCCATAAAGAAATGAAAAATTATCTCATAAACTTATCTCTTTAGAGGAGGTGGAGTCATTTGAATGCTAGATGAATAAAGGAAAGGCTCCTAGGCCCAATGGTTTTCCCATTGATTTTTTTCAATATTTTTGGGAAATATTGGAAAGTGACTTGCTTGAGGTTGTTTGTGAGTCCAAGGAAAATAAATAGATGCTTAAGGCTATCAAATATACTTTATTGATGCTTATTCCCAAAAAGGAGCCTCTTCCTTTGATTATTTCCATCCTATTATGCTTCATAATATTACTTTCAAGATAATCACCCAAATTGTCATGAAGCATTTGAAGAAGTGTTTGTCCCCCTTGATCTCTCCCAAGCAAGGAGGCTTTGTGTTGGGGTGACAAATTTTATGTGGAATTGTGATGGTAGTTGAGGCCATTCACTCTATGAAGAAATCTAATGAAAAATCCATGTTCATCAAGCTTGATATGTCCAAGGTTTATAACATAGTCAATTGAGAATTTCTTCAAAATATTTTGTTGGCATTTCATTTTTGCTCCAATTGGCTAGATTGGATCATGAGTTGTGTGAAACTAGATTCTTTCTTTCTTTGTGTTGATTAATGAAATTTCTTCATCCCTATGTTTAGATTTTAGAGGGCTTCAACAAGGAGAAACTTTGTCTACTTATCTATTTGTAGTGTCGAAAATTGTCACCCTTGACAGTTTCAAATTAGGTTAGCTCCCCCTTATGTGCTTGGATCTAATTATGCATTTAATTACCCATTTTATAAACATCTTCAAAAAATCAAACAATGAGAAATAAAAACGAGCATTCAATATTTTCCCCTGACACTTTGGGCCTCAAAAAGAATGGGTCTGGTCTAGGGCACCCCATGCCCTAGACCACCTCTTTTTGGCTCCAATCTAAATATATCGGTGTCGGTAATTTATTATTTGAATTTCCAATTTCAATTGTTGGCTATTAACATTTTATTTTTAGGAAATTGGAATAAGTGCATATAAATACAAAGTATTTTCACTATTTTAAACATAAGAAATTTTATTGAGCAAATTGAGCTTCCTAAAAGCACTCAAGAGAATTCAAGAGCATAATTATCAACATTTTAGCAACATTTATTCATGTAAAGTGTCATGTAATCCACAATTATGTTTTCATGTAAGTTTGTTCATATTTTGTGAGCACTAACAATTGCAAGACTTCAATCAATAAAATAAAATTCTCCTTTAAGGTGATGAGTATATGACTTCAATCCATCAAGCAATGCAGATATGAGTGGTGAATTGCAACATTATTTAATTCATTACTTGTTTATTGTGAGACCCTACCTTTCTATGATCCTATTGTGTCTATATGTCTTTGATGGTTCTTGTCCAATATTTTATGTGTTTCTATGTTTGAATATTATACCTAAGTTTATGAGTGATGGTCGTTCCTATACATCAATAATGCTTATATGATTGACTATTATTAGATATGGTTAACTAAATAATTTTATTTGTCTAAAGGTTGTTGTGATTCTCTATGATAATTAAATGAGTTCCTTTTATTGATTATGTATGTGTAGATCGAGATGTTCAGTTACAATGGGTAATGGTTATTTGTTGTTAGTAGTAGCATTATTATGTATATCTATTGTACTAAGTTATAAGGGTCATTGAGATCATTGATTAGATGATGCATATTTATTTTTTCATGGATGGTATTTGGATATACTTATGGATGTTAGATTTTATGTTGAATTCTAGATTACATATGATATCCTCTAATGAGATCATTTTGATATATGTAATTGTGAATGGTGAATTTGTATGTTATGCTATGGTTGATATTTTATTTGTGATAATGTTTTATTTGTTATGATGTATTTATTTTGTCTATATACTCTAGATATTGTACACTGACACTTCATGTTGAGTGTACAAGTGGATTATAGTGCCAATGGTTGATGGGGTCATTTAGCCACTTTATGTCTTCCAGTATGATGTCATACCTAGGCTCGTAAGAAGTTCTAAATTCTACTTTCCTATGTGGTAATGTAAAAGATGCAAACTTCCATATCTAAGAGGGATCCCTAGTAGGTCATATGGGTGTGTAGTTGCATTGGGGAATTTATATTGTGAGGATGGGGATTCAAATGGGACTAATATGGGATGATCATGATCAATTTTCCATTAATTTTTATGTGCGATTCTTTGTGGAGGCTAACCCATTACACAAACAAAGGGAAGGTGGTAGCAAATGTATGGATGGGTCCAGAGAAGAGGCCCTCAATATCATCTTTCCTAATATTATCTTGATTTTATTATTACTTAGTGTTGGCATAATGGATTTACAGCTACATGGTATTTCAAATCGCAATGATAAGGCATGTGACTATTTAGTGGCATTGGGCAACATTTTTCCTCATAAATCCCATTTTGTGAACCTTGGGGTATGTCAGTGTTGTGTTGATAAGAATGTTGTTGTGCAATGTTAATATAATTATGTTGATTGAAGTGAATTTTTCATGTATATGTGTAGTGTAGTCTTTAACAATCATATAAATAAAATATGAAGTAATGTGTATCTGATATCTATATGTGTAACATCATTTTAGGGTAAAAATGGATAAATAATCTTTTGGATTGTTAGTTAATTATTGAGATTTCTCCAGTATTTTAGGATACTTGTAAAAGAAAATTTTTGTTAACATGCTTTGAAGGTTTTTATAAATGAAATAGTGTGTCTACAAATGTATATGGAATAAGTAAAAATTATCCTAAATCTTTAATACTTTCAAGAGGAAGTCCAATCCTAGAGAGGAGAGTGAAAGACCCGGCCTTTATGTGATCCTATTGTGTCTATGTGTCTTTGATGGCTTTTGTCCAACGTTTTACATGTTTCTATGTTTGGATATTATACCTGAGTTTATGAGTGATGGTTGTTCTTATACATCAATGATGTTCATAATTTTATCTATCTGATGGTTAATTGAATAATTTTATCTATCGAATGGTTGTTGTGATTTCTCTATGATAATCAAATGAGTTCCTTTTATTGATTATGTAAGTATATGTAGATCGAGATGTTCAGTTACAATGGGTAATGGTTATTCATTGTTGGTAATAGAATTATTATGTATATCTGATGTACTAAGGTATAGGGGTCATTGAGATGATTGATTAGATGATGCATATTTACTTTTTCATAGATGGTATTTGGATATACTTATTGATGTTTTATTTTATGTTGATTTCTAGATTCCATATGATGTCCTCTAATGAGATCATTTTTATTGATGAAATTGTGAATGGTGAATTTGTATATGTTATTCTATGGTTGCTAGTTGATTTGAGATAATGTTATTTTTTATGATGGATTTATTTTGGCTATATACTCTACATATTTGTAATGTCCCCTTTTTCGGTATGATCGTGTTTGATGGTGGTTAGCCTATTACTATGACTCTCGTAGGCTAATAGGTTGTGTTTAGAGGGTCAGTGACATTATCTAGAGGATTTTTGTCATTCTTAGTTCAGAGTTTAGTGATTGGCTTAGAGAAGGCCTTGGCAGTTCAGGGGTTGACAACTTCTAACAACACAGAATTATATGGAGTTTTGAGAGAGTTATGATTATTTAAGTGATTTAAGTTAATTATTGGCTTAACACTTTATTATAAAGTCAATTTGACTTTATACTTTTTAAATCACTTAAATATTTCATGAAAAGTGATTTAAAATTAAATCACTTAATCTTCAAAGTGGGCACCCAAAATATTTAAGTCAAACTATTGAAAATGACTTAAATATATTTTAAAAGATTTAAATGATGAAAAGTGGCATCATCTTCTTGAAATGCATGCCCCTTAAGGATATAAGCATTTTTGGCAAATCAAACTCTATTCTTGATCATTTGACTTTGCCAATTGGGTTTTCTTCTGTGCTACTCTTTGTGTTTCTGTTGAGTTTCCTTATCAGTTTGGGAGGGTTTGAGAGATGGTGTCCTTCCTTCATCTAGCAGACACTCTACTTCATGGCCGTACCTTCTAAGTTGAGGATTTTGGCTTATTGCTTGAAGTGTGTGGCTCTTTGTGCAAGGGCGTTTGGATTTTCTAGGAGAAATGCCTTTCCTTTTGAGGGTTTCTCTTCAGCTTCTTTGGCGTCTAGCTTATATCTACCATCTACCTCAGTTTCTAGGCTGGACATTGCATTCTGTAGCTTCCTACACTATATTTTGTCAGTTTTCACCATCTTGGCTGGCAAACTGGACTTATTTTCTTAAATAAATAATCTGGAAGCTTTCAGTCAAATTTATCATTTGTGATCTAATTGTTTCAGTTAAAAAATACGTTCTGCATTTCCATTCTATAGAAAATAGCTCAAATTTACATTTTATAAGCATTTTATGTTGTACGCCCCTTCTCTTTTATTTAGAAAATTTCTCTAAAAAACAAAAAAACACAAATAAGATAAAGAAAATACAGGGGTTTGAATTGTGAGCTAGCAGGGCTCATCACAGTGGTATCAGAGCTCTGATCCTGCCAGCCTGGAGGGTTAGTAGCTTCTATGCGGTCACATTAGAATTGATTTGATAGGTACTACTCACGTAGGGGTCCTAGTTATTAGAGAAGTACCTTTGAACCATTTCTGACATTTCCATTTCACGAGCAGGACGAAGATTTAGAGTTGGATAACATGGCTGACAGAGATGAGGAAGGACCATACAGGAACCGTATTAATGATGACAAGGAGGCCAGAGATGTACTAAGAGGCCTTGTTGCAAGATAGGAATAGGTGGCGAACATCCTCTAGCAGCTAAGTACCAACATCCACAATTTGAGCATTCAAAGAAGGATGAATCAGGATCTAGATCAAGAAGGTAGTGTACATGGAGACAGATAGAGGATAGTTACTCCTGTACGCACATATGACATGCCTACTTGGCCAACATTTATCAGAAATGATCTTGTTGAGGAGAATGTGGTTGAGGGAAGTGATGTGAATTTTGCAGATAACATCATGACACAACATGATGAGTGGGATGCTTTGCCCCAAAGAGTTAAGGATCACCTTAACTTCGACAAATTTCTGAGCCAGAAAAGAGAGCATTGTAGAAGTTGGATAGATAAGAGGCCTAAAAATAGGTATAATGATCTAAGGCAGGCTACCAACAAACTTACTTTAACTAATTTTGATGGCAGTGGCAAAGTCACAACTCGATCCTGGGTGAGCAAACTAGATGCTTTTTTGACACTATGTCAAATGGTAGAAGAGGATGCCATAAGATTTGCAACACTTCACCTAGATGGTGTGGCACATGACTGGTGGCACCATGGCGTGGTCACACTCCATCATGATAGGATAACTTCTTACCAAGAATTCACTGATAGATTGGCTGAGAGGTTTGACAGGCGTGATCCAGAACTTTACTTCAAAGACCTTTCTCAATTGAAGCAGTTGGGTAGCTTGGAGTCTTATATTGGTGAGTTTCAGAAGCTCTCATTTATGGTTACCGGAATCTTAGAGAGACTTGTCATTCTATTTGTAGAAGGTCTCCATGAGCCAATGAAGGTTGGATCAAGGCATTCGATCCACCTACCTTGCACGAAGCTATGATAAAAGCTCGTAGCATGGAACTTACAGCTTCACATGGTAAGTTCACTTCAAATGCAGAAGCATCTACATCCTATAATGATAGCAAATCAGAATCTAAGAAATCAGAATATGTTGATGAAAAAATGAAGTTTGCAGCTCCATTGGACTGAGAAACAATAAATGATTTGCGTAAAAGGAAGCTATGTTTCTATTGCAAAGCTCCTTATGACCAAAACCACAATTGTCCTCTTAAGCCTAAGGGTACAAATAGAAAAATGGAGTGGTTTTATGAGGGTGATGACATTGCTGATTTAACGGACAAGCAAGCTGATTTTAAGGATGGAAGTATGTGATCTATCATTCTCATCAATGCAAAAAGTGAGAAGATAGAATAGGAGATTCTAGAGGAGGAGGAGCATGAGATGGTTTAGTAGGATTATCATTTTGCTTCTAGTTCCATGGGGTCATAGGTGTTTGATTGGGATCAGTACAGTTATGAGGCTCAGTTTGTACACAATCCTCTTTATGAGGCAGATGCTACATTGTCTTGTGATAATCCGCTCTTTGAGGTGGATGTTGATTCCACTCTTGACCCTAATTTAGGAGTGAGCTTTGATCATAGTATCAAAGATTCCGTCAGTGCATTGGGATTTCAAATAGAGCTTGTTGAGGAGGGTCACAGTGTGTACATGGTCAGGAGTCTACACAGTTTCACTTTCAGTCATCATGTACATGACCTGTTTCGGATGCACAATTATGGTATGCACGTGTTAGACATGTTGGATGATAGCATATCTTGTACAATTTTAGGGAGCAATTGTTGTCAACGGTTTGACTTACTCTCTTATGAGTTCCTCTCTCCTGTGACAGATGGTGTTGAGTTTGACATGGTACAACATGATGATCCAACTGATCAGATATGGGAGTTACAGGAGACAGTTGATGATAGTAGGGACATTTCACGGAACTATCCTTGGGATCCTGGTGGAGTGGTTGATTCTTTGTTGTTGAGATTGCTTGTGGACAAGCAATTTCAGAGAGGGTGGACTGTAATGTCCCCTTTTTCAGCATGATCATGTTTGATGGTGGTTAGCCTATTACTCTGACTCTCGTAGGCTAACAGGTTGTGTTTAGAGGTTTAGTGACATTATCTGGAGGAGTTTTGTCGTTCTCAGTTCAGAGTTCAGTGATTGGCTTAGAGCAAGCCTTGGCAGTTCAGGGGTTGACAACTTCAAATGGCACAAAATTATATGGAGTTTTGAGAGAGTTATGATTATTTAAGTGATTTAAGTTAATTATTGACTTTATACTTTTTAAATCACTTAAATATTTCATGAAAAGTGATTTAAAATTAAATCACTTAATCTTCAAAGTGGGCGCCCAAAATATTTAAGTCAAACTATTGAAAGTGACTTAAATATATTTTAAAAGATTTAAATGATGAAGAGTGGTGTCATCTTCTTGAAATGCATACCCCTTGAGGATATAAGCATTTTTGGAAAATCAAACTCTATTCTTGATCATTTGACTTTGCCAATTGGGTTTTCTTCTGTGCTACTCTCTGTGACCAGGGTTTGAGCAATTTCTTCCATTGGAGAATGAGATCTTCTTCAATGTTGAGCATTTTTGAGACTGTGAGAGACCAATCAAATTAGTGCATTTGTGAGAGCTTCATTCAGAGGTTCTATTGAGCTAAATTTGTGTTTTTGTTGAGTTTCCTTATCAGTTCAGGAAGGTTTGAGAGATGGCATCCTTCCTTCATCTAGCAGACACTCTACTTCATGGTTGTACCTTTTGATTTGATGATTTTGGCTTATTGCTTGAAGTGTGTGGCTCTTTGTGCAAGGGCATTTGGATTTTCTAGGAGAAAAGCCTTTCCTTTTGAGGGTTTCTCTTCAACTTCTTTGGTGTATGGCTTATATCTACCATCTACCTCAGTTTCTAGGCTGGACATTGCATTATGTAGCTTCCTACACTGTATTTTGTCAGTTTTTACCATCTTGGCTGGCAAACTGGACTTATTTTCTTAAATAAATCATCTGGAAGCTTTCAGTACATTTATCATTTGTGATCTATTTGTTTCAATTAAATAATACCTTTTGCACTTCCATTCTATAGAAAATAGCTCGGATTTACATTTTATAAGCATTTTATATTTTACGCCCCTTCTCTTTTGTCTAGAAATTTTCTCTAAAAAACAAAAAAACACAAATAAGATAAGGAAAATACAGGGGTTTGAATTGTGAGCCAGCAGGGCTCATCACAATATTGTATTGACACTTCTTATTGAGTGTATAGGTGGATTATAGTGCCAATGGTTGATGGGGTCATTTAGCCACTTTATGTCTTCCAGTGTGATGTCATACCTAGACTCGTATGGAATCCTAAAGTATATTGGCCATGTGAAATTGTGATTTTTAGTGTTATGTGCTAATGTGGAATTTTATTAATGTTCTTTTCTTGATTAAGTTTTACCTTTGTGATTTTTAAGTGATTTAAAGAGGTTTAGGTTGTATTTTTTATATTTGGGAAAATAGCTTAGGTATAGGGTATGTGGGTTAGGAGTTTATTTTTGTCATTTATAACTTTTAAAAGGGTGTTAAAATACCCTCCTTTCTGCCCCACTTTCAAAAGTTGCAAAAATGGGAGGTAGTTGGGTATTTGAGTTAGTTTTGGTAGGAAGTTGCCCTTTCATTCTCTTTAAAACCCTTCTTTCATGGATTGGAGAGGTTGGCTTGATCATTTTTTCTTCTTTGTGGTTTTATGATTTTGTTGAAGTTTCTTTGAGGAGAGAAAGAGAAGGGAGTGTGAAGAAGAAAAGGAGGAAATGAAGCTGAAGGCTCGAAGGAGGGAGGTTTCCAATCAAGGCTCTTCCATTATTGGGATTCGTAATGTTTTTGTGAATATGTTCTTTATTGTGTGTACGTGTTTCTTCTCTTTATGTGGTTAGTAGAGGATTTGACCCCCTCTTGCAAAGAGGCTGATTTTGGTCCTCCATTTGCAGGGGGTTGAGTGGGTGCAGCTCCCTCTAAGGGGCATTATTTCAAGGTATGAGTACCCATGCTTATTAAGGGATATGACTATCCCATAAATATTGATTTTGTATTAGAGTTGACCTCCTCTTGCGAAGAGGTTGATTTTGATTCTTCATGTGCAAGGGGTTGAGTGGGTGCAGCTCCCTCTAAGGGGCATTCTTTCAGGGTATGAGTGCCCATGCTTATTAAGGGATAGGAGTATCCCATAAATATTGATTTTGTATTTAAGGGAAAAGGTGTAGATATGGTTGGGGTGGTGTTGCATTGTGATGTATGGAGGCATGTTGAGGAGATTTATATTTGAGATATTGTGTTACATATAGTCTCCCTTATTAGGTAGAGCCCCTACTCCCCCTAAGTGGATTCCATATAGGATATCCATTGTGTTAGAAATGTGTATGGGTTGATGTACTTGTTTACTATGTGATCCAATATGTGTATGTGTGTATCATGTGTGCAAATATAATCTTGTTAAAATGGTCATTAATTCTAGGTCATCTCAAATTATTTAAGAAATATATAAATTCTAGATAGTAGGCAATTTAATATTGAGAGGTAAATTAAAAAACTTGATCATTAGAGTAGAATTCTTCAAAATTGTTGTTTTAGTTTGAGTTGGTAATTATTTTTGTTTCAATTAAATTTATAGTTGATTATTTAATAAAATGCTTAGAGGAAGATGAATCATTATGTTGTTAAACCCACTACGTTTTTTTCATTAAAAATTTGATTTAATTATGGAATCAAGGGTTCTTACTTTCACCATCATCTATTTTAGAATTTAAATCCTTATAACCACTTAGACTTTGGAGAAAGAAACTTGTTAGAGCGTTCTTAGACTTTTTGGAATTGAGAAACCTTTAGTTCATGCATTTAGATTAATAAATCAACTTGTAAGAAGCTTGACTTGAAAATTTAAAGGGCAATAATTGTTGAACCTTAAAGGATGTTTAGAAAAAGGATAGAAATGAAATTATAAAAAAATATAATGTTCAAAGGAAAGGGTAACCTTAGCCAAGAATGCAAGAACTTACTTATTAGACAAACAACTTGACACCCATGGTTGAAGTAGGAAAACTAAGTGTAGGCTAGGTAGGAATGTGTAATAAGCCTAATAAATAAACTGAAGTCTTACTTGAAAAAGTGAAGTGATGTGATGACATCGTAAACTTGACATCATCAATCATGATTAATTATCTGAAAAACTTAAACTTGTCTTAGAAGCAGTAGAAAATTTCAAAAAAATGTGGTTGTGTTTGTTTTAGGTTAAAAAATCTAGGGCATGAAATTTATCACTTAGTCTTTGCCCTATTGAGGGTAAGCTCTCTTTATAGACCATCATAGCCATTGTGGACATAGAAATACCAAAACAGGGTTTGACTTAGGTAAGCCCATGTATGGCACAACCCTTTCCCCTCTTTTATGTGTGTAGGTTTTTATATCTAAAGATAATTGGAGGAAGATAAAGGACTAATTTCTTATTCATGTATTCAAGCCTACATGTTGTCTAGACATGAAAATTGGATTTTCTTATCAACAGACGAAGTTCCAACAATGACCCTAAGAGAACAAAAGTTATAGACTAGGGACCTCAGGCTTGTGTTTTCAAATCTTACAAAAATAGGAGGCCAGTTTGGGGCACACCACACCCTAGACCAAGTGATTCAGCTTCAAATTTACACACTAGGTTCCTCTATGTTATCCCTCTGCATTTTTGGACTCTATTTCTATCTTGTTGTATTCAATTTCTCAGAAATCAAGCCTAATAAATAAACCGAAGTCTTGAAAAAGTGAAGTGATGTGATGACATCGTAAACTTGACATCATCAATCACGATTAATTATCTGAAAATTTAAACTTGTCTTAGAAGCAATAGAAAATTGAAAACAATTGTGGTTATGTTTGTTTTTGGTTAAAAAATCTAGGGCATGAAATTAATCACTTAGTCTTTGCCCTACTGAGGGTAAGCTCTCTTTATAGACCATCATAGTTGTTGTGTACGTAGAAATACCAAACAAGGTTTGACTTAGGTTGTATGGTTATGTGTGTAGGTCTTAATTGGAGGAAGATAAAGGACTAAAATTCAAGCCTACAAGTTGTACGAAAATTGGATTTTCTTATCAACAGACGAAGTTTATGACCCTCAAAAGCTATAGACTAGGGAGTTTTCAAATCTTACAAAAATAGGAGGCCTTTGGGGCACACCACACCCTAGACCAAGTGATTCAGCTTCAAATTTACACACTAGGTTCCTCTATGTTAGCCCTCTGCATTTTTGGACTCTCTTGTTGTATTCAATTTCTCAGAAATCAAGCCTAATAAATCGAAGTCTTGAAAAAGTGAAGTGTGTGATGACATCGTAAACTTGACATCATCAATCACGATTAATTATCTGAAAATAAACTTGTCTTAGAAGCAGTAGAAAATTGAAAACAATTGTGGTTATGTTTGTTTTTGGTTAAAAAATCTAGGGCATGAAATTAATCACTTGTCTTTGCCCTTGAGGGTAAGCTCTTTATAGACCATCATAGCCTAGAAATACCAACACATGTTTGACTTAGGTAAGCCCCTGTATGGCACAACCCTTTCCCCTCTTTTATGTGTGTAGGTTTTTATATCTGAAGATAATTGGAGGAAGATAAAGGACTAATTTCGTATTCGTGTATTCAAGCCTACAAGTTGTCAAGACACGAAAATTGGATTTTCTTATCAACAGACGAAGTTCTGACAATGACCCTAAGAGAACAAAAGCTATAGACTAGGGACCTCGGGCCTGTGTTTTCAAATCTTACAAAAAAATGAGGCCAGTTTGGGGCGCACCACACCCTAGACCAAGTGATTTAGCTTCAAATTTACACACCAGGTTCCTCTATGTTAGCCCTCTGCATTTTTGGACTCTATTTATATCTTGTTGTATTCAATTTCTCAGAAATCAAGCCTAATAAATAAACCGAAGTCTTGAAAAAGTGAAGTGGTGTGATGACATCATAAACTTGACATCATCAATCACGATTAATTATCTAAAAACTTAAACTTGTCTTAGAAGCAGTAGAAAATTGAAAACAATTGTAGTTGTGTTTTTTTAGGTTAAAAAATCTAGGGCATGAAATTTATCACTTGGTATTTGCCCTATTGAGGGTAAGCTCTTTATAGACCATCATAGCCATTGTGGATGTAGAAATACCAAAATAGGGTTTGACTTAGGTAAGCCCTTGTATGGCACAACCATTTCCCCTCTTTTATGTGTGTAGGTTTTTATATCTGAAGGTAATTGGAGGAAGATAAAGGACTAATTTCTTATTCATGCATTCAATCCTACAAGTTGTCAAGACATGAAAATTGGATTTTCTTATCAACGGACAAAGTTTCGACAATGACCCCGAGAGAACAAAAGCTATAGACTAGGGACCTCAGGCTTGTGTTTTCATATCTTACAAAAAAAGGAGGCTAGTTTGGGATTGACCATACCCTAGACCAAGTGATTCAGCTTCAAATTTACACACCAGGTTCCTCTTCGTTAGCCCTCTACATTTTTGGACTCTATTTCTATCTTGTTGTATTTAATTTCTCAGAAATCATAATGGACTACTACATTTCCATGGTTTACCTAGGAACATCATTGCATCATAGAAGTAAATGAATCCAATCAATCAACAAACAAACACAAAACAACTATTAGAACCCTCATCCACCATTCTGACTCTTCCACTCAATTTTTTAGTCAAGTTGATTTGAGATCATTTCTAATCCTCCAAAATTTGGATAGGTCTGATTTAGGACCTAGATCCCTTTTCCCAATCAAATATTTTGGTGAACCTAACTATTTCAAATACTTTAGATCTTCTAAAATCTAAGGCATATTATTTAGAATCTAAGTGTGATCTTAGATTATTTGCATTCATCACTTATACATGCATGTTCATCATAAAAAGTATCCAAAAAATGAAAAATTGCATTGCATTTTGCATTCATAAGACGCCCAAGGTTGATTTTAGTTATTGAAAATTAGAGCTAGTTCATAATTGCATTGGTAAATCTACATTAGGTCACATCAAATCTGAAAACAAATCTAAAAGTGCTCAAAGTAATCATTTAGGCATATACATATAGTGAAAAAGTGGAAAATCGCATTGTTGTTGTTGCAAAAACATTGAAATATTTCAATTTCTAGATTTTTCAAGTTAGGGTCAGTCAAATTATGTACTTTAGAATCTGAAAATTATATTTTGGATCATTTATTGCTTCAAAATTCTGAAAATTACATGTATAATTATATTTCACATAGAAAAATCACAATTCTATACATTTCTAGAAAAATATTTGCTCTTAGACCTTAACATTCACAAAATAGGACATTCAAACATTATAGCACACATCTAAACTTTGAAATTGGAAAATAACCATGTTGATCTAGGGCACATCATGCCCCTAACCTGCTAAATCTGGCTCAAATTTGAATCACAAATCTATCTTTGTGTTTCTTGTGTGGCTCTACTTTTTAATTTTGTAAGTTGTCTTATCTTTTATGCAAGTCTTGTGATGTCATTTCATAGTAGGCTTAATTTTTTTGAATCTGATATGAGCTTCACAACTTGGCGTCCCACTACTAATACCCCTGTGAGATGTAGTTTCATACTTATAGCATCTCGCATTGTAACCACATCTTTTGTGGATATTGAGTCCCATAACTCTTTCACACAAGGTATTGCTTCCACCAAATCCATTTTAGATTCCCTTCCTAATCACACATTACCTATGACCTCCTCACAATCAGACATTTATGTGGATTTAGAGGCTACTATTGCTCATGTTCTTGAAGAAAAACTCAAACAATTGGATAAGGATTTAGAAGGTCTTCAAGATTACCTAAGCACTGAACCTTTAGTTAGAGAGATGGTGCCTATTGTGGATAGCCTTAGGAATTTGATAAATGATGCTCAAGGAATAGAAGTGTTGTGTACTCTAGCTCACATAGTCAATGCCCACATCCCTACAACAACTAGATATGCTCAAGCATTTACCAATGCTCAAAATCAAAGAGGAAAACAAGTTTCATATCCCATAACCATGCCTTCTATTTCCAAATTTTCACCTCCAACCATAGCATCAACCATAAAATACACCAATGGCATAAATCCAAGCCTAGGGATTTCTAATGTGAATCATTATAGTTTTGTCACATCACCCATAACACTGCCATGTTCATCACCTTTCATAAACATGCAACATAGTAACCCATTGGTCACTCATACTAGTTCACCATACTCAACAAACTCTCAAAACATGCCACCCAATGATCCAATCATAAATCAACTTTTGTAAAATGTGACAACACTTCAACAACAAATTTCAACCTTAAATCAAAATTAAAATGGTAAACCACCACAATACCTCACACAAAATTATTGTTGGAAGTCTATGCAGTTTGTCTTTTCATTGATGTCAACAAATCTATATTGTTGCATGTCAACCTTGGAGATGCTTTGATTTGTTGCATTATGTTGTCATTAGTAGTCTCACTGGTGTCAACCTCCAATGTTTCCTTGATAATCATGTGTGTGGTTCAGTTGTTGTATTGCAGTTGGTTTGGTTTTAATGAGGAAGGGTTGCAGATGATGAAATGGTGTTTGTGGTGCTTGGTTTCCAAGTGCTTTGGAGAAAATTTAAATAGAAGAAGAAATAGTGTGGTAAAAAGTTCAATATAACAAAGTAGTGTTTTGGTTTTTGCTCTGTATTTCTTTTGTATTGAATATCTTCTTATGTGGTTTGGATATGTTGATTAGAGGTGTTCAGAGGTGTTATATATAGAGTTCCTTATCCTAGATCGTTGTGTAGAGAAAGTTGTGTTCACCAATGTGTGAACTATGAAAGTAGTGTTGTCTGGGAGAAATGGTTTTTCTCTGCATTTCTCTTCAATGTGGTTTCTAGTCTTGTGGATCTAAGGGTGTGTCTACATTGCTCATATCTATCTTCAGTTTGATTTGCTCAAATTTTGGTGCTTTGCAAGATTAGATTTTTGAGTTACAGTATGTTGAAGGTTAACTAGGTGTACAAGATGAATGTGTTTTTCAAGTGAAAGTTGTTGTGAGGGAATTTTTTGGATTTCAAGGTGTTGATGGAATGTTCTAAAAAAAAATTTAGTGTTGTGTATGGTCCATGAGTCATCTTTTGGTTTGGTGAAGTGTGTACTCAAATGATTAATGGTGTTAACATGAGTTTGACCAACCTTGGGTGTTTACACTAATTGCAAAAATGCTTCGATGTTTGTAGAAACATGGCATGGAGTGTATGAGTGCATTTAGGTCTAAATTACGGTTTGATGTGATTCATTTTCATTCCTCTCCACCACAGGAATGCTTAGTGCTAAACTAATTTTGCACTATTGAGGAGCATAGCTGACCTTGTAAGTTGTTTTCAAGGTTGTGATGGGTATATATGTGTGTTGAGTTGACAGAGGATGTGCGTATGAAGTGTGTGTGTGATGTGAAATGTGAAAGTGTGAAGTGAAGTGTGAACTTTAATGCCTAATACCATTGGAAGTAGTGAGCAAGAGGTGTCTACATTCTTCAGAGAGAGTATGTGTGTACTAGTGGTGCAATGGTGGAAATTTTATGTTGCTTTGAGATGGATTTCTCATTGTAAAAATCTTCTTTCTTCTTCTTTCTATTATGGAAATGATCCCGTATTTTCTTTTTGGCAATGAGCCTATTGTATTTGATGTTGCAATTACTTTATATTGTGAGCTATTCCTCACCTCGATTTTTCCCTTCTTAGGTTTTCCACATAAATCTTGTGTTTTGTTGTGTATGGTGATGTTGGGTCTTTATTTTATGTTATTTTCTTAAAAGTTAAATCACTCTAATAGATTAAAGGCTAATAATTTCAATGCAGATCTAAATATTTGTGAGAGTTTGATGTTTTAATGAAAATCGATTCACCCCCCCCCCCTCTCAGTGTCTTGTGCATTCAACAATTTCTATCAGAGCAAGGTTCCTTGGAAGAAATCCTAACCACTTGAGGTAGATCTGGGATGGCACAAAAGGAGGATCCTCTATTTTATGGATTGGAGTGTGCATTACAGAACACCAGGATGGAAGGTTTCCTTGTTTTGCAAGGATTTGGAGTTTGGAAGTTAGTTGAATCTGGATATATTGTGCTTGCAAACAGTCTGAGCATTGATGATGAGATCAAGGCCTATGAGAAAAATGGAAAAGCAAGGTATGCTCTTTTGAGTGGTCTTTCTAATATTGAACTTGTGAAAGTTATGAATCTTAAATCTACTATTGAAATTTGGAAGAAGATGGAAAGTATCTATGAAGGAGATGATAAAGTCAAGCAAGCTAAGATGCATAACCTAAAGATCAAATTTGATACCCTGTGGATGTTAGAGGATGAAGATATTACAAGCTACATGCATAAAGTGGAAGAATTTTTCAATTCCATCAGAGATCTTGGTGGAAAACCTGAAGAATATGAGGTCGTAAAGAAGATACTAAGAACTCTTCCCAAGTCTTATAGTCATAAATTTTTTATGCAATCAAAGGAAGAAACAACCTCACTTTCTCATTCTTCTTCACAAAACTCTTGAATCAAAACCATCAAACTGAGAATAAAGCACAAAATCCCTTGAAGACTTATAAAAACACTTTAAACATCATCAATATAACTAGCCCACATCCCTTTCACAAACATATTCATCACAAAACTGAAAACTTTTAAAATGATTATCCTAACAGGCCTAAAATAGCCCTTTTGAGGTCATACAATTTAACATACAACAATAAAGACTCTCATGATACTTAATTTGATTCAAAGGCTTGTAAAAATCCACAATTGAACATTCCACAAGTGACTTCAAGTCCTTTCAAAATGGAGGATAGCAAACTATGCAATTACTGTCCTATAAAGGATTGTTCCCAAATTGTCAACAATAGGACAGTCATTAACACAAAGGCTTCAAATTTATTGATTCTCCAAACCCTGACAAGAAATGGCTTTCAATTGATCTAAAAACCTTTTTAAAGCACTACTATTCAAGGTGGACACCATTTACTTCATCACAAACACAAAAATCTTCATAAAGCACTGTCAAACTAAGACTAACATATGACTGTTGTAACAGATCTGTGACTAGAATTGGTTCTATCAGAAAATATCATCAAATTAAATCTGAAAATTTTTCACAATACATCTACATACCCCTTAAGAAATAATTCTATTAAAGGTGGGCACACTTCACCTCAATTAAATCACTCAAAACAACTTTGTACTTTGCATTTCTAGATTTTTACCCCAAATTCAATCCTAGGGCATCATTATATCACAAACTAACCATTATCTTACAGTCTAAGACTTTGTAATCTAAGAGTATATGAAAAAATAATTCTTCATACAAAATATTATAATTTTCCACCAATTTAAATGGAAGACATGCGATTTTGATTACCCACTGCTTACCCTAAGAGAGGGTTTTACCCGCCTGGAGAGTTTTGCCGATAACTTTTACAAACTTTAATGAATTTTGATGAAACAAAGTGAAAATTTAAATAGATTCATAGGGCTTCCAAATTCAATGGAGGAGGATTGGTTTCAAGTACTGTTCATGGTTGTACAATGGCCTAAAAATAAGAAAATACAGAAAAATAGTATTTTTCATTGAAATTCTTCTTCATACATTAACTTCCAACCTTCCTCAAGATGTATGAGGCTACATCATGCCTTTTTAAATCCAATCCAATTCCTATACCTAAATTTTCAACTACTTGACCCTTGGTATTCCATTATTTTACATATTTTGCATTTTTTATAGAATTGACTTGACAACATTTTGTCAAATTTTGCAAATTTTACTCATAATGCTCAATAAACCCCCAAAATGCCTATCTAAGACCCAAAAAAAGTTTAATATGGCCATTTAGGCCTTATGAAAATATTAGATTAACATTTTTAGATCAGAACTTGAAGTTTCCTCCTAGAGGCATGATCTTGTTAGGGTGCACCTACACCATTCTCCCGGCCAAAAGAATTCCAAGTCCTCTTGGATTGTGCCATTATGTTCTCCTCCTTGTAGTTTTTTTTCCCTGCAACCTTCATCTTTACCTTTGGTTTGAGTTGGTCAATGCCAACGTGCTTCCATCTCGTCCTATCTCTGTGAATCTACTCATTCATGCCCTCAAATGTTCCAATCTCCTTTTGTCCCTCTTCAATCTGTTGCATCTTGATCTACAAATTATTCCTTGTCCAAAATATTAACACAATAAATAAATTATATATTATCTTTATCACAATACCTCCATCCTTCTTCAACTCTTTGCAAACCTCCAAGATCAATTCATCTTTGATCATTTCTTCATCCATTCTTGATACTAACTCAATATCTCTTTCCTCTGAAATCGGGTTCTTCATCTTTGTTACACCTTCATCTTCTTGCTTGGAAATACCTTTGTCTTCTTCATCTTTGAATTCTGCTTCTACATCTTCAAATGCTTCATCCTCTTCTTTTTTCCTTCTTTTTGTTAACTTTGCTTGTATTCTTCTTCTTTTGACAATCTTCTTTATGGGCCATGATGCTCTCTTCTTCACTTTCAAATGCCAACGTGTGGCTTGTCTATACACCTGCTCAATCATTAGTTTCATCTTCATCATGTATTCCTGGAACTCTTTATCCAATCTTCTCAACTCTTCAACTCTATTATCTCTTTGTCAAATTCCTCTTGCCTCTTTCTCTTTTTCCTTTGTTCCTTTGCCTGCAAATGTCTTCTCAATATCTCCATCTTTCAGATGGCCTCTAAGCAAGTCTCTCCTTGCTTCTACTCAACTTTCTTTGCCTTCTCTCGGCAGCAACTAGGTTATCTTCTCAACTTGCACACAACCACAACACAAAACTACAAAACCACAAACCAACTCTCTTTTCCCAAAGCCTTCTAGCTCGGATACCAAACTGATGCAATCAAAGAAAGAAACAACCTCACTTTCTCATTCTTCTTCATAAAACTCTTGAATCAAAACCATCAAACTAAGAATAAATCCAAAAAATACCTTGAATACTTCTCAAAACAATTTAAACATCATCAATAAAATTGGCCCACATCCCTGTCACCAACATATTCATCACAAAACTGAGAACTTTTAAAATGATTGTCCTAACATGCCTAAAATAGCCCTTTTGAGGTCATACAATTTAACATACAACAATAAAGACTCTCATGATTCTTAATTTGATTCAAAGGCTTTTAAAACTCCACAATTGAACATTCCACAAGTGACTTCAAGGCCTTTCAAAATGGAGGACAACAAACTATGCAATTACTGTCCTATAAAGGATTGTTCCCAAACTATCAACAATAGGACAGTCAATAACACAAAGGCTTCAAATTTATCAATTCTCCAAACCCTGACAATAAATGGCTTTCAATTGATCTAAACACCTTTTTAAAGCACTACCATTCCAGCTGGACACCATTTACTTCATTACAAACACCAAAATCTTCATAGAGCACTATCAAACTAAGACTGACATAAGACTATTGTAACAAATATGTGACTAGAATTGGTTCTATCAACAAAATCTCATCAAATTACATCTGAAAATGTTTTACAATACATCTAGATACCCCATTAGAAAAAATTATATTCAAGATGGGCACACTTCACCTCAATTAAATCACTCAAAACAACTTTGTACTCTATATTTCCATATTTTTACCCCAAATTCAGTGCTAGGGCATCATTATATCACAAGCTAGCCATTATCTTATAGTCTAAGACTTTGGAATCTAAGATTATATGCAAAAATAAGTCTTCATACCAAATATTAGAGTTTCCCACCGATTTAAATGGAATAAATGCAATTTTGATTACCCACTACTTACCCTAAGAGAGGGTTTGACCCGCCTGGAGAGTTTTGTTGATAACTCTTACAAACTTTAATGGATTTTGGTGAAAAAAAGTGAAAATTTAAATAGATTCACAGGGCTTCCAAATGA
This sequence comes from Sequoia sempervirens, assembly GCA_007258455.2. Classification (NCBI taxonomy): domain Eukaryota; kingdom Viridiplantae; phylum Streptophyta; class Pinopsida; order Cupressales; family Cupressaceae; genus Sequoia; species Sequoia sempervirens. The sequence continues at coordinate 383,055,720 of VDFB02000003.1, read as the reverse complement.
AATGGAGGAGGAGGGATTTCAAGCATTGTTCATGGCCGTACAATGGCCTAAAAACAAGAAAATACAGAAAAAAGACAGAAAGACAGTATTTTCCATTGAAATTATTCTTTATAAATTAACTTCCAACCTTCCTCGAGATGTATGAGGCTACTTCATGCCTTTTTAAATCCAATCCAACGCCTATACTTAAATTTTCAACTACTTGAACCTTGGTATTCCATGATTTTACATATTTTTCATTTTTTTACAAAATTGTCTTGACAACATTTTGTTAAACTATGCAACTTTTACTCATAATGCTCAACAAACCCCAAAAATGCCTATCTAAGACCCAAAACAAGTTTAATATGGACATTTAGGCCTTATAAAAATATGAGATTAACATTTGTAGATCAAAACTTGAAGTTGCCTCCTAGAGGCATGATCTAGTTAAGGTGCACCTGCACCAAGTTTTTGTGATTGATGAAGTTCAAAATTTAAATCTATATTCTAGAGATTAGTTGTTTGGTGCTTTAACTTACTTTGACTTAATAGTTTGTTCTAGGTGATTCAAATAATGAGACTTCTTTTAAAGTTGGAAAACTTGAAAAGAATGAAGAATCAAATCTAGATGATGTTGATGATGTAGAAGAAAACTTTGTGAGGAGATTGAAAAAGGGCATTGGAAAATATAAAGGTAAGTTATCTTTCAAATGTTTCAATGGTGGAAAGATTGGTCATTATGCTTCAAGATGTCCTATCAAAGATTTAAAAGATAAATATAAGAAGAACAAAGGTAAATCAATTAAGAGAAGTTATTATGTTGAAGAAGATGCCTTTATATCTAATTATCTTGATGATAAGGATAATGAATGCTTGTTTATGGCTCTAAATGGTGGAACTAATTTTTCCAACTCTGAGAAATGTATGAAGGAAAGTACTCTGAAAATAATTCATAATATTGAAGGAGCAATGGTGGCTGCTTTTCATGCTAGAGAAGAGAAGAATAACTAGATCATTGATAGTGGATGCTCAAATCACATGATGGGTGATAAGAGTAAGTTTGTTAAACTTGAGAAATTTGAAGGGGGTTTTGTTAAGTTTGGTGATGATACATCTGCTAAGATATGTGGAAATGGTTCAATCATTTTTTATGGAAAGCATAATACAGATGATGTTCTTTATGTTAAGGATCTCTAGTATAACCTTTCGAGTGTAGGAAAAATGTGTAGAAAAGGATATAATCTTGTGTTTCAGGATGATGATTGTGAGATCAAAAAATGATTTGGAACTTCGGTTGTTGCAGGAAGAAGAATAGATGGAAATTTTTATCAACTCAAGGGTGCTAATGGTATGTGCTTTATGACTCAAATTAATGAAAGTTTTCTATGGCATAGAAGAATGTGTCACATCAATTTTGATAGCCTAGTAAGGATTAGTTCAATTCAAGTTGTGAGAGATCTACCAAATATTACAAAACCTATCAATGTTATCTACAAGGAATGTATGATTATGAAGCAAGCTAGAAAGAGTTTTAAAGTCAAAGAAAAATCTACTACCAATCCTTTAGAGTTGGTGCATACAGACCTTTGTGGACCTACCAAAATAATAATTTTTCAAGGTAATAGGTAATTCATGTTATTAATTGATGATTACTCTAGAATGTCTTGGGTTACTTTTCTCAAAGAAAAATCAGAAGCTCTAAATAAGTTTAAGGCTTTTAAAGCCTGAAAATGAAATGGATATGAGAATCAAATGTTTGAGATCTGATAGAGGTGGAGAGTTCACCTCCAATGAGTTTAACAGTTTCTATGAAGTTCAAGGAATAAAGAGACATTTTTCACCCCTGTAATGTCCTCATTTTAGCCATACACTCTTTTGTGATTGATAGCCTATTTCTGGAGGCCCGTAGGCTAGTCAAAGTTGAAAATTAGGGTTTCCTATTTTATAGGAGGTCTTGAAGGTTTGCATGTGAGATTTTTTGATGCATGTTTGGTGAAGCTTTTTGGGTTTTTGGAGAGCTTCAAGATAAGGTAACATGCATTTTTGAATGATACTTTGCTTACGAGAAAGGTTTTTGGGTTTTTTTGGGTTTTCAAAGAGCTTCAGAATGGTATAACATGCATCTCCATCTAACAACCTCTCCAAGCACTTACTATTTTTAGTAATTCATGACGATTGCTCGGTTTGTGCTAAAAATTGGTTTGGAACAACTTACTATTTTTAGCAGTATGTTATTTTTAGTAAGTTTTATTTCTGGAAGTACTATCTTTGGCAATAGCATCAGTAGTCAATTCAATTTCCATTCCAAGCAGTGTAGTTTGGAGCATATTTGGCTTTCAGCATTTTGAGGCTCATTTTGGTAAAATGATTTATTTAAGTCATTTAATATTTTAAATTCATTCTGGGCCCCGTGGCCTAGGTTAATGACTTAATGATGTTTTAAAAGGTGGTCTTTGAGGGTTGACACCTCATATGGAGTATTTTGATAATTTTATAATGTTTATTATGATCCTTGAGCCTTGGATGCCACTTTATGGAGAAGTTAAAACATTTTAAAACATTATTATTGCCAAAGTAATGTTGGACACTTAGAGTAAAGGAGGAATAAGTATTTTAAATAAAAAAAATCAAGAAGGCTTAGGTGTCCCTTTTGGAGGGAAAAGGTTGGAATTCAAAAGGTCATCTGAAACTCTATTTAAGCAAAGCTTTGCTCCAACTTTTGGCATTCATGATTGTTGATTATATCAAAATGTTGTTGAAATGAATTCAAAGCTCTTGCTTCAAGGAATGCATACCTCCTAGCTCCATCCATTCAATTTCATACTTGCAAGACAATACCTAGCTCGATTCTAAAGATTGTGCTTCATCTAGGAGTGCAGATTGAGTTTATTTTTTATTTTTGAATTCAAATTGTTGTTGTATAATCTAATTTCAATGTTGTTAGTTCAAGTATGGCTATAGCATGTTTTGATTCATAACTCTATGGGTGGATTTTCTTTCATTCTGGGTATTGGGTCTATGTTCTTCCCTTGCTTGGGTGCCCCTTTGCACAAGGTTTCAGAATTTTTGGTGGTGTCTTTGAATTTCCAGAGTTGGTTGCCCATTCTTGGAGATTGGGGTTTCACTGTGGATGCTTTGGAAAGCTTGCATAAATAATCCAAAGATATTTGACATGGTTTCTCCTTTGGTAAATGATCGCCCAGCTCATAGATTTTGTTTACATTCAATTCCATCTTCATCGAAGGTGTTTGGAGAAAGTTATGAGCATTTTGGTAAATTCTGGACTTGCTGGTCTAATTTTTTGTACTTGTTGCTTCTGATCAGACTTGTTGAATTTTGTTATACTGCTAATTTGAGCTCAATTTTTATATCATTCCCATATTGTAATAGTTAGAGATTTATACTCTAACTCTTAGTCCATTTGGAAGCATATTTCTATGTATTTGTAGCTGAAAACTCAATCTTCATAAAGTCGGTTTAGTAGTACTAACAACTGATTATTTAATGTTGCAATTTAGTTTTTTTTTTTGGCTCCCACTAGATAAATGGTTGAATCATTTTACTATCAACACATTTAAGTTTAATAATTCCCCCCACTGAATAAGTGGTAGAGCAAATTCATGGTTGGCTTGTCACCTTATAATTTATAATTAATATTGATCCCACTAAATAAGTGGTCGAGCTTATGGTCGGTTATCCACCTACTTGTATTACCAACATTACTTTTCAATCATGATCGGCTAGTTTCCTAGTAGCTTTGTATTTATTACCAGTTGTTAACGATCCCTGACACCATATGCTATCACCTCACCCACATTGGCATCTTGGTGAACATTTTTGGTGAAGGGTTACTTTCCAAGCTAGTTATCTTTGGAGCTAACGCTAATCAATGGTGTTTGTGTTGATATTGTTCTGATAATTTTTTTTTAAAATAAGGGGGAATATTACAAGCCCCTAGGACTCCTCGGCATAATAGAGTGATTGAAAGGAAGAATAGGACTATTCAAGAAGCAGCAAGAATAATGGTGAAAGAATCAAAACCTACTAGAAGTCTACTGGAGAGAATCAATTCATATTGCAATCTACGAACTTAATAGAGCACAAGCAAGGGAAAATAGTTCAAATACTCCCTATGAGTTATGTTATGGAAGGACTCCTACTGTCAAATATTTTGGTGTTTGGAAGCAAATTTTATATCAAAGAGATGAAGAAAACCTAGGAAAGTTTGATTCAAGAGTTGATGAAGGAATCTTCCTCGGATATTCTACAAAAAGAAAAGCTTACTGGTGCTACAATAAGAGGCTAAAAAGGATTGTTGAAAGTGCAAGTGTCAAGGTGGATGAAGACTTACATAAAATCTCAGTATTGATAGATGGATATGAATCAAATGAGTCATCTTTCAAAGAAGAAGAGAAGGATGAAGGTAAGGAGATAGAAGTGCAGGTTGAAGAGGAAGAAGCTTCGAAAAGGATTCCTAAGACACCTAAGTATGTGTAGAAGAATCATTATGAAGATCAAATCATTGGTGACAAAAGTAGAGGTGTACTGACAAGAAGAAAGGTTACTATGAAAAAAAGAACAAGTAAACTTATGTTTACTTTCCAAATGTGAACCTAAAACGATGGGTGAAGCATGCAAAGATGAGTGTTGGATCAAGTATATGTAAGAATAACTAATGTAGATTGAGAAAATTCAGACTTGGGAACTTGTCCCAAGACCAACAAACAAGAATGTTATAGGAACTAAGTGGGTATTTTGAAACAAGCTAAATGAGAATGGAGAAGTTGTTAGGAATAAGGCAAGACTTGTGTGTAAAGGCTACTCACAAGTAGAAGGAATAGACTTTGAAGAGACATTTTCTCCGATGGAAAGGATGGAATCTATCAGGATGTTTTTGGATTTTGTAGCACACAAGGATTTCAAAGTATATCAGATGGATGTGAATTCTACATTCTTGAATGGTGAACTGGAAGAAGTTTACATTGAACAACAGGAAGGATTTCAGTTATTAGATAACCCTTATGTGGTATGTAAATTGAAGAAGGAATTATATGGACTCAAGCAAGCTCCCAGAGCTTGGTATGCAAGATTGGATAGGTACTTGTTGCAACAAGGATTCAATAAAGGTACCACAAATAAAAATTATTACTTTAAAGTTGAAAAATATCAAATCTTGATTGTGGCTGTGTATGTTGATGATATAATCTTTCAAGGAAATGAAAGTATGTGTAAGAGATTTATAGAAGAGATGCAGAATGAGTTTGAAATGTCAATGTTTCGAGAGATGAATTTATTGCTTAGACTACAAATCAATCAGACAGAAAAAAATATTTTCATTTCACAATCAAAATATGTCAAGGAAATTTTGAAGAAGTTTGGAATGGAAGACTCTAAACCGGCATGTACTCCCATGGTTAATGTTTGCAAGTTGAGTAAGAATGAAGAATCTTCTAAGGTTTACCAAAGCAAGTATAGATCAATGATTGGATTACTGTTATATCTAACTATTACTAGACTGGATATCATGTATGGAATTTGTCTTGTGGCTAGATTTCAAGAAGATACCAGAAAGTCACATGTGGCAGCAATAAAGAGAATATTCAGATACTTGAAGGGCACTCTAGAACATGGCTTGTGGTATCCAAAGGATACTGATTTCTCTATGAATTCTTATACAGATGCAGATTGAGTAGGTTGTGTGGATGATAGAAAAAGTACAAGTGGTGGTGCATTCTTTCTTGGAAATAGGTTGGTGTCTTGGATAAGCAAAAAGCGGGATTTAATGTCATTATCTATTGCAAAAGAAAAATATATTGCGGCAGAATCTTGTTGCACACAAGTGTTGTGTATAAAACTAACTTTGAAGGACATCAAAGTGGTATATGATGAACCTATTTCTATCTTTTGTGTTAATACAAGTGTTATTAACATTTCAAAGAATTTGATAATGCATTCAAGGATAAATCATATTTCAATTCGATATCACTTTTTAAGGGAGAAGGTTGTAGATAATGAGGTGAAGCTAGAGTATGTGCCTACAAAGGACCAAGTTGCAAATAGCTTCACAAAGGCTCTTCCTAAGGATGCTTTTGAGTATCTCCGGGAGAAGTCAGTCCAATGGATTTCAAGATTCATTCCTTGTTTTGGATTGATGTTGGTGGCTACCTCTAGGGAGGTAGGTCATAGCATTATTGGTTGTTGCAGTTAGGGGGAGTAAGTGTTGCCATTGTGTGGTATATAGGATTTTTCCTTTTTCAGTAGTGTCAAAGGTTATGTGCAATATTTTTTGTCTAATGCAGCATGGTGTCTACTCCTAAGGGGGGATATGGAGAGAAGGTGTGGAGAAAATAGAGTGCAATAGAAGAAAAGGAAATTGTATAGCAGATACATGTGTGATTGAAGTCAAAGGGGGAGAGACTTAACTAAAAAATCTTATGAAGAAAGGGGGAGAAAGAGAAAGTGTTGGAAAGAGTTGATTTTGGTGTAAGAGGGGGCAATATGCATTAATGTGCAATGCATATTTTGGTGATCAGAGTTGATAGTTGTTGTTTTGTTGTTGATGGTTTTTCATGTGTTGTCATCAATGAAAAAGGGGGGGATTGTTGGAAGTCTATGTATTTTATGTTGTCAATGATGTCAATAGATATATGTTGTTGCATTGAATTCAACCTTCGAGATACTTTAATTTTTTTCATTATGTTGTCATTAGTAGTCTCATTGGTGTCAACCTCTAGTGTTTCCTTGATAAGCATGTGTTCATTGAGTTGTTGTATTGTAGTTGATTTGGTTGTAATGAGGAAGTGTTGCAGATGATGAAATGTTGTTTGTGGTGCTTGGTTTCCAAGTTCTTTTAAAAAAAAATTAGTAGAAGAAGAAACAATGTGGTAAAGAGTGTTTAGTATAACAAAGTAGTGTTCTAGTTTTTGCTCTACATTTCTTCTGTATTGAATATCTGCTTATACGATTCAGATATGTTGATCAAAGGCGTTCAGAGGTGTTATATCTAGAGTTTTTTGTCTTGGATCATTGTGTAGAGAAATTTGTGTTCACCATTGTGTGAACTATGAAAGAGTGTTCTCTAGGAAAATGGGTTTTTCCTCGCATTTCTCTGCAATGTGGTTTCTGGTCTTGCAGATCTAAGGGTGTTTCTACATTACTCATATCTATCTTTAGTCTAATTTGTTCAAATTTTGGTGCTTCACAAGGTCTAATTCTTAAGTTACAATATGTGGAAGCTTAACTACGTGTACAGGATAAATGTGTTTTTCAAGTGAAAGTTGTTGCAAAGGAATTTGTTGGATTTTAAGATGTTGGTGGAATATTCTAGATTGTGTTTGAATGTTGTGTATGTTCCACAATTCATCTTTGGATTTTTTGAAGCATGTACTCAAATGATTAATTGTGTTAACATAGGTTCAATCAACCTTGGGTGCTTACACTTATTGCAGAAATGCTTCAGTATTTCTGGAAATGTGGCATGGTGTGTATGAGTGGATTTAAGTCTGAATTAAGGTGTAATGTGGTATGCTTTCATTCCTCTCCACCATGGTAATTCTTAGTGTCAGCCTAATTTGAATTTGCATGGTTGAGGTGCATAGTCGACCTTGTAAGCTATTTTCAAGGTTGTGATGGGTATATGTGTCTATTGAGTTGATGGAGGATATGTGCATGAAGTGTGTGTGATGTGAATTGTGATGTGAAATGTGAAAGTGTGAAGTACAATGTGAGCTTTAATTCCTAAGACTATTGGAAGCAGTGAGCAGAGGGTTTCTACATTCTTCAAAGAGAGTGTCTGTGTACTAGTGGTGCAGTGGTGGAACTTTTTTATTGCTCTGAGATGGGTTTCTCATTGTAACAATATACTTTATTCTTCTTTCTATTATGGCAGTGATCCCTTCTTTTCTTCTGGGAAGTGAGCACTCTGATAGTGAGCCTATTGTATTTGGTGTTGTAATTAATTTATATTGTGAGCTAATCCTCACTATGGTTTTTCCCTTCTTGGGTTTTCCATATAAATCTAGTTTTTTTATCTGTATGGTGTTGTTGAGTTTTTAGTTTTTGTTATTTTCTTACAAGTTAAATCACTCTAACAGATTAAAGTTTTATAAGGTTAATGTGGATCTAAATGTTTGTGAGAGTTTGATGTTTTACTGAACAACTGATTCACCCCTCTCTCAGTTGTCTTGTGCATTCAACAATTCTTTGTCATTTTCCATCCTTGAAACACCAATACCACCAAATATTAAAATGGTAAGGGAGATCCTAACAACCATGTATAATGGTAAAGGATATCCTAACAACCATGTGTCAACTTTCACCGCATTATGTAGTGATTTCATTTCGAAGATACAATCTTAGCAAAAGCTTTTCCTCAAACAATGAAAGACATGGCCTTGGAATGGTTTTTCTCATTTCCAAAAAACTCAATCACCTCTTTTACACAACTTGTTAGTTGTAGTGTAGAAAAATGTATCCCTTTTACATTTTCACACTTAATTTGGAATTAATGTTAATTTGGACTTAATTGTGCCTTATTTTAGTGTTGTAAAGTGTACCTCTTTACACTTTCACACTTGTTTAGGGCTCTGTTGTGCATGTTTTGCACACATTCCCCACAGATGGCAGGGACCCCCTCTTTTTCCTCGGGTCAGGTCATTTTGACCTCATCTCATTTTGTGCACCCCTATTTCCAAGCCCAAATCTGCCATGAGCCTTAAAATGATCAATTTCATACTAGCCCAATTCACCTGTCTAAGTTTCACCAAATCTTTTGCTTCTATGGGCTAGACCCTACAAGTTTCCCATTGCTTTTTGTCTGGCATCCGTAGGCCCTTGCAGGCAGGTATCCTCCTGTCGTTCACTATTATGCTCTATTGTTCACCTACAACTAGGCCCCCACGTCCGCCCTATGTGTGGTCCCCGCACCCGTTGTCGTCGTTGTGTCCTTCATGCTTCGCGGACCCACAGTTGTGGGTCGCCCTATGTGAGTTTTTGTCCCCGTTTTGCCACTTTAGCAGTGGTCAACCCTTTGTTGCCGCTTGCATGGCAAGCTACGCATTTGGCCCTAGCGACCATGAGCCCATTGCTTCCAAAATTGCCTAATTCTAAACTTGTGTGGGTCTTTGCGCACGGTCTACCTAAACCCAACCATCGACGTCTAAATGGCTAAGTTCACACGTCACCCCATTTTGTGGGACCTGCATTGACCCTTTCCTCAAAATGAGACTTTGCATCTGCAGGTGAACCCCCAAAGTCCAAGTTTGCAGGTGGGTCTGCCCTTGCGAGCCACCGCCTGTGGGAGGCCATCACCACAATGTCATTTTGCTACGGACACCCTTCACTGCCTCCCTGTTCCATGGACCCGCAACCCATCGCCGCCATCATCCTCTTGCGAACCTTCCTGCAGTGACTGTCATTTATCACCTTGACGTTGTAAAATGGAATCCTCGCCCTGTCCATCTGCACTCCTTCACCTACGGGTTCCTCTGTGGAGATTGCCCATGCAGAGCCCACAATGCAAGCTTTCGCCCCTTCATTTATGTCCCTTGGCGATGGCGTCCTCGTCACTGTACTTTGCGTACTTTCATCCGTAGCCCGCTCTCGAGACTTCCCCATGCGGGATCCTCAACCTCTCTAGTCATCCAAAGGGTGATATCATTATTGTCTTCCACTACTTCTTACCCCTGTGAATATGGAGTTCAGCCATGAAATCTCTCTCATGCATCAGTCAGTTTTATAAAGTCTCATGGGTCAGGTTGCATCATCATTCTTGGCATTAGATCGCTCTCATAAGGATTCATGAGGCCCGAAGATTTTAAGAGGCAAAGAGAAGAGTTGGGCGAGCAACCCTCTATGCATTGAAGGTGGATAACGATTTGAAAGCACAAGCATGAAATTGTCTGTCGATATTAGCTCTCCAACAACGTCGTGGTAAACATGCAAAGTATAGGAGTTGTTGGATTGTAAACATTCAAGGAGTTGATAAATTATGAAGATTTATAAGAAGGTTGGGTGTGTCTGATAGGTATCACATATGTGGGTTCTGAAACGTAGAATTCCACCCTCTCCCGGTCATTTTCTCAATGACATCATCATCGTGGAAAACAACCTTCGACACTCCGCCTCCATTCGACTGTGGACCTATGGTCAGCTAACTTCCTTGAGGGTTCCACTATTTGCAATGCTTCCATTCACCGCGATGTCGCTTCCTTAGCCATCAACTACGACAAGTTGCAAACAATATCCTGCCACCCTCTTTCCACAATTGGCATGCGTATCAACAAGACCAGACAATGTTCCAAGAAAAGTCATAATGAGATCCAAGGAAAAAAGGATATCACTGTACTTTGGACCCGTGGAAACACTAATAGTGCTACCCTTTATTCATTATGATTGGACAAAAGGGAAGATTCTATGAGGCATGGCTCGCACGAATGAAGATGGGAATGATTGAATATCACCGAAAGTTTTTACTCGCCCTAGAGATCTTCATGGTTCAACTCGGGCATTTTGCACACGGGAGCTCCCATCTCCTCCAGCTCTATGGACAACATTCACATGGCCTTCTAGTCGTGGCAACCTACCAATCATCCTCCTCAGAGAACACTTATGTGGGCTCTAAGGCTCTCTCGACCATTGCTATCAACTAGACTAGGGATGGCCTTCATGGACGGCTTCTTCCCCAACAGGGCCCACTGCCCTTATCCTTGTCTCAATGGCCTTCTCAATGTCGTCACCCGTAGGACCCATCCCAACAACACATAATTCTAAGGTAAGATCATCTATAGGGTGTTTGACGTCGACTGAGTAGGATGACTTCTCAAGGTTCTTTTCGATTTAAAATAATGTGTGTAGAGCGAAGGCTTCCTCTTGCAATCTTACGAGGATCACAGCATCCTTGCGTTATGAGAAAAATCCCACGAGGTGGCTTTTCGTTCAATAAATTATTGTAGAAAAACCACAGGATTTATCATGAAACAATGTAAGTAGACGCCCGTGCAGACTTCGATGGGGAGACGTTCCTGAACTTTCAGTGTTTTGAAGCTACGCGATGATAAATGCAGTTTTTCTCCTTATTGTCATTTGATTGAATTCTGACGCCCCTAGAAGCAAAATAGAGAGATCATTTTTCTGGTGGAATTCAATATTCAATTTGGCATTCTTGACCTGCCTTTCCCCAACGCTCTCATCTCCATGCTTTACTTGTGCAAATATTATGCTTGGAGATGTTGAATGAGCGGATTTTCATCCTGGCTTCCACAATCCTCAGCGCTGAAACCATTACGTGATAAGCTCGAAATGAACCAACTAAATTCGCACAGGGCTTTATTTGAATGGCAATTATAGGAGGATACCACGCTTGGATGAAGGAGTTGGTGGTTTACTAGGAAGCTTTGGGTTGAGGCCCTCCATCAAAAGGTTCATGGGTGGTTCATTGTGAGGTTCAAGGTTACCTTCACTGAGACCTAGACGGCTTCCCCTCCCTAGAATCTTGACATGCGGGACCTACCACTCCAAGCGCTATGGAGGTTACCACCGTCGAAGTCATCCAAACAAAAATTCTGTGATGGCATCCCGCCTTCTTTGATCTGACAAAGGCCATTCCTGTGGGTTCCCACTACACGAGGTTGCTATCTCTTTAATAAGAAACGTTCCCCTATTTGAATCTAGCTACACGTGTTTCGAAAGTCTAAATCAATGGAGTTGTTACGAGCTAGACAAAGCCCTAGGCCTCTCACAATTCATCGACCAACTGTCATACCCATGTTGAATATCCCGAATGTATTCTTTTAAGACGTTAATCATAATCGTTGGTGGGCAGATTGAATCCATAAGTCAGAGACTTTCCATCATGGAGTAATGAATGATCTTGGACGTGTGTCATGCATGGCCCGCAATAGCCAAGGTCATCTCTCATTCATCGCATAAACTTCGAAGACATAATTCAATGGGAAAACTGGAGTCATTTGACTCATCTCGGGATTGTGCCACATAATACATTTGAAGAAATTTTCGGTGGGCGATACACTATGGATTTAGCAAATCAAAATGGCGAGGGGAAAAATGTAACGTTCTTGATCAACAAAGGCAAGGAAGGGATGCTTCAAAGCATTTAGTGAAGTTGGTATTTTTCGGGTATAATTATGTGGGATTCCGCCCTTTCAAAGCCATCACTAACGGCAACAACCCAATCGCCACCCTTGCCCTTGTTCCCCGCAAACGGCTCAAAGTGCCTCCAAGCCCGTGATGCGATTACATTTGTGTCATGAGAGAATTTTTGAATCTTTGGTGATCAGTTGGGTAGTGGTATGAACAAAAGTAATTTTCGTGGAGAATGGGATATCAACGTCTATTTATGGAGCTAGTGACTTTAGTATAAAACTGACGGACATCTTGCCTTCGGGGCTCGCTATTGCCTCAGTTGTTTCCTTTGTGTGGGTACCATTGTGCAGACAGCTGCTACTGTTGTGCCATTTTCTAATGGAAATTCTATGGCGGCCATCCACATTCATCTGCCTGACGGAGTCCACCTTCGCACGGCTCGCAGGCACTCTCTCTACATGGTGATGCGAGCCGCTTAATCAATGGAATATTGTGACGTGGGGGCACAGAGTGTTGAGTTGACAAAGTGACAAGGTAAATAAAAATACCCTACCCCTTCCCCCCATTTGCAAGCTACTAGGAGACAGAATTCTCGCTCGCGGGTTTCGTAGCATGGACGGTCATTTTAGGATGTCATCTTTTTCACGACGACCCGCACCTTTATTTCTACACCACTTGGCCCATTTCCTAGTAATCTTCATGGGATGCCCTTGTAATCTCATACCCCCCCCTCGTAATGGGCATAGGACAAACACGATGATCGAGCCAGGATATTACTATTATTATTCACTCAAAGGAAAATGGCAAATATGAGGAAATGGAAAACACACTCTAGCCTTGACTCGTGACGTTAGCCCATTTAGTAAGTGGGAAAACTTTGGAGCCATCTAGGATGGGGGTGATTGCTATAATAGGAAGGTTGATGGGAACATTTAATAAATTAGTCTTCTCTAAGGAAATGATCCAAATGAAACTAGAATGCCTAGCATGCTTCTAATCCATACTGTGAGGTATAAGGTGCCTTCTTTTTAAGCAATCTGAACCTTTTGGCACTACTATCACTTGTCATTGATTGCCCAAAAGTAATGGAACTATTCAAATTATAATTAAGCAATCATGAAAAATAGGCATTATATGGTCACATGAACGTAAAATAGTCATGTTTAGAAGGTTTCATATCATTACTTGCATGAACTTAATTCAAAACTAATGTTTTACACATGGCTCTTATCATAGAATGGAGACCATCAAAGAGTCCTACCACAGACGGAAGTCGCTTGCAATGTGCTCGCCTATGACATTATCCATAGAGCCCCACTAAAAGGAGTCTTGACTTGAGATTTGATACAGAGAGGGAAGGGAGAAGATGAAATCATGAGGAATATAATCTGATGAAGAACCCATATACCACCCACTATGTTTGCATAGGGGAATATCAATCAAAACCATCGATGGAGCCTAGTCAAGGTGGGAGCTTCACTTTACAGACCATGCATGTTGATGGGGTGCTTTCACTTGTCCTCCTATGAAAGCAATCCTGGGATAAGGACGATTCCCGAGGGGAAATGATTGCCTAAGTGGCACATGATTTGTCAAAAGGGAAGACCAACAAACTAAAGGTTGCACGACAAAGAAGGATTGATCAACACATAGCTGCATAACCAAGAGGTTTAATACCAAGGGAAATCGAATGATTTTCTATTGGGAACAATCAAAGGGGTCATCCCATTTTTTATCAAACAATCATGATCCATCAAGGGCTGCCCCGTCAAATCAGGAGGAAGCTAAGTTGTCCCACAATGGTGTAAGTCTGCAAACAAAGTACACTTGATTGGTTGAAGGATACTATAGATGCACCAACAAGAAGGCAGCTTTTGAACAATTTCAACTACAAGAAAAGGGCAATCAGCTAGAAGACAAAATTGTTACAGTGACTGGCCACTAAAAAATAAAATAGGGAAAAGAAAAAAGTTGTATTTTAAATTGCAGAATATTGTGGAGTAGGTGAAACCCTATTGTAAAGAAAATCTAAGCCACTCAATGTAAATCAATCCTATCCATTCATTTTGGCTTTGGAAAACTATAAATAGGGGTCTCCCCCTCATTTGTAAATGGTTGGAGAGCTAGTGTAAAGGCATTTTGCAGCAATAGAGAGCTACATTGCATGATTTATCGATGTTTCTCTTGTGTTTCTTCATTATGCATGCATGGTTCCACTTCCCTATTAGTTTAGTTGTTAGTTTCTTGAATGGATATGATGATGGATATTACTGTTACAGTATTTGATGAATTTCCAACTCATGCTTTTTGTGGTTTGTTGATGATGAATCACTTTGTAAAGCTAGTTTGAGCTTCCTTATTCATTGTTGCAACTTAGTTCAATTATATGTTCATGATGTGTGTGTGCAATTTGAAAATTTGTTGTCCTTAGAAGATTGCACTAGTTTTGTGTAGTTGTAGGCTTCTCTTGGTCAAGTAAAACCCAGTTTAGGAAGTTTTTATACTATAGTAGCCTCCATGATTACTGCTCATTCGTAGTTTCAGGTCTAGGAACTTCTTCTCTTCCCTGGAGCACGAGTTAGATGCTTCCCTCATATTGGGAGTACAAGGAGTCCCATATACTATAAGCCATCTGTAGACCCAAAAATAGACCGCCTGGTATCATGGACTATAAAAGGACCTTTCCTTTCCTTACCTTTCCTTTCCTGCCCCCCCCCCTTTTCCTTTTTTTAATAGTGACTTTTGGAAAGGTTCATTGCACATTGTAAAGCCAAATCTAATGATAAAATAGAGTTCTAGACTATTCTTTGAACCTACAACAACTGAGCAAAAAATTTTGCACCTTAAGAACTCCATTTGCAAACCCAACTTCCCACGCTTTGTAGCTCATCCGTAAGTCCACCTTGTGATTCCAGCAAATCACATGAATCAACTGAGGTATTCCAAGCACTGTCAAGACCTGACACCTAAGAGACCTTGGGGTAGTTTCCTGCAACTTGTTTGTAGGAGATTGTCTTTCAAGAGAAGTAGTGCGCTTGTGCATTACTTATGTTGAGAAAGTGCAGAAAAAACACATCAACATGATCCTTTAATTAATTGAGCTTAATTTTCCTTAATTGGCCCCTTAATTCATTTTCCAAGCCTATTTAAGCACATTTTCCGAAGAGGAAACCTGACATTCATTAATGCCTTAACATATCACTTATCTTTGAGCAATGTGTGCCCTAGGGTTAAGGACCTAGGACCCATTTTCCCATGGGCGAATGGGTCCTCCCTTAGACCTAGGACCTAAATTTAAATTATGTTTTTGGTAGTATTTTAACATATTCAAATCTATATCCAGATGTCGGCTTGTGTTATTTGAATTTTTGGAAATTGAGGTCACATATCTATAAATATAGGGTCATTTCACTATGTTTCACCTCGACTTTTCAAGCTAGAATATTTTCATGAGATCAAGTTAGAATTCAAGAGAATATTAAGAGAAATTCAAGGCATTCAAGAGCAGATTTATTGAAGATTTATTGCAGAAATCAAGATCTAATTTCCATATCAAAGTCTTCTTACATCATGTTTGTTTTTGGAGTTAATATGATGATGTAGGTTTCATGATCCATTCAAGCATTCAAAGCACTATTTAAAGTCAAGATTCAAAGTTCAAGATCCACATCCATTGAAGCCATTTCATGCAAGTTTCAGATTTACATTCCAAGGTTTATTCAAGGGTTTGGTGAGTGGTAATATTGGGTTGTTCATTCATCATTCCTTTCATGCTATTTTATTTCATTGCAAGGTTTGATTACCAAAACAAGGTTTGACTAAGGAAAACCCCCATTCACCAAAAACAAAACATTTTTCCCTCTTGATTTGTGTTTGCAAATTTAGGTGGAAGAAATCTTGAAGATATTTTGAAGAGAAAAATTAAAGAAGTTGTCAAAGTTGAAAAAAAATTGTCATAAAAGTTTTCATCTCACGGAAACTCACTTATAGAATTTATTTCTGGCTTTTCGAACCTGAAATTTGGAAAAAATCGAAGATTCGGATCTATAGCAGAGGCTCCCAAAAGTTGCAGAAAAACCCTAATGAGTCCCAGATTAGCTTCAGAAAGTGACTTTTGGTGACTACTACACATGCTTCTTTCTCTCTTCGATCTACATTTTATTTTCTGGTTCTATTTGTATTGAGCTTAATCTTCAAGATCCAAGTGTTAGGTTGCATTTTGGTGTTGATTTACTATTTTTATATTTTCTCCCCAAAGTGTTGTTTGACCAGGATCCTTGTCCTGACACAAAAAGGAAATTTGTAGATTCACACTTTGACTTGATTCACCTAAGGGTTGATTGTCATTTAATGGTGTGGATCTCATTTCCTAATGAAATAGAAGGAGAAATAGGTCCCTAAGTGCTTCATCAATCCCATTTGGGTAACCCACCTATACTTTTTCTTTATTTCATTTTGGTGAACCCAACCTTTTGAGCATTGTAATTTTTTGATTTTGGAGTCCATTGTCACCCTAGATATATATCTTGCATTCATTTGTATTCCATTTCATTGAACTAAATCTCATTTAGGTTTGTTTCACCTGCATTAGTTTTCATCTCATTTAGGGTTTTAAGATTGCATTTTTGCATCTTTTAAATTTTGAAAAATACTAAAAAAAACAGTCATTTTGCATAACATTGCATCATCATTCATTTACATTTTAAAATTGAATCAAAATTGCACATCAAATTAGCTCTCTTAAGTTGTCACTTAGTCATATTTTACATTTGCATTCAAGCTTAATTTCACAAAAATCTGAAACTGTGCCTCACTATTTGAAACCAAAATTTGGAAACCACAAGAATCAACTCATAAATTTGTAAAAATATTTTTCAAAACCCTAAGCTAGGACCCATTCGCCCAAGGGCGAATGAGTCCTTGGGAGAATGGGTCCCTAATTAGGGATGTTTCCTGAATTTATGGGCATTAAAACATCTATTTCTATATCTAGTTTTGTTGTTTTCAGTTTTATGTTTCAGTTTGCAGAATTTTAAATATTAATTGGAATTGATCATATTAAACTTCATTTGATAAGATCATTGCATTGTGTGAATTCAAAATTTCATTTACAAGACATCATTTCAAGTTTTTACATAACATATTAGGAAATTATCTTGTTTGAAAGTTGAAAATTGCTTTTACATATTTCCATTACACTTTACATCTTAGGATATTTGATGGCATCTTGCCTATTTTCCATTTTGGATGCATATTGAGTTTTTGAAACTTGTATGAGCTTCAAAACTTGGGGTCCCATTAGCAATACTATCATGAGACGTAGTTCGAGACTCATGTCATCCCACGATACACCATTCGCCATGGATATTGGGCCCTCTAACTCTTTCATTCATAGTGTTGATACTAATCAACCCACTATGGATCATAGTCTTCATACCGCATTTCCAATGACTTCCCTACCTACAACTAATGTGCATGATATTGAAACAATGGTTGCTAATGTCCCTCAAGAGAACATAAGAAGGATAAATGAAGAAATAGAAAAATTGTAAGACTTTGTGACTTCTGAAAATGTTGCTAGTAGTGTCATTCTTGCATTAGATAATGTGAGGAAAATGCTTTAAAATGAACATGGAATAGAGATTGTGCAAATTATAGCTCATATTGTTCATAAGCATGTCCTTTCCATGACTATTTGTGCTCAAGCTTTGGGGTATACTCAAAGCCAAGGTGGAAATTCAATTCCTCCTTCCACAACCCTCACCTCTATTCCTATATACACTCATATTACTACAACTATTCAACCTACTAGAAATTTCAATACTTAGGTATTTCTACTAGGAAGCCTTCTAGCTTTGTGAATTCAAATCTCATATCTCCTCAACTATCCCCCCTCACAAATCTACAATTCTCTTGCCTTCCGCATACATACACAACTCCACCTTATTCACCTTCATCTCACAATACAAACAATGATCCAATCCTTAACACACTTTTGCAAAATGTCTCATCCCTCCAACAAAAAATTACCCACTAAACCAAAACAACAATGGCCAACCTTCACAATACATCAAAACCAATCCGTTATCCTTGGATATATTGAGAACACAAATTCCATAAGGTAAAGAGGTTCCTAGGTTTGAGAAATATGGTGGGAAAGGAGGTCATGTTAGCCATGTTTCTGCTTACACAACCTTATGTAGTGACTTTATTTTTGAAGATAAACTCTTGGCCAAGTTATTCCCTCAATCCTTGAAAGATGTTGCCTTAGAGTGGTTTTTCTCCTTACCGAATAATTCAATTAGTTCATTCAATGAACTTATTGATGATTTTTACAACCACTTCCAAATTCACATGGGTCCTAAGATGACCTTAGCTGATTTGATGACATGTAAACAAAAGGATGATGAAAAGGTCATTGATTTTATAGCATGATACCAAATACTTTATTCATAAATAAACATTAAGATTCTTGATGTGGACCTTCAAATAATGTTTATTTCCAATTTGCAAGATAAAATCCAAGCTAAGCTAGAGATGTTGAGATTTCCTTCCTTCACATAGTTGTTTACAGCCCTTCATGATTACCAAAATTCTGTTAGTAGTTGTGAAGTGAAAACTCCCTCTAACCGTCCTGAAAAGTCTAAATCCACACCTCAAACTAACTATCAACCTTTCAAGAAAAAAAATAAGGGATTTCAACAACTTAATTCCCCTCAATCAAATAAAAATGTTGACACCCAAGTGGTTGCTATAAAGACAACAAAACCATATGCCTTTGTGGATAGAAATAGACAATTTACACCCCTACCTGATACCCTTCATAATATCATGTTGCAGCTCTTAGACAAGAAGTTGATTTCCTTACCTCTTGTTAGAGCTCTTGATCCTACTAAGCCTTTACCTTCAAACTATAGACCAAATGGCTATTTCCATTTTCATTGACAAAATGGACATGATACGAAACATTGTAAGCATCTTAAACATCTTGTGCAAGACCTCATTGATTCTAACCATATTCAAACTGGAGGTGTTAATGATCAAGGTATTAAGTTTGTAGCTCCTCCTAACCAAAATTTGCAAATCTTTACCAATCCTATGCCTAATCATAATATCTCCTTTGTCAAAGTTAGTGAAACAAAGAAGATGTGATGAATGTTGACACGGATTATGAAAACATGAAAGACAATGAGAACAGCCTTATGGATGGTTTGGTTGAATTTATTGACACTAAACCTTGTAAGGGCCTAACTAAGATGTCGCTTGACATTGCTTTCTCACAACAAGATATACTTAAACATGCACCTGATGGTCCTCTTTACATAGCTAGAAGAATCAATGGCAAGCCTACTAATGGGATATTAATTGATCCCATCTGTGTAGAGAACATGATCACTAAAGAATTCCTATTTTTGCTTGAGCTTTATCAAGATACATATGAAAAACTGAAAGCATGGAACAAAATGCATAATGGTTTTGCTTGCCCTATGATTGGTTCGATAATTCTCCCTTTCAAATTTGGACTGAAAGAATTAAATGTCTCATTCACCATCATCCTGACTTCAAACCAATTTCATGTGAAGTCGGGCTATCCATGGCTTCACTCCATGAATTTCATCCCGGAAGTTGTGAAATAAATGATTAAATTTTCCATTTGGCATTAAGATTTTTACTATGCATCATAGTGGCTTTAATCATGTGTCTTTTCGTGGGAACTTCTCATTGGATTTCTTTTGGCCCAAGCCTATTGAACCTATTCGACCTTGTGAAGACTTCTTTTTCAAATCCTATCAAAATTTTAAGGCAAAGCACATAGAAAAATTATCCCTTAGCAATATACCTCAACCCATGATTGAGCCTCCTATCCTTGATGAAACCATGATTGAACCAAAAGCCCTTCCAAGTAATCAAGACTAGCTTATGACAAATCCTCCCCTATTTCATAAAAGAGACCACGAGATAATAAAATAAGTCCCATTGTACCTCCTAAAGTCAAACAAGTTTATAAATCTAAATAGAAAATGGTTGAACAACCTCCTATGGTTCCTTTCATTCCTCCCTTAAGGGAAGAAAATAAACGTATGATAGAAAAACCTGCTCCTACACAATCACAACTTGAAAACCAAATGAAAAGGAACCGAAATGCTAGAGTGTAGGCGTAGACGTCATGTTATTTCTCTCTCATTACAAGCAAAAGAAGAAAATAACAACATAGAAAATCAAAATCCAAACTTTTCTCAAGCAAGGAATGATGCCTCTCCACCCTTGCCGCAACATAAACAAACTCCTATGGATATTGTCATTAGACCTCCTATTGTGATTAACTTGGATGATGATAATGAAACTGCTAAGATTGATGAGGAAGTGCATAAAGAGATGAGTTCATTTTTTTCCTCTTCCATGAGCTTAAATGATGATCCTCCTAATAAGAGTGTTGAACTTAGTGCTTGTCCTAGTTTGGCACTTGTTGTTGCCCCTTTGGCTAGTTATTTGCCTTCTGCATATATTGATCAAGATTGGGATGCAGACGACTTGCTATAGGTTGACTCGCATGTGCCTTACTAGTCTTGCTTTAGTTTTCTTTTTCATGTTTCTTATTGTGGTTTCATGTGCATAATGTGATCCCTTGTATTGTTCTATTTGATGTATCTCTCTTCATATGCATTCATCTATATGTATCTATATTCTTCTATATGTCGTAAACATTTATCTTTCCTTTGTCTTGTGTTTTCCTTTTGGAGATGAAAAAAGGCATTGAGGCATTTAGGTCTCTTCATGTTGACGCAAAATCTTTTTCTTTGTTTTCGCTCTCTATGTGTCATTCTTCATGTTCTGTGAGTATTTGGGGAATGATGGTTTTTTCTAACTCTATAATCACATTGTAGCAAACACATATTGACCCTAAATCCGTAGATCCCTTATGTGTTTTTAGATTTCATTTTGGGGGAAACCCCTTCCTCTCTTTTTCATGATGTAGTTTCGTTTGGAAACATATGACTTGGCATAGGGCTTTCCAAATAAGCTCTCATGTCTTCTATATTACTAGCATTGATTATTTTCTACTTTAAAGTAAATTGCTCACAGCAATGGTGTTAGAAATTTCTTTAAAATGGGGGCATACATCGGTATTATTATTTTGAAATTTTTTGACATTCCTTATGTTTCATTGTGTTATTTTCTTTCTTCTTGTGATGTGTCTTTTTCTTGGTGGTGTCATTGGGTTTGATGTCCTCCGAGAGCATGATATTTCTTGGTATATGACTTTCCTCTTAGTGGTGATGCTATGGATTGCATTCCCTAAGTTGTGAATCTTTTATCCTTGATTTGTCCTCTCTTAGAGACATTAGGCACAACATTCCATAAGAGGAGACCTTACACGAACTAAGTGAATTCCCCTTGAACATGTTTATTTGCATTTTCTTCATAAGTGTTTAGCATAACATAGCTTGCTAACCTTGTGAAGCTTGAAGCCTTTTCAAGGCCACCAAGCATAACACACTTGCTTGTCAATGAAGCCTTGCCTTACATGTTCATAGGTTCTTAGCATAACGCATCTTGTTAGGCCTTATGAAGCTCGAAGTTTTTGTTTTTGTTTTGTGGTACCTTATTGAAGTTTTTAGAGGGATAGCTTTGATATGGTATTGGACCCTAATAAGATTCTCTCATTTTCCACCCTTTGGGGGATCACCTAGTGGATAGCCTGAGGTTCCATTAGCCCGGAGTGAGTGTGTTGTTCTATGCATAGTGGACAATGTGTTCTGCTTGTGAACATTTTTGGACAAACAGTTGAGACGTGTTCTACATCGCATTGGACAATTAAGGTTTGATCCACCCTTTTCTTTTGGAAAAATAGTTGAGGCATGTTCCACATCGCGTTGGATAGTCAAGGCTTGATCCGCCTTTTTTTTTACTTTCCTTTAAGTCTTTGACGTTGTATGATTAAGTACTCTTGTTGTTGTTGCATACATATGTTTTGAATGACTACTTTAGTGTGATTTTGCACTTGTGCTCATCCTCTCACTAAAGTGAGGGCTAAATGTAGTGTAGAAAAATGTATCCCTTTTACATTTTCACACTTAATTTGGAATTAATGTTAATTTGGACTTAATTTGCCTTATTTTAGTGTTGTAAAGTGTACCTCTTCACACTTTCACACTTGTTTAGGGGTTCTTTAATTAATTGAGCTTAATTTGCCTTAACTGGTCCCTTAATTCATTTTCCAAGCCTATTTAATCATATTTTTCAAAGAGGAAACCCAAAATTCATTAATGCCTTAACATAACACTTCTCATTGAGCAATGTGTGTCCTAGGTTGAGGGACCTAGGACCCATTCACCCATGGGAAAATGGGTCCTCCCTTAGACCTAGGACCTAAATTTAAATTATGTTTTTGCGGTATTTTAACATATTCAAATCTATATCCAGATGTTAGCTTGTGTTATTTGAATTTTGGGAGATTGAGGTCACATATCTATAAATATAGGGTCATTTCACTATGTTTCACCTAGAATTTTCAAGCTAGAATATTTTCATGAGATCGTGTTAGAACTCAAGAGAATTTCAAGAAAAATTCAATGCATTCAAGAGCAAATTTATTGAAGATTTATTATGGCAATCAAGATCCAATTGTCATATCAAAGTTTTCTTGCATCATGCACGTTTTTGGAGCTAATATGATGATGTAGGTTTCATGATCCATTCAAGCATTCAAAGCACTATTTCAAGTCAATATTCAAGGTTCAAGATCCACATCCATTGAAGTTATTTCATGAAAGTTGTAGATTTACATTCCAAGGTTTATTCAAGGGTTTGGCAAGTGGCAACATTTAGTTGTTCATTCATCATTCCTTCCATGCTATTTTATTTCATTTCAAGGTTTGATTACCAAAACGGGGTTTGACCAAGGAAAACCCCCATTCACCAGAAACAAAACATTTTTCCCTCTTGATTTGTGTTTGTAGATTTAGATGGAAGAAATCTTGAAGATCTTTTGAAGAGAAAAATTGAAGAAGTTGTCAAAGTTGCAAAAAGTTTCCATAAAAGTTTTCATCTCATGGAAACTCACTTACAAAATTTATTTTTGGCTTTTCGAACCTGAAATTGGAAGATTCATATCTGTAGCAGAGGCTCCTAAAAGTTGTAGACAAACCCTAACTCGACCCATTTGCCCCTAGCCAAATGAGTCCCAAATCAGCTTCAGAAAGTGACTTTTGGTGACTGGTACACATGCTTCTTCCTCTGTTTGATCTGCATTTTTTTTCTAGTTATGTCGGTATTGAGCTTAATCTTCAAGATCCAAGTGTTAGGTTACATTTTGGTGTTGATATACTATTTTTAGTTTTTCTCCCTAAAGTGTTGTTTGACCAGGACCTTCACCCTAACACAAAAAAGAAATTTGTAGATTCACACTTTGACTTGATTCACCTAATGGTTGATAATTATTTTATGGTGTGGATCTCATTTCCTACTGAAATAGAAGGATAAATAGGTCCCTAAGTGTTTCATCAATCCCATTTTGGTAACCCACCTACATTTTTCTTTATTTCATTGGTGTATTTCTCCAAACTTTTCAAGCAAGCATTGGTCCTCAAGTAACATTAACAGAATTAGTGCATTGTAAACAAGGATCCAAGGAAAAGATAATAGACTTCATAGGATGATACCAACCACTTTACTCACAAATTTCATATAGTCTTCCTGATGCTAACATCCAAAGGGTGTTTATCGAAAACTTGCAACCTAACATTCAAGACATGATTTTGTTGATGAAGTATCCATCCTTTACACACTTTTGTATGGCCAGTACAAACCACTTGTTGATGAAGTATCCATCCTTATTTCAGTAAGCCAGTACGAAGGAATGCCTTCATCGGCTCCTACTAGTCAATCTAAATCAATACCTCAAAACAATTACCCATTGTAGACACTCAAATTTGTCCTCATAATCCTCACAATATTCGTTTATTGATTAAATAGATATTATTATTTACTTAATCAATTCATTCAATACTTTCTTCTATTCATGCATTTCATCAAATCATTAAATCGTCTCATGCTCATTCACTATCCGTTTACATAAATGATCATATTCGTCCCATGGTTGTTCACTAACCATTTGCATAAACAATCATTCCCATTCACTTCTATTCATAATCCATTTGCATTATCGTTCATGTCCATTTGCATTATCATTCATATCTGTTTCATAAACATTCATGTTCATTTCCATAATAAAGCATAATCGTTCATATCATAATAAATTTGTTATCATAGTCATCAACTATTGTTTCATAATAAACCAAATTATCATTTAATCACTTCATTTGCATGAACTGTTCACTTCATATTGCATTTCATTAAATCATTAGACCATAAAAAATATTAAATAATTTTTCATCCAATCATTATCATTTTGCATTTGCATAAATCATGATTATTCATATATCATTTCACCATATAGAGTTATATCTTAGTAATATCCCACCTGAGGTTTCTTAGCCCACTGTGACTTCCATAGATATTTCTCCTACCCCAAAGGTAAGAGAGGAATCTAAGTCCAAAACCAGTATCCTCCATCGACCACTTAGCATGTATGTTATAGCTCCACCTCCACAATCATATAAGAGACGAAGGGATAATCATATAATAAAATTTTTCCCTCCAAAAGAAAAATAAGTTTATATGCCTAAGAACATAGTAATCTCCCAACCTGTAGTGGTCCCTTCAATTCCTCCTCCAAAGGAAGAAAAGAGTCCTGCGTTGGGGAATACCTCAAAATTTGAAACTCGTACAAGAAGAAATAGAAGTGCAAAGGAGCATAAGCATAGACGTCATGCCATAGCTTGCCAACTTGTTGAAAAGAATCAAATCTTACCTAATGACCAATCGCCCATCTGAACCAACTCCGATGAATTATGTCCCACTCACCCATCCTCATCATCACTTGAATCCACTCCACCAACCCATGAAATTAAACCTTATTTATCCCAACGTAAGCATAGAATGAAAAATTAGCATATGGATTATATTATTCGTAGACAACCTATTGTGATAAATTTGGATGTTGAAGAAGAAGATAAGATAGAAGAACAAAAAGATCATAATGAACTTAAATTGGGGCAACAATGATGGTCATCCCAATGAGAGTGATTCACCATGTGTTGAACCCAAAGCTACTCCTTGTACAACACTTGTATTCCCTTTAGCATATTGTCTACCTTCTATTTATGATGAGCAAGATTGGGGTGTGAATGATCTTCATTATATCGGCTCACATGTGCAGTACCCTTTGTGTGTGTTTTATGTGCTTTTTTGCACGTAATGTGATCTCCTATGATGTGTTGCTTGGTGTGCCTTTGTGTTTGTTAGTTTTCTTTGGATGACCCTTGTTATTCTTATTGGCACAAGGATACAAAGAAAATGAATTTGTCGTAAAATCCATCTATTTGTATCTTCATTATTCTTTATGTCATAAACATTATTGTTGCCCTATATCTTCCTTTTGGGGATGATGCAAGGCATTGAGGCATTTAGGTATCTTCCATGTTGATCCAAAAGGTTCATTTGTCACTTTTATGTAGATTTCTTCCATCGTGTTCGTACTTCCATGAGTATCTGGAGGAATGATATCAATTCCAAACATAATCATATTATATATTATCAAAGGTCTATACTGACCCCAGATCTGTGGATCCCTTATGTGTCATATTTTTTCTTGTTATGTGGATTTGTCTTGGTGGAAACCCCTTGTCATGATTCATCTCTATTAGGAACATATCATTGGCATAGAGTATTCCAATAAGTTTGCATGGCCTTTCATGTTATGTATATTGTCTTACTCTACCTTAAATGCAATTTCTCACAATTGGTGTTAGCAATTACTTTAAATTGGGGCATTGCATTTCATTATGTGCTTCACTTTGTTCGCAAGTGTTGGACTTGGTGATGTGTTGACTTGGAATTTGGTCATTTTGTGTACCACCTTATTAGAGTTGTTGGGACTATAACTCTTGGTATGGTTGACATGAAATCACACCTAGTGAAAATTGGTCCTCACTAGCCCTTGTGTTTCTCTCATTTGTTATTTTTAAAAAACTAACCTAGTGAATATTAGACTTCACTAGCCCATGGTGCTTTGGTTCATGGTTCACCTAACAAATATCAGAATTTTTTAGCATGTGACTCATGAGTGCCTTGGTTATGGATCCTAGTAATATTTCTATGGAGCTTACTAATTCATGATTGTCATACTCCCTTCACATGTTTGTATTGTTTTTACATTATGTTTGCATTGTGATTATTTATTTTTTTACATTATGTTATGTCATGTTATGTGTTGTGTCTTCATTATGTTTTGCTTCGTGTTTTCTATGTTGTATTTCATCTCATACATGTGTGTTCCTTTGTCCTCATGTTTTACCATAGGATCTTGAATTTGGGGGCTAACGGGTTCCCTAGATCTAATGCCATCCTATCTCTTCAATATTTGGATAATTGAACTCCTCTTGACCTATTTGTACTTTAGTGTGAGTCAGAGCATAATTTCATACTCTTACTAAAGTGGGGGTTAAATGTACCATTGAAACTTGTCACCCTTGACAATTTCGCATTAGGTTTAGCTCCCTCTTACGTACTTGGACCTAATTATGCATTTAATTACCCATTTTATAAACATCTTCAAAAAATCAAACAATGGGAAATAAAAATGAGCATTCAATATTTTCCCTCAAAACTTTGGGCCCCAAAAAGAATGGGTCTAGTCTAGGGTACCCCACGTTCTAGACCACCTCTATTTTGCTCCAATTTGAATATGTCAGTGTTAGTAATTTATTATTTGAATTTCCAATTTCAATTGTCATCTATCGGCATTTGATTTTTAGAAAATTAGAAGAATTGTGTATAAATCCAAAGT
Source organism: Sequoia sempervirens (assembly GCA_007258455.2). Classification (NCBI taxonomy): domain Eukaryota; kingdom Viridiplantae; phylum Streptophyta; class Pinopsida; order Cupressales; family Cupressaceae; genus Sequoia; species Sequoia sempervirens. The sequence continues at coordinate 383,028,725 of VDFB02000003.1, read as the reverse complement.
ATGTTTACTATTTCAAACCTACACAATTTTATTGAGCAAATTGAGCATCTTAAAAGCACTCAAGAGCAGTCAAGAGCATAATTATTAGTATTTATTCATTTCAAGCATCATGTCAATCATCAAATATGTTTTCATGTAAGTTTGTTCATGTTTGTGATCATTTTTTTTTGTGAGCACTAATAGTTGCAAGACTTCAATCAATCAAAGTAAATTCTCCTTGAAGGTGATGAGTATATGATTTCAATCCATCAAGGAATGCAGATCTGAGTGGTGAGTTGTACAATTGGTCAATTCATTACTTGTTTATCATTTAGCCTTTTCCTTACTGAGGGTAAGCTCTCTTTATACATCATCATAGCCGTTGTGGAGGTAGAAATACCAAAACGAGGTTTGACTTAGGCAAGAACCTATATAGCACAACCCTCCCCCCTCTTTCATGTGTGCAAGTTTTCAAATCTAAAGATAATTGAATGAAGTTAAAGGAATAATTGCTTATTTGTGAATTCAATCCTACAATTTTTCAAGACACAAAAATTGAATTTTCTCATCAACAGACAAAGTTCTAATAGTGACCCCAGGAGAGCAAGAGCTATGAACCAGTGACTTCAGCATTGTGTTTTCAAATCTTACAAAAAATTAGGGCAGTCTTGAGTGCACCATGCCCTAGACTAGCTAATTTAGCTTTGAATTTACACACCAGGTTTCTATGTGTTTGCACTCTTCATTTTTGGACTCTGTTTTTGTCTTGTTGTATTCAATTTCTCAAAAATCATAACAAACTACTACATGTTCATAGTTTACCTAGGAACATCATTGCATCATAGAATTAAAGCAATCCAATCAATCAAAAAACCAACACCCCCCATAAAACACAAAACAAGGATTAGAACCCTCATCCACCATTCTGAATCTTCCACTCAAGTTTGTAGTCAAATGGATTTGACATCATTTTTAATCCTCCAAAATTGGGACAAGTGTGATTTAGGACCTAGATCCCTTTTCCCAACCAAACATTATTTATTTTCATGGTTGAAGGCCTTGGACACTCGTTGAAACATTAAAGAGAGATTGTTCATTCAAGGATGGATCTGAAACATAAATATTGATCCTCAATCTCACCTTCAATTTGTGGATGATACTTCTCTTATGGGAATGATCAAGATTGTGGAAGCATCTATTTTCAAAAAAGTGTTAGACATTACGCTTTTTCTGCAGGTCAATAGATTAATAAAGAAAAATGAAGCATTTTCTTTGTCAACACTCCAAAGAATATTCAACATATAATTGCAGACATTCTACACTTCTAGATTGGCTCTTTACCTATGGATTACCTTGGTATTCCCCTCTTTGTTGCAATCCCTAGAAGTGACCAATGGAAGAAAATTCTATATCAGTTTTGCATGTAGATGAGCCTTTGGGTATTTTCAATGGTTGTCCTTTGTTGGTTGCTTGAATCTATTAAAGTATGTCTTGTATGCTTTACCTTTTATATATTTCTTATATTAACTACTCCCAAAACAATTCTTAAAAAATTTGATGGTCTTTCAGAAAAGAAAAAAGAAAAAAAAAATTGTGGGCAAGAAATATTGATAATAAAAAATGGAGTCTAGCTAGCTAGGGGATAATTTATAGCCCTTTAAAATTTGGTGGACTTGGTTTGAGACAATTAGAGCTCAATTGTCAATATTTAGCAATCAAATTATATTGGAGATGGTACAAAAATACTGATAAGCCATGGGTAATAATTTTGAACTTCAAGTATGTAGGAGGGGTGGATGATGTTGATATTCCATGGACAGAGCTGAAAGGAAGAGGTCCATTGATATAAAATATTCTAAAAAGAGGAGTTTTTCTTATAAAAGGTCTTTTCTAGATAGTTCATAAGGGTAATAGAGCCTTGTTTTGGGGTGATTATTGGGACAATTATCTCCCTATTCTTTCTTCTTTAACTTAGCTTCAATCTCTTAGTAATATTTTCCTATAAGTTGGATTGTCCAAAGATGAATTTTAAGCAATCCATTCAGATGGGTGCACTTTTATGCATAGATGAAAAATCCCCATAGTTGGTTTTTTGGAGTATCAACAAAGAAGTGTAATATTTTGGCATCTATCTTGGTTGTGAGACATTGTAGCTCTTGAGAGGAGCCAGACACTCTTTATTGGGGTCATGATCCTAAAGGTGTTTATTTAGTCTCGCTTGGTTATCATTCTTTAGCTATGAAGAGGGAGATGAATGTAGAGTTTCCTTGGTGGCAAAGAATTTGGAACAATTTTGGCAGCCTAAGTATAATTTTTTGTGTGGATCTTATGTCAATAAATTTCTCAACTGGGATAATATTAGAAAGCGTTATTTCTAGAGGCCCTATATATTCTTTATTTGTGGTTTTCAAGAAGAGTGTGTTAGTCATCTATTTTTCAATGCCCATACTCTATGGAAATATGGAATTCCTAGTGGAACATGTGGGACCGATTGTTCATTCATGATACTTCCTTGGTTGAGCAATGGAATAATATGGGAAGACCTTTATCCTTTGCTTATGGAGAATTCTTTTATTTGTTAGTAGATCTAGCTAGAACATAATCATTGATTTTTCAGGGGTTCTAGAGTGGAGCCATACAAGTGTGGTTTAAGATCAAAGGTATGGTCAAAGAAACTATAAAAGCTAAATTTTCTTCTAATGATCTACTTACCTAATCTGATCTGCACCTTGTTAATCTTTTTGAGTATCTCTCATTTCTTCCTCTCAAGTTAGGCCTAGGAATGGAGTTTATATTTCCTTAAGGGAGAGAAAATTTGGAAGGTGAGTCCCTCCTCCCTTTGGTTTCCTAAAAATTAAAATAGATGGTTCTTCTTAGGGTAATCCTAGTTTTGTAGGGATTTGTGGTGTTAAACAAGATAGTAGAGGAGTGGTCCAGTTCCTATTCTCTACACATATGGGTATTCACTCTAATAATTAGATGGAAGCCTAGACGATTCTTCAAGCTTTCATTCAAGCTTGTTCTATGGGATGGAAAAGAGTATTTTGTGAAACTACCTCTTTGATTTTGGTTTCCCTTCTAAACAAAAGGAATTTTCAAGAGTCCTCTTGGTCATTGTGTTTGGTGGCTAAGTAGATTCTCAACTAGCCACAAACCTTGATTATATTTCTTTTGTCCACATCCTTAGAGAATGGAATAAGGTAGTTAATAGTTTAGCTAAATGGGCCTTTGAGGTTCTATGTAGTTGGAATATGGAATATTGGATTGATTTGACTCAAGAGAAGGTTCAACAATTTCTTCAATTGATTCATAAAGACCAAGAAGATTAATTGTTGTTGGAGTGGTGTTGGTGTAAAGAGGTATTTTACCAATATAGTTCACTTATAGGTCTTATTTACATGTTAAGGTTACTTAGATCCTAGGAATATTTCTAGAATTCTTAGGTTTCATGTGATCTTATATTATCTTACCATGGCATTTAATTCTTGTTTTCTAGGTCATTTAATATTTGATGAGCTAGTTGTCTCATGACATAGCATTAAGACACTTGTCATGATCCTATCTAATCATATGTCTTACCTTGGCTATATAACCAAGGGGTTCTCATTTGTAATTTCATTCCACTTCAATTCCATTGCAATCTTGTGCCTTGCATATTGATCACATTTGATCTAATATTATCTTGCATCCATTATTGAAAATTTATGATCTTGCTTTTCTCTCTTTTGGTTATGTAGGTGACCCTAGAGGCTTGAGACCCCGAGTGACTCTAACATGGTAGCTAAGCTTCAAATTTGTAAATTCCCTTCTCATATCTAAGGGTAATTTTTACTTGAGTTATTGCAAAGTTGAAAATCTTGGTGGATCTTGAAAATTTGAGTATGCTCTTCCCTTGCATCATATGATGACCTAGAGAATAAAAAAAACTTGATATAAATATTAGATCTAGGATTTTCTCTTTGTTTCTTTGTATTAAAGGTTCATTTTGGAGCATGATGGTGAAAATATAAGCTCGCTATTGAGTTTAGAATGTCCACAAAAATTAGATCTAGATTTTGTTTCACTCAATTTGCCCACTATATGATATAGTTGCAAACTAGGGTTTGAAGCTCATATTTGGAGAATAGGTTTTTATTGGAGCACTTATAGCCCAAATGAATACTTTCATTGCCTTTAGATGGCCCAAAAACCTCTATTTTCATATAAAATTTGTATTTTTCTAGGAGGGTCGTCACTACAGGCTAAATTCAACTTTGTTTTCAAATTTTCATAACTTTTGATTTAAAAGTTGTATTTTCACAAACAAGGTATTGTTTGAAATATGGTTTTGTTTACTTTCTAGTGGTGCAAATTACATTATTAGTTCTAACTTCTAGTGAAAGGTATTGTTGTTTGAAGTTAGATCTACCAGTTGAACTTCTTAGCTTAAAACATTTTTCTTGTTTATCCATTTTTTGTGATTCTTGTGGCATGGGAAAGGTATTGAGAAGTTATAGAATTATAACCAAATAATTTTTTCAGATTCAACCCCAAGTATATTTTATTCATATTTGTGCATATTTGCATTACTTGGACATATTGACACCTAGAGAAGTTTTTTCATTTTGGAAAGGGTTCGCTTTTAATCTACGTCATTGGGAAATTGTAATTTTAGTTTTAGGATCTCACTCTAAAATATTGTTGTACTTTTTCATATTTGATCCATCTTGGCATTGTAAACTTTGGAAAGTAAATCTAGCATTGTAATCACACTATAGATAAAGTGCCAAAACATAATTTCAGGGGTATTCTTGATTGAGTGATTTGGGGGGACATCTCTTGGTGCATTATTTTTTATATGTTTTCCAGTGCTCTTCTTTTACATGGATCATTCTAAGGTTCCTTTGATAATATCGTACAACTATTCAATTTGGCATCAACGTGTATGGAATGCCCTAATGAATCAAGGTCACTCTCTATATGTTGAGAATATGGTACTTGAACCTAAATATGATGATAAGAAGATAAAATAGATGATTGAACATACTAAAGCTCTTAGATTTCCTCGTAGATTAAATTCTCAAGATCTATTGTTTCAAATTGAATCATGTAACGATTCTCATGAAGCTTGGAACAAATTGAAAACATTGTATGGTACTACAAATGAAGTAAAAGGCTATCAAATTGATAATGAACTGATGATCCTTAATCCTAAGAACTTTGACAACATCTAGGATTACATCACTAAGGTTAATTATTTAACAAAGCAATGTAAATCATGGGGAATTGATAAAAAGGACATTTAGTTGGTTTATAATGCATTGAACAAACTTGGTCCTGATTGTGCAACTTTTGTTTCAATTGAAGAAGGAATAATTAAACAAATTGTGGCTACCTCTCTAACCCTAGATAGCATAATGGAGAACTTTCTAGAATAGCTAGCTTCATCCATTTGATAGAAAAGGGAGAAACCAATAGGGATTGAGGAGGAAACAAGGATACACATTGGATGAAGCAAACCCAATTGTGTTTGTGGAACAAAAATGGAGGTTAGCATAGCTAGAAGAAAAATAGCTCAAATCCAAACAAAGGATAGATATATTTAATGATGTGGAGAAAAGAAGCTAAGGCTAAGATTCAACAAGAAACCATAATGCTTACGAAACAAGCTTATGCAACACTAATAAAGAGAAAAAGGCTCAAGAAGAAAAAGATGAAGAATCTAGAAATCTTTATGAAGAAAAATGACAACAAATGGTTCAAGAGCCACATCGATCATGAGATAGGGCTTCAACATCAACCTCCACCTCAACTATACAACATATAAAAGACTTCTTAGCTCAACAAAAATAAATAAAACCAATAGCCATACCACAACTATTGTAGTTAACCTTGTTTGGAAAACAAATAGATTTATCAAATATGTCCCCCATATAAAAGTTCTAGATTGAAGATATTCCATAGTACAACAAGGGAAGAGATATTGAATCATGTATAAAAATAAAGAACAAATTGAGATTGCAATCAATACGATTCAAGGGAAAATTCATCATGCTCAAAGAGATACAAGCATATCATTAGGAGAACAATTGAAACAACTCAAATATCATGATATCAAAGTTGGATAATTAAGAAGTCACAGTCGGGAATAAAGTCTTGAAGGAAATAGAAAAAAAACACATGGATGGAATAAGGAAAAAGTGTGTAGCAGTCCATACCAATCTAAAGACCCAAATCGAAAATCTTCAAATCACAATTGATGACATCAACACACTCTACCAATTTTTTCTACAATGGCCAATTATGACAAAATCTATAAAACATCAATTTTAGCACATGGAATCTCACATTTTTTAAATCTCTGGTACATGATGCAATGATAAATGTGAATGGTCCAACAAGAGCACAAATAAAATTCTAGACAATCATCTTCAACATACTTTAGATCAAAGGAAGGGAATTAAAGCACATATCAAGCAACTCCAAGAAGTGGTTAGCCTACGACATGACCGTGTTACTAGATTACTCAAATATGCAAATAACTTGACTACACAAATTCTTGATACCATCCATTACAAATTACATGTAGAAAGAACCCTAATGTAAATTAATACCCACATTCAAGTACTCCAACAAGCCAAAAAATCAGTGGGTATACAACCTTCCAATAGGTTAAGGAGATCTATAAGAACATTTTATCCTCAAACAACTGAAAGGCCATACAAATTTTGGGTACAACAACAAATCTTCATTTCTTCAAGACAAGATGGTTTTAAAGGAGTGATGTTAGCAAGGGAAATAGCACAGTTACAACATCTATAGCTCATTAAAGTTCCTCGCAAGAAGAATGTGGAGCCCTAAGCCAACTTGAATAGAAGCTAAAAGACAAATATTATAAGAGAAACATCCCTAATCTAATATGTATATAACATGTAAGAAAGAAAAGAAGCGGGTAAGAAAAAAATAATAATTATATTGAACTCGTGTTATTGTACTTATTTGGACTTATAAATGAGTAGAAACTTAAATATGGAAGCAATTATAATGTGTAATGGACTATGAAGTATGAATTTAGTTTTGAATTATCATTGTTTTGTTTCTGATCTTACCACAATATAACATATAGTGTACCACAAAAATAACATAGTGTACAGCAAAATATATAATCACTTATATTGTAAACACTAGAATATAAATACAACATAAAAGACTCCAAGACTTGGAAAATGGGAAATTATCTCAATGGGTTATATCTCTTGCTTCCTACAGATAAGGATAAAATCATTGCTATGGTATAATGTTTGACAAAGTATGTACAAAAAAGAATGGAGCACTACCTTAGGATACATGCAAGATATGATAAGGGAAGATGGGTAGAGAAATTATATTTGGCAAAGAAATGATACACTACTTACCACTTTGTAATCAAATTAATTCCCTTCAAAGCATTTCAAGTTTTGTGCCTCCCACACCTTTGGATTGGGTAGTTCAAAAAGGAAAGGTGCATATAGTTGTTGATCCACTACAAGAGTCACAAAATGTCCTTACATTTTTTAGCACAATAAGACAACAAGCACAGACAAAATGATGTAACCAGCAAACCAACATAGGGTGAAGTAGCTTTGGCATGGATAATTTATCCATGTCTAATCTGTAATGGCATGAAATCTTGATCAAGATCCGATATGTTACTTGTGAAACCTACAACAGGAAATTGTGGTGGACTATGTAATCTACTCTCAAAGTTTTATTTATAGGGTGTTGGAGTTCAAGATTGGGGGATGTCCTATTAAGTTGAAATCTAATCATATGCCTCTCCTTGTTAAGTTTGGCATTCACACAAACAAACTACAAGGAGGGCAGGCCCAACATATGAATAGGAAGGTTCATAAACAAGGCAAAATTCTTTTAAATCAGGAAAATCAAGAGCTCTTTGTTGTTGCACTTGAACAACACCTTCAGATGGCAAAAAACCAACAAAGATGGCAAAGAAAACAATCAAAAAAAATGGTTATATTTGTAGCAACATGTTGACCCCTTTAATCCACAAGGCTTTAAAGGTGTGTAAAAGATCACAACCTATGAAGAGGGGTTCAAATGCTTTCCCAACTAACCCATGGTATGACAAAGAATGTAAGGTTGCTAAAAAATCCTTTAAAGAGAATGAACCAAATAAAGAATGCAAAATAAAATATGAAAATTTGATAAAATCTAAAAAAGTAAATTATGTGATTTTAAGGAAATAATTAATATCTTTGAGGAAGCACAATCCCAAAGGCTTCTAGAAGGAGTTGCAGCAAAAGAGAAAACCAACAAAAACAATATCATGGATGTCCATTGGTTAGGTTATGTGAAGCTCCTCTATGAACGGGCACACGAGAAAAGTAACCCCCCATGATTGACACATCATTCAAGCTCTTTTTGGTGGAAGATATCAAACAAGGCATAAAAAATTTAACAGGTGATAAAGCTCAAGACATTGATAGTCTACGATCAAAACTTTTTAAATGGGGAGCTAAGCTCCTTGCTCCACACATCAAGAGAATCTTTAATGTCACACAAAGCGGCTTTTTGACTAGGTGGACAACTAGTGTCATTATCCCTATCTACACAAGCGGAGATATCAATAATCCTTCTATTGTACTATTATGATCAACCCTCTTCTTGGAAAACTTTTTGGGAGCATGATAGAACACATAATTAGTAGGTAGGTGGAAAAAGAAGGAAAAAGAGCAATAGGGCAAGATGGCTTTAGGCCAAGGCACTCTACCATTAATCATATCACTCTTAGGCACTACATTGAAAATTTTGGGGACACTCAAGGAGAAGTCTTTTGTTGCTTTCAAAAAATCCTTTGATGATGTTCCTAGGGACAAGCTTTAGAACATAATGGAGGAACTTGGGATTCCAAATGAATATAAAGCAGTAGCTCACAAGCTTTATGAGTAAGAGGTAAAATCAAAACTAAAGAGGGTATTCGGCAATGGCATTGAAGTCAAATAAGGGTGTCATCTATCCCCCACTTTGTTTGGCTTATATATTGATAAACTAGAAGAACGGTTAAACAAAAACATTAGAGAGGGTATCTAGGTGGCGTGTTTCATGGTGAAGTCACTTTTGTATGCAAATGACCTTATTCTAATCGCAAAATTTGCCCATGATTTGAGAGAACATTTGAATGCTCTAGAGCTCTTTTTCCAAGAGGCCAAGATGTAAGTGAACACCAACAAGACCAAAGTCATGATTTTTTATTTGAAAAAGGAAGAAGCAATAGGTTAACTTTGTATTTGAGGGAATATCGTTCAAGATAGTAGAAGAATACAAGTCCCTAAGAATTGATTTTCACAATAGGCTCAATTGGAAGACATGTAGAACAAAAAGGATAAAAGGGGGATTGAGAGCTTCTTACCTACTTTAGAAGAAGTGTAAGAAAGCGGAGTTATGGGAATGGAAAACCAAGAACCCTTTTTGGTTTGTTGGTCATGTCGGTTGTCCTTTATGGATACGAGGTTTGGGGGAGTAGCATATCAAATCTCAAGTGGAGACAATTAGATAGAATCCAAAAACATCTAAACACTAAAAGTCTTAAATTCAAATCAGCAAATCTCCTATGAGATCCTTTTGGCTGAAGTGAGAATTTTTCTAATGGAAGCATCAGCAATAATTTGTTTACTATGCTATTTAAAAATGGTGGAAAACATGGATAAGCATCGTAGGCCCAAAATGGTTGTTGAGAACAATTTAGACTGTAGGAAGAAGACACAGATGAAGCAAAACAACGAGTGCATGAGTAAATAGGACATTAATTTGCAAGAATGGCCTAACACTGATGAAGAGCTTAAAAAGTGTGTTAGAAAAATTTAGGACTGTCATGTGGACAAAACAATTGGTTGAAAAAAATGCACTATATCAAAGAATTCAACCCCATGAAGGAGCGTGATGAAAAGGCATATTTGAAGACAACAATTAAGGGAAAGGCTTAGATTTTAGTTGCATAGTTGAGAACAAGTTCTCATCATCTTAGATGCGAGACAAGCAAATGGATGGTCCCCAAGGAAGATTGGGATGAACAAACTTGCATTTTTTGTAATGAAAGGGTAGCTGAAACTGAATGGCACTTCATCATAGAGTGTGCAATATATGAAAATATTTGCACTCAATTTGAAAACAATTTGCAGATGGACAATTTGAATGAGCTATTTGAAGAGGCAAGGCTTCACAAAACAGTGAGTTTCTTGATCAAGATTCATAATAGAAGAGCTGACATTGAAAAAAAACTTGAAAATGTGTTAATGTTGCCTCTTGGTCTTTTAGACCACTTGATCTCATGGACGTCATTTAAATTTCTTCATTCATTCATTCAATCACATTAAAGATCAAGACAAACTAACTATGCAACCCAAGCATAATGTAACATTCAATATTCGTGCAAAGGTAGATCAAGTGACTTATGCACTATGTTCCAACAAGGGGAGAATCCTTGGTAAGTTCCATAATTAGCACATAAAGAAGTTGGGGTCAGGATTTGTCCCACAAACTAAAATTTCCAGCACAAATCAAGAAAGCACGCTTGTGCTTAGATCAATGGACATACTTGGGGAAGAGGTGAAGATACTCTAAAAGTTGGCAATTTGAATGTACAAAGGGAACCACAGGGGCATTCCTCCAAAACACACAACCTTGGAGAACAATGATCTCTTGGAAAACTACCTAAGGCTGACATTTATTTGACAGTCAAATTGTACTGCGGCGTGTTGTTTCAGACCATGTTGCCTAAGACTATAGATATTGATTTAGTTCTAATGAACATGCCAAAGCTCGTCAAATTTTATAAGGTACAAGAGTTTCCTAAGCGGTCATCCACCCCAAATCTCTTCCAAAATGGGGGCGTTAAAAACTTTCCTCGCTTCGCAAACAAAGCTCTTTGAAGGGTAGGGCATGTTCATCAAATCACTACATTGTGGTACGAGAGCTATGCAGCTTATTTTGTCTATTTGATTGACTTCAGATCCCCTTTGGTTATAAATCGGGAAAACACCCTAATTCATGTATCTTTGATATCGATATAATCCAGAGAGCTATATAGTTAGCCATTGTACTTGCATTTAAATCTTTATTTCTGGAAACTGTTTTGACATAGAGGAACCTAAAACAATTGCAATCAAAAGTCGGCAGCCACTTGTATTTAACAGGGATTAAAAATGTAGATTTTAATTTCAAATTAATAAGCGTGCTGATTCCTAGAGAAGAATATGATGTGCTTATACAATATTCACGTCAACCAATATATTCTTATAAAGCATAAATTTACCAGGATGAACATTGTTGCGACTCTTTTGAAAGATGATGTATTCTGTTAATGAAGGGAAATATACGATTGTTTTGGCCTAGAAGCCATTAAATGCCAATTAGAAGACATCGAAAAAGTAACCATCATCGAAACAACTAACCACCTAATTAATAACACTAGATAGTGCAGGCATACAAACAAAACTTGCATCTCTAAACCTGGACGCTAAGACAATCAAGATAAGTTATAATCGAAGTAATAAGCATGATAATTCACCCATCTCTAAACTTGGACATTAAGACGATGATGACTACTCTCACCAAACTAATAAGGCATCATAATTCAGCCCTAATCTTTAACCATGGCAATATTAGGAGTCATCCAAACATTTGTCTCGCACCCCTACATAATCTGCAGCATGTGGTATGCTTAGCATGTAATAGGTATGATTGAAGAGGCAAGAATAATGGAAAAATAGTACTAAATCAATAAGTCGTCTGTATGATCATGGGCATCCAACTGGTAAAATAATGAATCAGTTGAGGATAATGAATGACTGACTCCTTCCCGTGGAATGGATAAAATTCTGCCTTCCACTTTGCTCTAAATCATTTTCCATTTAAGAAACAGATAATAAAAAATCAAACGGAATTATTTATCTAGTTAAAAATATGCTATTTACACGTAAAACCTGAATCAGTATGGAACAACTGACAACTGCATATCGGTAGTATTTAACTCCCTCATGGTGCTTAATGCGTAAATGAAGAAAAAAAAAATTCACATACTAGCACAAACTCTAGGATTTCTAATGGTTGGCAATTCAATGACTGCCAACTAACTATTCCATTATTAAGAAAGCATGGTCTTATGAGATGACTAGAAGCAATTATATAGACAATTCCAGCAAAATGTCACGTTATCACTTCTAGCCACTCGGTACCAAGTGATACTTTCTACATATACTTGATAAAGAATATCCTGACATGACACAGCATTCTCATTCAATGGGAAAGCACGGTTTAAATCATTTTCGTACAACATTTTATGAGAGCATTCCAGTGCGTATATCCGTTCAAAGGTAGCTCATAAGGATGACAGGACCTCTCTGAATCTCAACTACACTGCAAGATTCCTCCCTTAAATACTCCTATACCAGCATAAGTTAATATTTTTGTGCTCCATCATAAGTAGATACTCTGTCATAAGTAGAGTTGGAATCTTGAAAGTTATCATAGTTGCTAGGCGCCCCACCAAAAGTAGAGTTTGCACCTTGAAAGTTGCCATAATTACCAGGCACACCACCATAAGAAGAGTTTGAGCCTTGAAAATTGTCATAGCTTCTAGGTGCTCCACCAAAAGATTGAATTGGACCTTGAGAATTGTCAAAAGTCCTTGGAGGTCTTGGTTTTGCGTAGTCTGCAAATATCACCCAGCCATCCAGAAACTGCACAAAAAGAAACCATTGAGCTTCCCTACATGCACAATTGAATTCACAGCCCCATAATGTTTTAAGGAACATTTAATATTTTTAGTAAGTGAATGGCTAGATACCTTGCCATCCATACCCTCCTTGCCCTTGTCAGCTTCTTCCTGAGAAGCATATCTTACAAAGGCAAATCCTTTAGATACTCCAGACATTCTGTCAGTTACCACTCTAGCTGAAACAAATAAACAAGTGAGAGGTATACACACCTATCAAATTGAAATAATGACTACACTATCACGTGTACATATACACAACAGGAGCATCACACAAGTTCATAATGTTATTTTTAACCAAACATACCTTCTACGACTCGACCAAATTTTTCAAAAGCTGTTCTCAAACCATCATCAGTAGTGCGCTTAGAGAGACCTGCAATTTTGTGTATGTCAATGATTTGCCATAGCTGTGAAAATTTTCATATTTCAAAACCCCAGCCTTCATGCCCCGTAATGATTACTCTAATAAGCAGATACATTATTTGGCAGCAACCTTTAGTTGTAGCATTATTTTCAGGTGACGTAGGTTTTTACACATTTACAGCTAGGGAGGAAAATAAAGCAGAGAAAACACACTTCCCTCAAGTACTGCACAAATCTGCTACTCACAAACTCTTCCTACTGCTAATCAACTCATGCTACTCTCATCAACTCATGTTGATCACCAGCAACTACTGCTAATCACCAACAATTATCTTTTTCTATGATATAAGAAGCAGTCATCCCACATATTTATACTAATTTAGGTTTTGTACACAAGGTTTTCACAATCCATTATTAGATTGAATGAGGAGCTTCTCGACACACAGTGTATTTTGTTACCTTCAACATTTTGGATCACATTCCATGATCAAGATGAGAACAAATGATAATGGGATGGCAGGAGTAGCTCAGTAAAAGGTACATAAGATGTGAAGGAAAACATGAAGGCCAAAAAGCTTATTATACTAAGGAAGAAAATATTAAAAATTAAATTTATCAAAGCAAATAATAAAGATTAAAGCTAATAATAATTGAAAATTAAAAATATAGCTAATAATAAAATATTTAAAATTGACAATGAAGAACCGCCTAGAGGATGCAATGTCAAGAAAGAAGATTGAAAACCTAGAGAGATTTAAATAAGCAATAATATATCATTCAAATAGATTAAAGCACACAAATGAAGATAATTAAAGAGAACTAAAGAAACTAAACAAAGTGAAGAATAGCAGATAAAGTATGTGGGAATGAAACAAGATGTTGAAGTCAAGGGACAGATGTGGAGGATGCGTGTTAAGAATGAGAATTAGAAAACAAAAAATACAAAAAGGGCGTGGAAGAGAAAAAAGGCCAATGGTGAAGAGCGAACATAGAGTTGGATGTATTAAAAGATAACAAAAATTGAAAAAAGGGAAAGGGAGAAGGTGGAAAGTGACAATTCACATTGATTGGAAGATGGTAGGAGAAAAAAAGAGCCTCTTAACAAGGACCCCTTCTTCATAAGACATATCTGATCAAGCAACTAATCCCCACCAGGCCAAGGTTTTCCCTAGCCACACAATCAAAATTGAGATTTAGTGAGCTCTTGGCCGGACGGGACCATCTTCCCTATTCTCAATCATGTTTCATCTTGTCTCTTAGCCATCTATCAGGGGTTGAATATTTTATTATTAATAGTATTTTCAATTTTTAATTCTAATAAGTTTTAATCTTTATTTTTTGCTATAATTGATTTAATTTTAATATTTCCTTACCATAATACAAACCTTTTGGCTTTTGTGCCTTCCTTCACATCACATGCACTTTTTATTGCGCTACTCCTCCAATCCCACTATCATTTGCTTTCATCTTGATGATAAATCACAAGATGTGATCCAATTGATGATAACAAAATACACAACTATTCCAAAAGCCCTTCATTTTAATTTAGGTTTTTAAGGTTTCAAATTTTAGGGTATTTGCAATATTTTTATCCTTTTTTATTTTGATAGGATACTACATGAAGCGCATAAATTGTTAGGTTAGGTGACATTAACCTTGCAAAACTATGTCATTTATGTCTCCATGTTTCTTGGAAAGTGTCCTAGGGGGACACAAGAGAAATTAATTAAATATTGGAATATTGTAATTATATTTTCAAAAGGGAATTTAATGTTGATGGAGGTTACACATCACTATAGGACAAATTATCCCTTCTAGGCATCCACATTGGGAGCGTGAAAGACCTTGAGTGAGGCGCCCAAGTTTTAAGGGAAACAAGTGTCCATTGGTGTTCCATTTGGAAGCTGAAGAGTCACCAGAGCATCCTAAAAGGCAAAAGATGAAGAGGCTATGGGCTAGGCGCCCATGTTGGAGCCTTGTGCATTTTATTTAATATTTTATCATCATTTTTGGAGGTTTGGATATCATTGTGCTTTGTTTCTTCAGTTCTGATCTGCAATTACTGCAACCATTCCAAGGACAAAAACCCTTGTGAATAGTAGAGGAGTTGGATGACAACCTAGCTCTTCAATGGAGGACTTCATGACGGAGGTTCACTTGCACTTCAATGGAATTTGACGTGAATTTTCATGCTCAGAATTTCAGATCAGTTATCAGCAATTTTGGAGGGCAGATTTGATGCTAATTTGACCTAGGGTTTCACCCTACTGTGGAGCACCTAAGTTGCTATTGGTGTGCCTTGTTTTGGTTGGGCAAATTTGGCAAGATTGGAGGGTTTTGACAAGTTTCAAAGGTGGCAAACCCTTTCCTACAAACCAACAGGCCAACACTCCTTTGTGGTAGCGATTTTGGAGGCATTTCATCATATATTTGCATTCATCTTTGCATTTTGTGATAGCTGGAACAATTTGCCCAGCTAGAGTTAGTGTAGATCAACATTTCATTGCATATTTTGGATTGTAATTGGGGTTTCTTCATATCAGCAAACTACTGTACATTGTTGGGCATGTTTGGAGCCCATTTTATCTTGCATACATATTAGGTCTAATTTGTAGCAGCAGAACTGAACAATTCATAATCAGATTTTGGTATGTTTTGGATGGACATTTTGCTGTTTCATTTTGCTGGATATATTCATGTTTAAGGTTAGATAAATCTGCAATGTTATTTGAGGCAATTAGTAAAGATACATGTTGCTGTTATTGCATGTTTGAAATCAGAAATTTACATCAACAGTTAGGGATTCCAGAAGAAATTTTGAAGTGCAGAAATTTGTGTTTCAAAAATCAGAAAATTCATCTATATCCTAGTTGGGATATTTCAGTGGTATCAGAGTTTGGATCCTGCCAGCCTGGAGGGCTTGGGAAATCTTATCCTATTAGCATTCATGAGTATAAAATCAGCAGCTCAGTTCGCCATCAATTGGATGTGATTTGGCTCGGTTTTATCCTTGCATGTTATGTGGGAAAGGATTTGACCTATTCTTAGGCAGTTGTGAATCATGGGTTCCAAAGTTGTTGATGATATAATGGTTGCTTATGAAAGATACCTTGCACTTCCACAAGAGATTAGAAATGATCTCTCCTTCAATTGCTATATGGAGTATTGGATGAACACAGCAAGCAAAAGAGGAAATCAAAGAAACGTGAGCAGCCAAGTGTTGGGGACATCTTAAATAATCTTCAGCAAAAACTTATGTTGTCACAACAGAGATTAGCTCATAGCTTGCAGCGATATGAAGACTCCCTATCAAGACAATCTAGGCACTGTAGCAACTCATTCAAATCTACAAATGAAATATCCAGAAATCTCTATTATGAGTTTAACAAAGGTATGGATTGGACGAGTGGTAAATCAGCAGTCATTGATCAGCCTATAGGGGAATTGGAAGAGTGGTAAATCAGCAGTAATTGATCACCCTATAGGTGAACAAGGTTCTAGAACAGCCATTGAAGAAAAGCGTGTTGAAATTGTCCAAGTGATATGTTGGTGTTTCAAATATCAACAGATCAATTGAATCCTAAAGACTTGGCCAATGTCTTATGCTCAAACTCAAAGGTTGATTTGGCCAACTAACAAGATTCAGTCAAAGACTGAGATCTTCTGCACTTCTGGCTCTGCAGAACCAAGGTGGGTCAACCTATACAATGCCTAAAATTTAATTCACTTACACACAGACATTGCTTTTTATAGCAGATAATTCCCAATGAAAATACACTAAGAAAGTACTAACAACTTCAAATCTGGCTAAATTTTGGGTATATCAACACTTAATCAGCAATTGAAAAGCAAGATTCAACACAATACTTCAACCAAACAACAGGGATTTAAAATGATTTTGAATTTAAACATGTTTCTAAGATGCATCAAGCTGAACAACAGACCAATGCCTAATTCTAAGTCATGGAGTCAAACACATAAAAAGAATTGATCAGCAAATTAAACTTAACCAGTGGATTTAAATTGTTAATGCATTGCATCAACAGATCCTCTTACGTTATCAATCAAATTCTGCTTATCAGATCCAACCTACACACTTCAATCACAGTCATCTACTCAAAGCATTTTAACCATTTCATTGAAATAGAATAATAAACAGACAAAACAATCTCATGAAATTTGAGATGACAAACTCAAAGATACTCTGTATTCTTGAATTCATATGATTAAACTGTACAAGTTTGGAGACAATTTGAAGACATTCATGAATGTGGAAACACTTTGAAGACATTCATGATTTACCTGCACAAACTAGCTGATATTTGCTCATAAAATTAGAATGTACAGCTTACAGATTCAGTATATGACTCAGAACTTAACATTTTCTATCTACCCAGCCCCATACAAGAATTTAGAACTCTAGAACAATGAGAAGAGAAGAGAAGAAATAGAAGAAAGGAAGGCTCCAGAAGAAAATCTGCAGATGCCATTTGGCAGCTCCATTCCCGTTGATTCACAAACTTGCAAAGCTTCTCTCATCTCTCTTCCTTGTAACCAATTCTGCCTCCAATTCTGCCTTTGTCTTGCAACAGCAAATTCACCATGTGGAGAATCTCCATCCATTTTACCAATAGTTGAGAGAAAATATCTTTTCCCAGTGGAAATCCTTTTTTTTGTTCTTTATTTGGTGTAGGTGCAAATAATGTTTTAAATGCTTTATTTGAAACATTCACTTAGTAATGAAATATTTTCCAGCACATGCACCTCTGTTTTATTTTACACCTAAGTGTAAAATAATCACAGTACCTTGCTATATGTGCTTTAAAAAACTCACATGCCCCATAACATTCACCTGGGCAAATAAAATATTCACCTGTGCACATCTGACCTTCATGTATATTTAAATTATTTTTCCTTTGATATTTTATTTTACTTTATCAAAGTGAAAGCCCTTTAAAAACTCACCGAGCAAGTGAGGATTTTTACCCGTGCTGCACAAGTCTTAAATATTTCACTTAAAATATTTATTTACTCTTCAGGCAAAACACATCACCTTATATCTCCCCTTTAATTTTCACCTGTTTTCTATCTCCCACAGATAGAAATTCTTCATCTAAAATATTTCACCCATCATATTTCATTATACAAAGCACTTTATTTTAAAGTCTCCATCACTTTAAAATAGAAGGGAATTTAAAAATTATATCGGGCCCCCCTTTTAAAACTTTCAAAACCTTTTACTAGCAAAATTTTAATTTTGCTTTTGCTTTTGAACTTTAAAAAATGAGCTTTCTTTTAAAATGTTAAAGCATCAGGCCCCTTTTAATGTTTCCAACCTTTCATTTTCCGGGACCCACATCTGCCAAATGTCAGCATTTCGCTAACTCGCGGGAATTAACTGGTGTGCATCTTAAACCTGCAAAATCGCAAGGAACAGCCAAGATATGGCTGCATTCTACCTTGTTTCTCCACTGTTGATCTTCCTTTGTTTTTGCATTTGCCCTAATCTGCACTCTTCTTCATGTGCTCAACTGCTCTGCAACTTCTATGGTTCGAGCCCTCTGTTGTTTTGATGGATATTCGATACAAACAGAAGCTCAAAGAAAAAGTGAGCCCAATTTGCAACACTCGAGCTCTCCATGAGATCACATTTATTTGGCATTTGTTTGTAAAGTCTCTGAAGATTTTTCAATAAACCCATCGTGCATACCCTGATTCAAGCCGACCCTTCTCTACGTGGTGGTGCTCTCATTATAGTTTTCTTGAAGGCTTGTGTATATATCTTAGCGCCTCATGGCCTCCCGGCACACTGGCTGCCCCATCCGCAATATCAACAGCTTTGATGCATTTTTACCTATGTTTTAACTGTTGTGCCAATCTCCATTTGGCCCACGCCCTAGCCATTTTGCATTCGCTTAGAAGTTTCAATAGTCTTTCAATAAACTAATCTGTGCGTTGGTGGATATCCATGCGCCCTCACTTGTTTTTTTGTCTCATGTTGCACAGTTGCCTCTCAGAAGCTTTCTCAACAAATTCATTTATGGTGAAGGTTGCACGCATTGGTATTTCCATGAGATCACATTAAAGAAGGCATTCCTCCCAATCTTACGCGCCATGTCTATGATATCCCATTTCAAACTACTTATGAGCCAGCCCCTTTTGAAATGCGTCTGCCATAAGATCAATGCCCTCTTCTTGTTTGCGCCATCTCCATTCCTAGCTTGGAAGTTTCAAAAGGATTTTCAACACATTTAATATGTATATACCCTGCAGCTCGATAGCCCTGCTGCCATCCCTCTATTCTTGTGCGCCTTCTTCTTTATGCGCAGCTATTCCCTTCATACTCTGGTGTGCTTGTTGCTCATTCACAATGCCTCTTCACTTTACAAACCTTCTTCCTTGTGAAGGCTGCGCACTTTAACTGTATCTTGCTCAAAAGTTTATAAAACTTTCAAACAGATCCATTTTGTGCATACATTGTTCAATGCAATTGTGTTCATCTGAGATCCTCCTTTTTTTTAAAAAAAAGTTCATATGCACTATCTGTGTTGCGCCATGTCTTTCAAATCCCCTTCTTCAATAAGCATGAAATGGTTGTCCCAGTAAATTGTTGGCGCGAGTTCTTTTCAAATGCATTTGCCTGATGGCTGCTCCCATTGGGGCCCGTGATATTCCCTTCCAGGCACAAGTTGACTCTCCAAATGTTTCCATCACTGCCTTTTTGGTATCCATTGATCCCTTCTTTCATTTCCATTTGCTAGGAAGTCTTTAAAGCCTTTTCAACATATTTATTTTGTATACATTCTGCATTTTATTTGCAAACATAAAACATCCATGTAGCAGCTTCCACAAATGGCAGCGCCTTCTCTCTTTTATCTATCCAACTTCTTTGAGAGTGCCGCTTTCTCCCTTGGGTTTGCTAGAGAGTTTTTTAAAAGCTTTTGAACAAATCTATTTTGTGCCTTTTTGCTGCGCGGCTTTTGGGACTTCTTCAAATCAGTTCATATGCCTTTGATTCGTTGCCAAATAAACTTGCTTGAAAGTCTCTAAAGACTTTTTGAAGTCTTCTATACAATGCCAGGCATGGTGGAAAGAACATAGAGCTTGGAGCACATTCTTCACAGCTCCATTTACATTTGCTTGAAAAGTTTTTAAGATATTTTTAACAACTCTGTTTTTTGTGTACATACAGCTAGGTGGCGTGTTGCATTTGGCATTCTCTCCATAGCATTTTGTCAAGCATGTTGTGCGTTCCTTGCTCCATGCTTTATCACTGGCACTGAGGTTACTTATATCATCTACAACCCACAGAACATGCTCTTGCAGCCTAATGAAAGCTCCTTCAACATATCAGTCTCCTCTGATTTATAATGAATCTAATCTGATACCCATCACACATTTTCCGCCTCCCTTCTATTCAGCAAGCTGCAATAGCTTCAAACTTTCCAAATTACGATGACCCAAGTGAAGAAATTTCAACCTACTAATCTTCCTCAGCCCATCTTGTCTATGAAAAGTCAAAATTTCGAGCTCACAACATTAAGGTTGTGCCCTTTCTAAAGTGCACCTGTATATTAAAATGCAACTACTCCCCAATCTCCAAACTTGGAAGAGGCTCTCCAAATTGTCCTAAACTTGGGTATTAACTATGAACAGATTTCAAAAGCAAGAGGTGTCATAACAGCTTATTCCATTGTCCTCATAGAACACCAAATATTAATTCTATCAATGCTCTCTCACATATTTGAGACACTGCATCTGTAAAGCAAGCTCCATTTGTTCCATTGCTCCCTAAATATTCCATATTACACAAGAACACAAGTGCTAGTACTATTGCTCAAAAAGTGGAACTCTCAAGGTGCAAGCCATTCTTGATTTTCACAGTTTTAGAAAAAAGCCTTTTTAAATGATCCTTTTCAACATCGTGTAGCTCATTCAAATAACGGAGCAAGATTTGATAGTGTTCTGATTCAATTTCATGGTGACTCAAATGCAGCACCATCTTCAACTAGTGAATGGAGGAAGTCTGTGATGATGGAAAATAACAACCCACTGATGAAATGGTGGATTTGAGATTCACATCTTTCATAATCAAAGTGTCATTTCAACAAGAGCATGTTGGGTCCCCATGTGGGCCTGGCCTAAAAATTTCTCATTTTCAAACAAGTTTTACCCTTGAATTGATCTGGCACTACTTTTGAATGTTTTTGGAGTGAAAACATGAACTGGGTCATCATTAAAGCTTACTTTTTGGCACATTTGTAGAATGGTGAAAACAGGCCAAGTGGGCTCAAGAATTGGCCTGGGAAACCGGTCAAATGATCTCCTGGAGACATAAAAACTTGCAGGCATGTAGACCTTAGACCCGAGAATGGAGTGCAACAGACGGCTCGAAGAAACAAATCACGAGGTGAAAGATATTAACTGTCAAAGTTGCTCAGTTGAAGTTTTCTACAATTGCAGCAGTTCAAAACCAATTAAAACTCACCCAATTGCCATTTTGCAAAAATACCAAATCAACTCCTGGCGAGCTGCCATTGGACACAGTAGTTCATTTTGGAACAATGAGCACGTGCAAGAGGTATTTTCTTGAATCATCACCCATCACAAGATATTGAAGGTCAAAGTTGACCTCTCAAAAAGGTTTCTGGAAATGCAGGTGCAAAACTGAATAAATTCCATTTGGTTTTGATTTGTTAAAAATAGCAAATCAAATCATGAGGCTTTGAAACCTGACATGTGAACTCATCTTGGTATAGAGAATAGAGAACAACAATCGTTTTGGCTTGACAGTCATCTGGTTGCAAAATGCAAG
Organism: Sequoia sempervirens; assembly: GCA_007258455.2. Classification (NCBI taxonomy): domain Eukaryota; kingdom Viridiplantae; phylum Streptophyta; class Pinopsida; order Cupressales; family Cupressaceae; genus Sequoia; species Sequoia sempervirens. The sequence continues at coordinate 383,006,814 of VDFB02000003.1, read as the reverse complement.
CTCAAACAAGAGGCTACCTTGCAAAACTGAAAGTTTGCAAACAACAGAAAAGTGTCAAAACCCTCCAGCTTCACTTTTCGAAACCCTGACAAAACTCATCGTAGGAAGCTAAAAATTGACATGCCTGCTCACATATGTCACATGAGTGGGTGTGCAAAGGGGTTTTGCACGAAAATCAACTGGCTTCAAATTACGACCCTCCAAAGTAGGTCATTTGGGCATATTCATCAGGTGCACTTTTGGAAGTGTAGAGGCAAAATTTCGAAATGGGCATCTCAAATTTGCAAAATTTGAGAATGCCATCATGATAAAAGAAGAATTGCTTCCTTGTAATCAGCCACAAGAAGATATGGATACTACTACTACTAATGATCCATCTCTTGAGCATAGCATTACCGCATTATCTCTACATCATAGTGGCAAGGAATGTGATGAGCAAAATGACTTGGGTATATTGGATTATAGCTCTTTTGCATGTCATGATGGAGAAGTTCAATTTAGGGTTGAACAAAGATGATGTGGAAGGATGTGTGGAAAAGAACATTATTTTCAAGGAGCTGGCTTGTTAATGATGCAGCTCTAGCTTCAAGACAAAAATTAGATGAAGAAGATGTCAAATCAGAAAAACAGTCATCCATGGCCGTCACACCTATGAGGTGGTTTTCACATGAAAATGCAAATTTCAGTTATGAGATGGATGATACAACTTTTGGTACAGTCAATGAGGGTATGCATGAAAGGATGTTCATGGGACAAAGCTACATACAAGGTATGTCATTCCTTGGTAAGTTCAATGGTCCTTGTTTCATGCACATGATCACATTTGATGACTACCTATTGGAGTTGTATGAAAAACATTTTGTTGAAGAGCTGATCATAAGGACTAAGGGATGGCCTAGTAAGAAGATCCTACAGTTTGATAATGTATGGTTTGTCATAGATTTTACACTTTAAAGTTGGTCTGAAACTATGGGACTCACATACAAGGATGAACCAATGATGTTGAGAGCTTGTGATAAGAATGCAACACCTAAAGAAAATGAAGTTGTTCTCACATGCTTTCAACAAGATGAGGGTTCACTTCTTACATCAACCAATAAGGAGTACATGTGTCTTTATAATGACCACAAGGAAGAAGGACATGTTGTCGCCAAAACAATGATGATTGATCAAATTTATGAAGGTGATGTTGAAGACAAATCAGAAATGTTGCATGGAGATTTTGGGTCTCATAAGTCACATCACTTGGAAGGGCAATTGAAGGTGAAAGATAGTCAAATTGTGGCAGCCCTAACTCACTTTGATGATATTCATAAGATGATGGCAGATTTGTGTTGGAAGGCACTAAGTGAGCATAAAGGACTTGAAGGAGGTATATCTCTTGATGACTTGCACACACTCAAGGAGGCTTTGGTGGTCGTAAAGTCAAACTACCTAAACTTACTTGCTGACAGAGATCGTCTCCTCACACTTGGTGAGATATACTCAGATGCTTTGAAAAGAAAGGAGGAGGAGGTGGACAAGCTCACCCTTGAGCTTGAGGATGCAGTGGATTCTTTGAGGGGCACTCAAAGGGCTCTCCAAGAATCAGAAGATTGTGAGGATAAGCTTTGTTGGAAGATGACAAAGGGTGGAGACATGGAGGAAGGACATAGAGGATCCCGTGAGGAAGTCATGAAGATAAAGGAGATCTACACACACGAAGATTTAGCTTGCAGCCATGGGGCAGAAATTATGGCACATGACACAACTGATTTTCGATAGAAGACATCCCTTCAACCTGCACTACTGAATGAGCACCCATTCATGGAAAGAGAGATGATTGAGATTGAAGAAGACGTCACACTAAAGCATGAGATAAGGACTGATTTTTTAATGTATGACAGCAGTCCCTTATCTTCAAATTGTCATGTTAGCCAAGAGGAGCAGCCTTAAGGCTTATGATTTTCATGGAGAAACTCATATTGGACCGGCACTTGTTGGAGAACATGCAACGATGAGGAAGGAGAAGTTTCAGTGATCAAAGGCACTACAAAAAGGTATGATGAAGTCCTGATTTTCTGTTTTATGACAGCAGTCATATTTCCATATATAAGTTATAACCATGAGATAACAGCTATGTCACATGAGGGGAATGGTGTTGAGGGATCTCCCAATGTTGGCACTCAAGATGTAAGCGTCGAATACAAGGAATGTATTGTGGATTCAAGGCACAAAGCTTCTGATTGTGCATACCATATTATGGAAGATGTGAAGAAGACACAAGACATGTGTGATGGGTGGTTACAAAGAGCTAGGAGGGCAAAGATATTGGCTGCCTTATTTTTGGGACTTATGGCACACATCATGGATGCAAATTCGAATGAAGATACTATGGAAAGAAAGAAGACTTCTTCTATGCTTGGCACTCATTTGGGAGACAAACATGAGATCTTATTTGTGTGTCCAAGACACAAGGGAACCAAGTTAGTACGACATGTCATGAGAGAGGCAAAGAAGACTCAAAGTATGTGGCATATGAGGAATGAGCCTTGTATGGTGGCCAAGCAAGTGGAGCAATCAGATTTGAGGTATGATTCAGAATTCTTTGTTTGTTCACGTAGCTTGCTTTGTGAGGATTTGGTGTCACCTCTTTTGAAGAACCATTTGAAGGCTCACATCATAGACTTGGATGGCATTATGGAGCATACACTTTGTGGATCAGCCACTAGTATTATGTCTTCATATGTAGATGGAGATATGGGTAATGCAAATTTGGTTTGGTCTTTGATCATTCATGGAGCACTTGAAGAGTTTGCTTGTGATGAGTCTCATCATGTTGATGACTCTCTAGTAAAGTATGTCGCTGCTCTATTTCAAGAACTTATGATGCATGCCATGGAGACACTTGCCTTTATTGGGCATACTTGGGAGGTGAAGCTACACTTTGACACAAGGTACGGAGGTATTGCTATAATGTTTGGTTTTGAGTTACTAATGCTTGTGTTCCAGCTGAATTATGTCATAGGGACTGGGCGAAAGCATGAAGATTTTGGCCTTCCTGCCCTAGTTCAAGAGGATCCACTCCATTCTCTGTTAAGGGATGACTGTTCTACCTTATGGCACATGGAAATCCTGCAGGCTACATGGAGGACAGCAGCTGTTTGGGTGCTTTGTAGTGGTTTGGATCATCTCTTCATCATTGGGGAATGGCGTATGGATGATACTCTAACATCATATGACATTGGCAATGATATTTGCACTCACTTGGATCTGATTTTCAGTTGGGAGGTTGCTGTTCTGATTAATATCAGCAACATAGGAGGGGCTAAAATGTTCTTCTATGTATCTACAAGGGGCATCTTGCACATGCATGGGGAATCCTTCGAAGTTGGAGAGTTAGTTGATGTCGATAGTTCCTTGAGGTACATCTATCTCCTCAATTTTGATAAATGTGGTAGTATGATGATATGGGATTTAAGTGGTGGTATGCTTGTCATTGCTTGAGGAGAAGCAATTTCGGGAAGGGAGGATTGTAATGTCCCTTTTGAAATCGAGCGAGGAGAAAATAAAGAAAAATAATAATATTTTATTTTGGCACTCAAGGAGGAGGATTAAATAACATTTATTATGACTGTTGGTGTTGGCAAAATATTTTATATATTTTTATTTGGGCTTGGGCAGCCCTTTTTGGAGAAATAAGGAAGAAAAAAATAAATAAAATATAATAATATTGAATTTCACATTAAAAATAAAAGAAAAAAGAAAAATTTGAAATAAGAAGTTGGCGCCCAAGTTGAGAGATTAAAATAAAATAAAAACAAAATTTAAAAGGTGAAAAGTGGCGCCCCAAATTGGGTCGGCCAAGCTGGTGAAAAAGGGGTTGAGTGATATATATACAAGATCATTTTCGGAGGTTTGGATATCATTGTGCTTTGTTTCTTCAGTTCTGATCTGCAATTATTGCAGCCATTCCAAGGACAAAAACCTTGTGAGTAGTAGGATTTGGACGAAAACCTTGCTCTTCAATGGAGGACTTCATGACAGAGGTTCACTTGCATTTCAATGAAATTTGATGTGGATTTTCATGCTCAGATTTTCAGATCAGTTATCACTTATCAGCAACTTTGGAGGGCAGATTTGATGCTAATTTGACCTAGGGTATCACCCTAATCTGGAACACCTAAGTTGTTGTTGGTGTGCCTTGTTTTGGTGGGGCGAATTTGGCAAAATTGGAGGGTTTTGACAAGTTTCAGGGGTGGCAAACCCTTTCCTACAGACCAGCAGGCCAACGCACTTTTGTGGTAGGGATTTTGGAGGCATTTCATCATATATTTGCATTCTGTGATAATTGGAGCAATTCACCCAGCTAGGGTTAGTGTAGATCAGCATTTCATTGCATATTTTGGCTTGTAATTGGGGTTTCTTCGTATTAGCAAACTACTGTACATTGCTGGGATTGTTTGGAGCCCATTTTATGGTGAACTTGCATACATATTAGGTCTGATTTGTAGCAGCAGAACTGAACAATTCATAATCAGATTTTGGCATGTTTTGAATGGACATTTTGGTGTTTCATTTTGCTAGATATATTCATGTTTAAGGTTAGATAAATCTGCAATGTTATTTTAAGGCAATTGGGAAAGATATATGTTGCTGTTATTGCATGTTTGAAATCAGAAATTTACATCAGCAGTTAGGGTTTTTAGCAGAAATTTTGAAGTGCAGAAATTAGGGCAGAAATTTGTGTTTCAAAAATCAGAAAATTCATCTATATCCTAGTTGGGATATTTCAGATGCGAGCCCAATAGATGAACTAATACCTAAAGAAGATTGGGAAATGAGAATGTGCCTATTCTCCAGCAAATGGGCGACAGAGTCACAAGTGCCATCACGGAGTGCACAGCCTACAAGGATGTCTACATCCAATACTAAAACAACCTGAAAGTAGACAATTAACTGCAGCTCTTAGTCCCTTAGACTACTTGACCTTGTGGACATCATTAAAATCTTTCATTGATTCAATTTATTTACAATTGGATTAAAAACTAGTCAATGCACATTTAACCAGAATCTGTCAACGGTAATAAAAGCTCTTAACAAGCATCTATAATTTAAATCTTCAGCCTTAACAACTCAATATTGAAAATCAAAAATCAAGCTAGGTTTAAAGTTTAGTTTTACACTTGTACCAAAATATACACTCCTAACAACCATCCAAGGGTAAGGTGGATAATTCCTACATTACATATTCAAATTAAACTAAATTTAAATAATAAATAAGAATAAGTCAAACAAATCCTAATTCCTCACTTTTTAATCACATTAAACTTTAAAGATCTTTACAAAAATGAAAATGACTTCATGGAAATCAAATCTTAAACCACTATCTCTTATTCTACAAAAAAAAATAACTGATAAATGAAAACTAAAAAATAAACAAATAAAGGGATTATGCTAATATCCATTTGTGATCAAAGTAAGGTCAATACAAATCATAGAAGTAATAGTTACAGCCAAATAATAGTAAAAGTTCAAAAAAGACAAAGATGTGGATTGGGATGAGGTCAAATAGTAAAAGTGAATGGACTTTCAAAGTGGATCCCATTTTGTATAAATTTAATCTATTCAATTCATAAAAATATCAATTAAAAATTTAAAACCAAAATTTTGAAAGAAAAAAAAAGTGGTATGAACTCAAGTTTTAAAAGCAAATAGGCTTTCAAAGTGGAGCCAATGTTCAGATATACTTTACATAAGAATTAGAACGAACCTACATGTAAAATGGTATGTGCTCAAGTGGTAAAAGCAAATGAAATTTAAGCTGAAGCCCCAAGATCAAACCTCAAAAGACGTAATAAACTATTTAAACCGGGCACCATCCAACATGACAGCTGTGACATACTATAGACAAAGCTTGGGACAAGTCCTGGATGACTTTGACCATAGAGATACAATCAATCGAAGCATATAAGCCAAATGTTGCCACCCAAAAAAAACGAGAATTTACCACAAATAAGCATTAAATAAATAAGAACCTCAAATGCTCGTGAAATGCCTATAAATTAATAACATTATATTTTAATCCAGTGGACCTGACAGAGGTTGAAAACTGGTGCAATGCCAGGTAAATTTGATGTTGTAGACAGCAGAGTTTGTTCTCTGCCCATCAACATGATGGAATTAATGCTGTAGTTTACCGTCCATATATGAATTGGATGACCTTAATTCTTCACCCATGAGTTTGACGGTCTTAACAAGCTAGCCCCCCTGTAACTAAACAGCTGTTGTTTATTAGAGTCCAAAAAGGTTAGAACCATGTGCAAACCTGGGTGAATTGAGTGGTTTTCATAGCATTATTTTCCCTATGTCCATGAATGTTAGAGCATTAATGGTGTAGTTTACCCTCCATTCATGAATTGGACGACTTTAATTCTTCGCCCATGAGTTTAGCAGTCTTAACAAGCTATCTCCCCTGTAATTGAGCAAATGTTAATCAGATTCCAAAAACGTTAGAACCGTGTTCAAGCCTGGGTGAATTGAATAATATTGATGGCATAATTCTCCCTCCCGTGAATGTTACAGCATTAATGGTTTAGTTTACCATCCACCATGAGTTTAAGGGCCTTCATACTCCGTCCATGAATTTGAACATGCATGGGACAGACAGAATGGCGTGGTTAGCCGTCCACCCATTGCATAGCATGACATATGAAGATCCACGCTCAATGAGACTCTAATTGATTCTAAAACATTAAAGATGGGGCTCCAGAACTTCTAAAGGGAGTTTATTTTCATCCCTATTAAACAAACTGCAATGCCTAAATTTTAAAACTCTGTAACGATTAAAGCGTAAACTAAAAATCACTAAAACAATAAAAGCATAACCCTAGAAGCTAAGAAAATGACTAGGTACTAAAGCAATAAAATTGAAAGCATACTAACTCACCGCTTACGAAGAGCTTAGGCGATGGCTCCGGCACCTCTGCAGTCGATTCAAGCCTAACCCCAAGGCTGCTGCTGTTTATGGGCATGAATTTTGAGGCTACGCAAACATCCCTCCCCATAATAAGCCTGCCAAATGTAGTGCTACTTAACAGACGTCGTAGAGCCATTTTAAGCAGGTGTAGGAAGATTTTACCAGAGGTTTCGTGTTATATTTGGAGGCAAATAGATGGTATGTTCGCGAGGATGGGAAAATTAAGAGAGATGGACTCTACTCACTTGCAGAAGAATTAAGAAGCTTCTGCAATAAGCTTTTAGTGTGTCGTAATATCTAGGGTTTTTAGGGCGCTCAAAAACCCTATAACTTTGGGTTTTTTTTATATCTCGGAGTTACTTGATTGTCAAAATTGTCAGCCCATTTTTGTCAGAATTATTTGTACCCTAACAGGTCGGTCATTAATACTCTAGGGTACATTACCGCCTATTGGAGTTTCAATTGAGCATTTTCCAATAGGGGATTAATCCATTTTTTTTTATTTTTTTAAACATTATATATTATAATTAAGAATTAGTATAGATATCTTAAATAGATATTCTATTTTATTTTGAATGTATTGTTTATTTTGAAGATATTATATTTATTATTAAATATTAATATGTTAATGGGAAAAAAGCTATCAAATTTAAAATAAAAGGTAAGATTTTTTATTAACACATTAATGTTATTACATTCCACCATTTTCTATAATTAATTGATAGGCTACACATAGTTGGAAGTTTCACCTCAAACCTATTGCATGCTAGTATACAATCATTGCCGGTCAGTATACAACTTATTTTCAACGGTAAACAAGTTTAACTTTTGCAAATAATTTAAATCATTATTTTATAGTATGAGCATCGTAGCAGTTATTGAAGAATTTATGATGGATAGTGATCGTTTCCACAAAAGGATATAAAAGTCATGGCAAATCCTAACATGGGAATTGGACATTCCAGCAGATGACTAACATCTTCTTATGGTCATTCATTTACATTGTCAAACCAGGGAACGTATACTTGAAATGGAGCGGCACTGTATGTGCACTAAGAACCAGTTTCAGTCACGATTTACCAAAAATAAATGCTTGGAAGGAATTCTACTTATGTTGCAGGAATGTAATGTAAAGTCTTTTTAACTTAAGCGTAACTTAATCAAAGCAGAAATCATGACAACTATTACTAAGAAACAAACTATGAACTGGCCTTATGCTACAGGAACAACTACAAGGATGGATTCTCGATGCTACAAGAACAATATAAGATTGAGTTTGCGTTGAAACTTCAAGAATGAAATCTAACTTATAATCAACATAAGATAAATAACTAACTAACTACAGATACTCACTAAGTGGGCCCCCTTAGCAAGCATCAACTAGTTTACAGATACTCACTAAGTGGGACCCCTTTATTCATAAACTTGGAACCATATACATTGATTGTTCTGCTCATAAGAAAACTAACACAAAACACTGTTTCTCATTATAATCTAACTTTTACACATCATGTTGCTCACTCGCGCAGGAGGAACACTTATTTATATCAGAAAAGCAACTAACTACCTAACTCTAACAGAGAAAGACGTGGACATAAGTGCATCCTGAAATCGAGGAACAGACTTCTCATAAATGAAAGTATATCCGTTCAACACGATTTAGAAAGAATTTAGCATTCCACTCTTCCTAGATTAATGATCATTTAGATTTCCTCCCAACGACCCAATCAGAGAGTCTTTGTTGGAACAACTCCCTCAATGTCGTGCTAGAAATGGACTTTACTGCAGGGCTGAGATCTGTTGCGCTTTGACTCGTTCGTGCTCCCTTCAACAACCTGCGATGCACATGGCAACAAAAGCGAAATAAAGCACGCGTGGAAAATAACACGATACACATTCATTATTCACATATTAAATCTATTTCATTATCCAAAAACCACATGCATTATATCAGTCATTCAGGAGGTCAAACATGGTAATTAATATAGACACATAGAGATGTTAAGTTGCAGGAATATAGGAATGTATTGCTATAGGATACTACTGAATTTTAGATAAAAGTCTTTAATCAAAGAGTTAAAACAACCATTAGCAATAAGAGTAAGGGTATTAAAATACATCATAATATTCAAATTATGAGCATATTTCAAGCTCATCATTTGCCCCCTACTTATCCCAATGATGCTCCTCCAGCATTAAGCTTTCAAGTTGTTTCTCTAAAATCAGTGGGAGTAGTATGGCCCTGTAATGAAGTTCCAAATTTGTAGTAGAAACCTCTGAAATTTTGCCATCTCTCATACCTGCAGGTTTTTGTATCCTCATTAACATCTGTAGCCTGATAAGGGTAAAGTGGCCACATTAAAACTAGAGGTCAAAATGTTAATGGCAACCATAACTCAAACCTCTTATGGAGACCAAGCTGCATGTACTTCTATGTCCTTCTGATGGCTACTTTAAAGTTCAGAGGGCTATGAGGCTTAGATTTCCTCAGACCAACAATTAGTTTTTCCCATCTTGTTTCAATTCTGGAAGATGAAAGCTTCCAAAACAGATATGGTTGGCCTTTGAACTCATCATACACTTGCTTCCTAATATCAAATATTTTCATTCTTCTTGTTCGATCATTGAATCCACACACAACAGTAAGCCAAGTTCTCAGAATTGTGTGGGGATCTGAACTTTTAGGTCGCAGTGGAATAGGTTCATTCCTTTCAGCCTCTTCATAAGCCTCTAATTGTCTTCCATAGTTAGTTTCATTAACCGCCCAAGACATGAGTGATCTCAGATGAATGTCACCAATAAAGAGAAGTGGATTCCACTCTATTTCAAAGGGAGTTATCAAACCATGCAAATAAAACTCACATAAGGAATTTTTCAACCAGCTAGGTGCTACCTGATATGCATCATAAAATTCCTTGGCTGTGTGAATAATAGGGTCTAAATTTCTTAAAATTCTCATCAATTGAAACCAAAGAAATTGCTCTTTAAGGCACATTGCATATACCCTAGGTGGTGGTCTACATTCCATAATTTTATCAGTTATTTTCATCATTTCATCCATTTTCTCTTTCATTTTGTGAATTTCCTGCTTTTGCCTTTCAATTTCTTCTTTTCTTCCTCCCAAAAACTTTGTTGAATTTTAGTTTTAGCTAAATGGCGAAAACTCAAAGTTTGAAATGTAACAGGCTGCCATGTAGTCCTAAGATATTCCAAATATTCAATCAATAATGTTCTTTTATAAACAATCATTGCTCGGCAAGTTGCAAGGGGTAATGGGGTTTCGTTGGACACTTCAGACTGCCCAAGTTGTTCTTCCTCTTGCTATAGGAAGGATTCTTGTTGATGCGCAGGAAGAGATTGTGCTTCTTCTGAAACTTGCCTAGCCGCTTCAGCCAAGTCATCAAGACTTGGCATCCCCCTTCCATTACCACTACCATGATGTGCTTCTTCAACTTCCACTGTCTCAATTTGCATTTCCCCAAGAATAACTGATGTTCTTTGTAGAACATTCTTAGATACATTCTAAGAAACATCATGACTGGATTCTTCAGATTCCTCAGAAATTACTATAATTTTAGGTTGAGCAGGGGTTGAGGTAACTTTACGTTGTTTCCTTGATGAAGCTCTTTTTGGCAATGTTTCACGAGTAACAGCTGTTGGAGACATTTTCGTGGCCTTCCTCTTTCTAACCCGTCTAGAGGATTCAGACTCAGCAGGAGAGGATGATAGTGATACTGCAGTGGCAACAGGTGTTGCTGTAGGAGAAACTGCTACAAGGGAAGGTGTTGTAGGAAAGAGTGGAGTAGAACATTTTCGCTTTCAAGCATGAGGGTCAGATTCTGGGGTTTTCTCTGCCCTAGATGACTCTCCTACCTTCATTTTCCTTTTTTCTTTTCTAGCAGCAGACCTAGTTTGTACTTGGGTAGAGGGCTCTGGTGCGGAGGCTGCAGGACTAAGTGTTGCAGGAGCAGATGATTCTTGCTCTACTTCCCTACTTGTGGATTCTACTATCTTTTTCTTTTTCGTGTGCTGCACAGGGAGTGCTCTAGGAGGCTCTGGAGGTTGCAGACCCTTCCGGGCAACAAATTCTTGCCAAGAAAGGGGTGATACATCCCTCAGGGAACGTTCGATCAAGAGTTTAATGAGGGAATGATAGGCGATAGAGTTGTCCCTACCCCTCTGGGTTTCATGGGCACATTGTTTCAAAAGGTTTAACAAAAAATTTGGAACATGACAGCTAAACCGTGCCTCATATGACTCAACAGTTTAAAATGATAGGAATGCAAATAGGAAAAACGTCCCTCACAAGTCAAGTACCTGATTATGAAGGTGGCATATTTCGAGTCTAGAGGAGGAAGTGACACTCGTTTGTATCCTTATTTGGAAACCTGATTATGACTCAACAGTTTAAAATGATAGGAATGCAAATAGGAAAAATGTCCCTCACAAGTCAAGTACCTGATTATGAAGGTGGCATATTTTGAGTATGGAGGAGGTAGTGACACTCGTTGGTATTGTGAATTCTGCCCTAGCAAAGACAGCATCTGAAGAAAAATTTTCTCCTACTGTCGAAAGCCCAGTTACTTCTGCAATCTGCTCTTCTGTAACGGCTATTGTCAAACCCCACACTATAGCTTCTCCCTTTGAAAGGGTTCTCAAAAACTCACCTGCAACTTCCTCATTGAAAGAATCTAACCTCAAAATAATTTAGCCATCTGCAATTGTTGAATGCCTGAACCGTTTGAGGATTTTGTGTCAAAATTTCATGAGATACAGGCTCATGTCTTACTAACTGGCCACCCATATTCACAAATTATCCCAGCTGAGATTCTTGAAACTCAAACTTTTTCTAAAAATTTAAAAACAAAATTTTGCTCTGCTTCTTTCCGCCTTGCCATCACTTTTCTTTACTTTTCCAAGAATGACTCAAAAGATAATTACATAAAATTATTGTTAAGAACTACCCAAATCAAACAGTTAATTGTTTTTTAGGATAAAACACGTAGTCATATTTGGAAAGTACAAGAAAAAAAAAAGTCTTAACAGTTGTGACAGTGGCATAAGAAAAAGTTTGAAATGGATTATCTCGCCCCCTACTAAAACATTGACATGTGTTCACACATGTGCGAAAGGATAGGCGAAGATCAGGCAATAATGACTGATATGTACATAGCAATTAATGAATAAATGAAATAAATAAACGATGTGACAATAAAAGATATTGTGTACCTTGGAATAAATGTGCTTACATGCTTTGAAAGATCATAGCTCAGCATGAAATGACAGCTGGAATTGAAACCATAAATGAGGGTGGTACGAAAGAATGGATGACATGGATGGGTGATGTGGAAGAAGAAGGAATGAATGGTGGTGATGGATGAAAAACGGAGAAAGTGGCTTTCGTAAAAAGGAAATCTTTATTATGGGCATTCAACATAGAATTTTAAAGCGATGCTATAGGAGAAAGGTTGAAGTCTTTTGCTGCAAGAAACTCAGTGGTCGTATCCAAAACAAACTGCTTCATAAATTCTTCCTTGGAAGTTGGCTTATGATACAACCTCAGACGATGTCCATTAACCAGTAGCTTGAATCAGACAGGAACAATTGTAGCTAACTAAACTGAACCATTATCAAACACATTTTCTATTTCATAAGGACCAAGCCATCTTGTGGTGAGTTTACCTTGACTTTCCTTGCACCTAGAGTCATAGAGCAGCACCCAATCACCGACAGAGAATTACTTAGTTCTGATATGGTGGTCATGCCATTTTTTCCTTTGCTACTAGATAGCTTCAGTATGTTGCAAGGCAACTTTCCTCATCTCATCCAATGCATTCAACTGCAGGAGGCGTTCTTTTTGGGCTTTCAATGTTAAGCTGAAGAGCAGTCCTTAAGGTCTTATGCTCAAACTCTATTAGCAACATAGCAATTTTTTCATAGAGTAACTCAAAAAGAGTGAACCTTGTAGTTGTTTTCCATGTTGTCCTATAGGCCCAGACTGCTTCAGGAAGGCGACTGCTCCAATCCTTCTTGTGTAATTGTACTGTCTTAGTAAGGATTGCTTCGATTTCTCTGTTGGTAACCTATGTCTAACCATTGGCTTGAGGGTGATAGGTCTAGACTTTATGTGCCTGATCTTGTAATCATTCATCAATACAGTGATTAAGTTTGATGTAAACTGATCTCCTTGATTAGTAACAATTTCCCTTGGGACTCCAAACCAAGTAAAAATTTGCTCATACAAGAACTCAACAACTTTATTGTCACAAGCATGTGTCATTGCTTTTACTTCCACCCACTTGGTTACATAATCAGTACAAACCAAAATGTATGATTTCCCATTGGATGGAGGATCAATAGGCCCAACAAAATCCATGCCCCACTTGTCAAAGGGACTGACTACCACTTGAGGATATAGGGGCATTTCATCAGACTTTATTGGTCTCCCCATGCGTTGACATCTGTCACATTTTCTTTTGTAGCCTGCAACATCTTTGTGGAGTGTAGGCTGGAATAGTATCATGTAATAAGCACTTTCATAGATGTTCTCTTGGCCGCAAAGTGCCCACTACATGGCTCATTATGACAGGCATGCAAAATGTCATAGGTCTCATCTTCCCTAACACACCTTCTCATGACTTGGTCAGGTCCTGTGTAAAATAAATAGTCCATAATTCATGAAAAGTTAAAATTTTTCTCAACCAACAATTTCCTTTCCTTTGGTAAGAAGTGAGTTGGGCTCTTGTTGGATGCTAAATAATTTGCAATATCTGCATACCATGGAGTTTGAACAATAATAGAAAATAGATATTCATCGGGAAAGCTATCATCAAATACCCCAGGGGTGGCAGGTGTAGTTGTTTGAAGTCTTGACAAGAAATCAGCTACCACATTAGCTCAGTCTGGCTTATCAATAACTGTGATATCAAATTCCTGCAACAGTAGGAGCCATCTTGCTAATCTACCGGATATGGCAGGCTTATTCATGAGGTACCTTATTGTTGCATGATCTGTATGGACAAATATTTGGTAAACAGTGACATAATGTCGAAACTTGTTCAGGGCATACACAACTACTAGCAATTCTTTCTCTGTGATAGTATAGTTTAATTTAGGGCCTTGAAGGTTTTTGCTAATGAAATATATGGCATACTCTATGGAATTTTCTTTTTGTCCTAAAACTGCCCCTATGGCATAATCAGAAGCATCTGTGTGAATATGAAAGGACAAATTCCACTTTGGTTCTTGAAGAACAGGTGCCTGAGTAAGTAAATTCTTAAGCTACAGGAAAGATTTGTCATAGGCCTCAGTCCAGTTAAATTCAGAATCCTTAGTCAATAAGGCATATAATGGACTGGCTATTTTGTTGAAATCTTTGATAAATTTTCTATAATATCCAGCATGTCCTAGGAAGCTTCTAACATCCTTTTGTTTCATAGGTGTTTGCAAAGTTAGAATAACTTCTATTTTTGCAGGATCAACTTGAATTTCTGCTTGAGAGATATGATGGCCTAAAATAATTCCCTCTTGCATCATTATAAAGCACTTCTCACTATTCAAGGACAAATTTTGTTCCTTTCATCTTTTCAACACTTTCTCCAAATTTGTTAATGCTTCTTCATAAGTAGCTCCATAATTAGTGAAGTCATCCATGTAGATCTCCTTAGAATCATGAGAAATGTCAACAAAAATACTGATCACTGCTCTTTGAAATGTTGCAGGTGCATTACACAGGCCAAAAGGTAAGACAAAGTAAGCAAAAGTGCCCAATGGACTGGTAATTTTTTTTTGTCCTGATCCATAGGGGCAATTCTAATTTGATTATACCCACTATATCCATCCAAAAAGGAGAAATAATTTTTACCAAACAATGAGTCTAGCACTTGGTCAACAAATGGCAATGGAAAATTATTCTTTTTAGTTGTTGTGTTCAATTCCCTATAGTCTACACAAACTCTCCATTTTCCACCTTTTTTTAGAATAATCACTAATGGAGATACCCATTAACTGTCTGAAATGGGGTAGATAAAACCAGCATCAAACAATTTTTGGAGCTCATTTTTAACTATTTCCCTGAGTGTTGGGTTTATCCTTCTTTGAGGCTGTCTAACAGGCAAACAATCTTCCTTAATGTAGATCCTATAAGTACAGAGTTGAGGATCTATTCGCTTCATATCCCCATAGTCCCATGCAAAAGCTTTGTGTTGATCTTGCAGCATTGTGACTAGGGCAGTTTGTTGAGATTAAGGCAGCTTATTATTGATGTTTAGACAGCGGCTTGGAGACACTTCTACCTGCTTGGTAAGATCATTAATGGAGGCTGTTGATAAAGATGGTTTATGTATTTCATGTCAAATCAAGTTGTGATAAACTGCAAGAGATTCAGGTGGCAGGCTCTCAGAATTCAGTTGCTGCAGGAAACATTGCTGGAGATAGCCATCCAGAACAAATGGGCTACTCGGATCATAGTTGGACTGCAAAATGTGTAAAAGTAGACCATCCTCACTCTGAAGCTATGAAAACAAATTAGTTTACAATATCATTAGCTAAGCCAATGAATTGACTTCTTTAGTTTCTTCTCCTAAATATAGCCAAATTGGTTGAGACAAGTCTGGCTGAGGCTGGGCAGGTGGGTATAAAGCCAATTTCTTCCTTGACTGACCATCAAAAATTGTCATGTCTCCTGAACGACATCCTATAAGAGCATCAGATGTGGTTAACCATGGTCTACCTAGGATGATAGGATATCCTCCCAGAGTTGCCTTAGTGGACAATATAGTGAAATTTGTTGGGTATTTCCAAGACTCAAGGATGAAAATGACATCTTCTACCACTCCATTAGGTGTTACTGTGGAACTATCAGCAAGCTGTAGGATGGTAGGTGTAGACCAAATGTTTAGGATATTCAAATACTCCATAGTATTCTTGGTCATTATATTGATGGCTCCACCAAGGTCAATCAAAATATTATTTACTATCAGACCATTAATATTTATTTGTACCACATGACTCCCAAGGTCAATATATTTTGGAATGACTACTTTCCCTAACATAATATCTGCTAATTCTCCTAGAACATGGATAATTTGGGGATCCTTTTTCTTTCTTCCTGGTTTCTTTAAACAAGCCTCCTTAATGGCTTTTCCATAAATTGAGACATTTTTAATGGCTTGAAAAAGGGGAATTTGAATGTGTACATTCTTTAGCTAATCCAAAATATCAAAGGTAGGCTCTTCCATAGACTTGGATGTAGTAATTTTCAATCTCTGAGGAAAAGGCAGTTTGGTCTGATGCTGTAGGATAGGCTCCTTAGAGACAATATCTAACACAAGTATATGTTCTGCAAGATCAATAGGTTGTTCAGAGGTAGAATCTAGAATCTCTGTAATTACAGGGGGCTATGGAGCAGGGAGAGTGGTTCCAGACTTGAGATGGATATCATGAATATTTAGGGCATAAGCTGGATATTGATTGGCTTCTGCAAAATACATTGGCTGTTGTTGTTGTTGTTGCTTATTACTAGGATTTGGCAATAGTTGAGCAGGCATAGGCGTTTGTTTTGGAGGGCCAGTATTTGTTGTAGGTGCTGTAAGAGGTTACATGAGAGCTGGAGGTTGTGGTTGTTGAAGCTGCAGGGATCCATGGGATTGGTTCTATCATTGCTAAGAACCTCTCCATTGAAGATTATGCTGCTAGTTACCTGGGGGTGGAGTCCATTGTCCTTGTGGCTGCTGCCAACCTCCTTGAGGAGATTACCATTGAGGACTCTGATAATTAGGCAAATGTGGTTGAGAAGTATTCAAAGGTGGTGAGGGGCCATATGTAGGTTGTCATTGGTTATTGTAATTAGAATAAGGATTACCAAAATTCAAAGGGTCTTGAGGCATACCTTGTCTTTGAGCCCATGGTCGCCTTTGTGCAACAAAGAATACTTGGTCATCATCACCCTATACTACCTTAAAATTAGTAGGTAATTGTTTAGCCTCCAGGTTAGCCACCATCTTACATCTACAGTCACATTTTTTCTGTTTGCAATGTGGACAGAACTCAGCTAAGATTGCTTCAACTTCCTCATGTTTCTTCCGAGCTTGCATAGTATCCAACTCTGTAGCCATGTTGTTTATGATATCCTGCTTGAAATCAGACAACAAATTTGTGATCTCCATCCATGAAACTCCATTAGTAGAAGACTTTCCCACTGTGGCTTGATGACTTCTACCCTTCTTAATAATTGCTCGAGAGTAGTTGCCACATATTTTCTTGATATCATCCCAAGGCATTTGGATTATGTCTCCTCCTCCCATCATGTCCAGGGAATCTATACAGGTGTCACTAATTCCCCTTAAGAAAAGTAGTTTATGAGATTCTTCATTGAGAGTATGGTCTGAATACTTTTTCAGGGAAAACAAAAATCTTAAGATATAGTCTTCCAAAATTTCATCCTCCTTTTGTTGAATTTTGAATATATCATCACCCTTACTACCACTCTTACAATATTCCTTGTATTTCTCAAAAAAAATTGTTTGCATGGCTTCCCAACTATCAACAACACCCCTTCCCAAACTCATAAACCATCTAAGAGCTCCCTCCTTCAAAGTAGCAGGAAACAACTTCAGCCTGTGAGCATCTGAAGTGTAATCATAGCTGCGACAAAGGATGTCAAATTCAAACAAGAAAGTGTATGGGTCCTCTATAACTAGTCTATAGAACTTGGGAAGTAATGAAGAAGGAATATTTTTAAAGTTATCATTATTTTGCTGAGCAATGATGGGGAATTCAAAAGTAGGATGTCAATTAGGTGGATTACGTGCCATAGTTGCTTGATTAAGTATCAAAGCAAATGGATTTTGTTGAGGTTCTTCGTCGGATGGGGCAAATAGCAAGTCAACAAGCAGGTTTTCAGCAAATGGATTGATATCTTGGTCTCCTCCTTCCTCAAATAGATTATAAGTTGGTTCAGGATTGTTATCAATGAATGGAAGGTTAGGGAGGAATCTTCCCAGAGCGTCTCTTCTTCTATGCATGAATAGAATGAATAGTAAATTGAAGGAATTTTGAAAAAGCTTGAATAATAGACTAAACTACTGCTAACAATGACTATGACAGGTTATTAGCTTGACACCATCCCTAGTAACGGTGCCAAAAATAATCGTTTCCACAAAAGGATATAAAAGTCATGGCAAATCCTAACTTGGGAATTGGACATTCCAGCAGGTGACTAACATCTTTTTATGGTCATTCATTTACATTGTCAAACCAGGGAACATATACTTGAAATGGAGCAGCACTGTATGTGCACTAAGAACCAGTTTTAGTCACGATTTACTAGAAATAAATGCTTGGAAGGAATTCTACTTATGTTGTAGGAATGTAACGTAAAGTCTTCTTAACTTAAGTGTAACTTAATCAAAGCAAAAATCATGACAACTATTACTAAGAAACAAACTATGAACTGGCCTTATGCTGCAGGAACAAACACAAGGATGGATTCCTGATGCTGCAGGAACAATATAAAACTGAGTTTGTGATGAAACTTCAAGAATGAAATCTAACTTATAATCAACAGAAGATAAATAACTAACTAACTACAGATACTCACTAAGTGGGCCCCCTTAGCAAGCATCAACTAGTTTACACAAGAATTGAACTCAAAATTTCATCAACTTTTATCCATAAACTTGGAACCATATACATTGATTGTTCTGCTCACAAGAAAACTAACACAAAACATTGTTTCTCATTATAATCTAACTTTTACACATCCTATTGCTCACTCGTGTAGGAGGAACACTTATTTATATTAGAAAAGCAACTAACTACCTAACTCTAACAGAGAAAGACGTGGACATAAGTGCATCTTGAAATTGAGGAACAAACTTCTCATAAATGAAATCATATTCGTTAAACATGATTCAGAAAGAATTTAGCATTCCACTCTTCCTAGATTAATGATCATTTAGATTTCCTCCCAATGACCCAGTCAGAGAGTCTTTGCTGGAACAAGTCCCTCAATGCTGTGCTGGAAATGGACTTTACTGCAGGGCTGAGATCTGTTGCGCTTTGACTCGTTTATGCTCCCTTCAACAACCTGCGATGCACATGGCAACAAAAGTGAAAGAAAGCATGTGTGGCAAATATCATGATACACATTCATTATTCACATATTAAATCTATTTCATTATCCAAAAACCACATGCATTATATCAATCATTCGGGAGGTCAAATAGGGTAATTAATATAGACACATAGAGATGTTAAGTTGCAGGAATATAGGAATGTATTGCTATAGGATACTACCCGATTTTAGATAGAAGTATTTAATCAAAGAGTTAAAACAACGATTAGCAATAAGAGTAAGGGTATTAAAATACATCATAATATTCAAATTATGAGCATATTTCAAGCTCATCAGATAGTGAGGTAGGCAACGGTGAATGGTGTTAGTGGATTGGTATGTGTTGACAACTCTTAAATTAATTTGTTCAAACAAAAATCTATTAGATGATGTGTATGGCTTCTGTGAATGGTCTAGATGAATCTACTTGCAATCACCTGTAAACAGTCTAAATGGTTAGAGATTTTTTAATTAAAAATAATACATTATTTAAGATAGATTTTATGTGGAAGATATGATTTCATTAGAAATATTTGATTTCCTCAACTATACAGCTTGTCATTTGAGTGAACAGGTGCAATCCCAATTACTTCTTGTCTTTCCACTACTTTCGTGGCTACTAGATATGCACTATTTAGATAGTGAGTAATATTTGTTGAGCTCAGTTTGTTCATTGGTTTGTTTGTTCAACTGCTCATTTTATGCTTTCTTAATCGGTAAGTGTTGCTTTAACAATAGGATTCAATCCTTCATTTGATGCTATTGTTGTTTACCTACCTAATGATCTTCTGTGACATGCCAAAAGTTGCAACTATTGCAAGTTTGAAGGTCAAAATTTGTATTCTTAGAAGTTTTTATTTGTTTTTGTTTTTTCACTTTGGTGATCTTGTATGTATTTCAGTCAAAATGTCTAGTGAACATAAAAAAAATTATAATAGCAAGAATATTATTTTTCAAATGTCATGTAACTTAAAGTGTTTATGGGTTGTATCTACAATAATCGCTCAAATATTTCAGTCATGGGTTGATAGTTTTTTTAATATTTTCACAAATATTATATATTTTAATGAACAGAGGGTTGTGATGGAAATTGCAATGAATCTTCTTAGAGATGGATTGAAAGTCTGTGTTCATATTCAAGGAAAGAAGTTGCTTGAAGAGAGTGATATTTTATACCAATTAGCCAAATCACATGGTGTGAAGTTGGATTTTGTTGGATTTGTGCTAGAACCAAATCCAACACCAACATCGTAGGCATGCATTGAGGATCCACTTTTTGTGCTCTCTTGAGCAGCAGCACAACCTCCATCAAGGTAAAGGTTTTTCTTTTATTAGAATGGTGGTAAGGTGTCATAAGTTTTTTTATTTCAATTTTTTGCTTAAGATGCTCCCAAAAGGGTTTTAGGCACCTTTTGTGAATTTGAATCTTATAGATACCCCATGGCATCTACTTCAGCACAAATAAGTGCCACTGAAGGTAATAAAAGAGTACTAAAAGATAGGTTGACTAAGATAAATGGGACTTTGAGTGTAAAAGTGGTAGTTAGTGTAGGTGTTATTCTTATAGCTTACTTTTATGCCTTGGGCAACTTTAACAAATTGAGTGGACTTATTGATTTCAATCTAAGAATATTTTTTGTTTATGTATTTATAGCTAGTCAAACATAGACTAATACAAACTAGTATGAAAAGAGTGAATATGGAACGACAACAAATTCTCCAATGAAAATTGGGGCCCATCTTAGATCCCTCATTGTCCATCCAAGCATAGGGACTGAAAATCCATAGGGATTGGCCTTAGTACCATTAAATCATAAGAACCCATGCTTTGAGCCTTGTAAACAACAGATTTGAAGGCCATTTACTGTTGTTGAGGTAGATGCACTTGTTCAAGCAGTCAAAAAGCTCAAGACTTGCAGGCATTTTATTGTGCATTGATTTTATTGAACAAAAAAAAATTTAGTGTCTGTCCTCATCTACAATGGCCAACCCATATGCGAGTCTCTCATCATTCTTCAGTACATTCCTATGCAATGTGTTCAAAATGTAAACATTGGTCTCATTATATGCATAATATTTTATCGTGTACAACTTTCTATAGTGTGGTGATGAATTATATCTATATTTACTTGTTCAAATCTACAATAGTCATGAACATGATAAAAATGTTATGGATTGAGATGTCTCATAAATAAAGTGTGTAGACATTTCTATGTGTTATGAATACGACTGAGTGCTCTTTCATACAACCATTAGTCCATATTAAATAAATATATTATAAATGTTACATATAATTTTCTATCGTCACAGCCATGTAATCCCTTCTAGTGCAAGTGCTAGTTATAGAATGTCTCTCAACATTAACTAAAGTGTGTAGTTAAATTTTATAAAAAATGGATAGTATACGATCTCATTATAAGGTTAAATTGGTAAGGTTGGGAGTAAATTAAACATGTGGTCTCAAAAAGGAAGAATTTTTTTTTTTGTAATCTCGCAAGGAAAACAACAATCAAGTTATAAGTTCAACATAAATAGAAGGAAGCCAATACAATTATGGCACAATGGTAACACCATTATTAGAAATTTATCATCAATCAAGGTTATCCCAACCAAAAAATCCATATCATCCTCCACGAGCTCCTAACAGTAAAAGTAGTATTATTGACATCCTTAGGATCCTCCTATAGTTGATTCTACACAATCTTTAGTATTATTGACATCTTTAGTATTATTATCATCAATGGAATTTCCCTTGATCGTGAGGGGGTCATCCATTTTGTTGAGAGGATGTTGACTAATTATGCAAAGGTGGAGACTACCCACTTTGACAACTAGATAGCAAAGGTGGAGAAGGAATATAGAAAAAGTGTTGTCTAGACAACAATGGTGGCAAAGGAGTCATGTTTCTTTGATAGTTGTGTGGGAAGTGGTGAGAGGACTTTGAGTAACCACATATATAGTCCTAATGGCAAGATCATGGGAAAGTAGTGAAATGAAACCCTAGCCATAGTGTAAGGGGAATTTCCCTAGTAATCAAGCAAAGCTTGAAGGTGTCAAACTTTCAGCTTAAACTTATTGGCTTGGATTTGAATCTAAATGAGTACATTAGAAATCACCCATGGTTTGGAGTGAATAGAAAAGTTGGTATCAATGATATAGTGAGCAAAAATGGTATAGTTTCTCTTTGTAGGGGGAAAAAAGAATTTCCAATCTAAAATCATGTCAAAGATAAGAAAATTCTATAGATAATTTGGCCCTATCATTAAGAATTATATTATGTGCCAAGTAAAAGGTTGGCCTTGGAAGCTAAAACTAATCATGAATCTATTTCCAATTTTTTTGCATGAACATAGAACCAAAAAAGGTGAAAAAGAGTTTCAAGTTTCCCATAAATAATCATCTTGAGTTAGAAATTCTAAGATGTGTCAAAAAATGTGAATGGGAAGGCCCTAATAAAGCAAACAGTGTACAAACTAGGCAATTTTGAGATCCATAATTATTTTCCAAATTATTTGAAATCACTTCAATTACATAAAAATAGGAGATCATATAGATCACTTGGTATTGAACTTGTGATCCATGTGTAGATGAGGCAATACCCACCTATATCCTTTCTTTGGAATGTAGTTATAGAAAGGATTACAAATATATCACTTCTAATCCTTATATTAAGGCTTAGTGGAGTGCAAAAAACATTTATGCACATGCTGAGAAGGTGCAACCCCAAATTATTGTTAGGAAGGTTTCTTGGTCAACCTAGCTTAAATTAAATTGTCCCTAGCCTAAGATTAAGAAAGATGAGTGGAATTAGCTTTACTGTAAAGATCTTGGAGATGCATAATTTTCCTTCTAAAGAACCTGGAGAATGAATCTAGAGAATAGTCATCAATGGCTTATCTTGAAACAAACACGAAGATTTTCAATTGATGGATAGTTTATTATACAATCCATATATAATTTAAGAGTGTCTGAGAATATTTTTACAACAAATATGCTTTAACTTTTACAATATTTCTTTATATAACTAGAATCATGATTATTAGACGTAAAATTTAAACTACCCAATAATTCTTTTCCTTAATCATTGATGAGCCCAAAATATGCTCATAATTTGGATATCATGGTGTACTTTGAATACCTTTATTTTTGTTGTTCATGGTTGTTTAACTCTCTTGAAACCTTTTATTGGGGGATATCCTGTAGCAATACACTTTCATGTTCCTGCAGCCTATCTTGTTGACATGTCTATATTTATTACCCTGTTTGACTTCCCAAATGACTTGTATAACGCATGTAGTTTTTGAATGATGAAATAGATTTAAATATGTGATTAATGAATGAATATTGTGTATGTGCCATGCACATTTTCTTTCACATCTGTTACCTTGTGTTTCACAAGTTGTTGAAGAAAGTATGATCGAGTCAAGCGCAACCAATCTCGGCCTTGCAGTAAAGTCCATTTCTTGCACGACTTCGAGGAAGCTCTGGTGAAGACTCTTTGACCGAAACTGTTGTGAAGGATTTAAATGACATTTAATCTGGAAAGAGTGGAGTGCTAGATTCTCTCTAGATCGGGTTGAATGGATAAACTCATTTATGAAGTATGTTCCTCGATTTCGGGATACATTTTATATCCACGTCTTTCTCTGTTAGGGTTAGTTAGTTAGTTGTTGTCTTGATTTAAAATAAGTGTTCCTCCTGAGCGAGTGAACAAGAAGGAAATAGATAGAGAAGCAGATTATGTAAGAGTTAGAGTTATAATATGAATTAGAATTTTTGTTAGTTTTCTGAAGCAGAACAATCAATGTAAATGATTTCACATTATGAATAAAAGTTGATGGAGTTCTGAGCACAATCTTCTGTGTAAATTAGTTGATTCTTGCTAAGGGGACCCACTTAGTAAGTATCTGTAGCAGAGTAGTTGTTTATCCTTTGTTAATTCAAGTTAGATTTCATTTTAGAAGTTTCAGCACAAGCTCAGTCTTATACTGTTCCTGCAGCATCAGGAATCCATCCTAGTGTTTGTTCTTGCAGCATAAGGCTAGTTTATAGTTTGTCTCTCAATTGTAGCTATTATGATTTCTGCTTTGGTTAGATTATGATTGAGTTAAGAGAACTTTGCATTACCTTCCTGTAGCATAGATATAATTTCTTTCAAGTGTTTATTTTCAATAGGCTGTGACTGAAACCGGTTCTTAGTGCACATACAGTGCCGCTCCATTTAAAGTTTACGTTCCTTGGTTTGACAAGTAAATAACAACCACGAAGAGGTATTAGTCACCTGCTGGAATGTCCAATTCCCAGGATAGGTTTTTCCATGATTTTCATATCCTTTTGTGGGCGCGACCAATCATCCTTTTAGAATTATTACAATTATAAATATAAACTATTGATCCAAAACATACTTTATTATATCTTTATAGTGAAAAATTTGTAGGGATGGGGGGCTTCATACTATTTGGGAAACCGTTATAGGAATGATAGCCTTTTAACACTTGTGAAATGTTATTGTTAAGAAGATTGGGGTGGACACATATAAAATAAGTATACTGAAAATAAAATTTTGATTAAATCAAAAAATAATTTATTATTTACAACTTCGAAGTCAAAAATAGTATACCTTACCTCATCCTCCTTATAGAAGTTAGTATATTATTCATTGGTAATGAACATTTAACATCTTTAATAGTGAAAATAATATATGTATATTCTTTGGCCTTGTATTTTGGGGCCCGCTTTCATTAAAGTGCCTTATGTGAGGTAAATAGCTTATAAATATCATAATCATGTCTGAATTTAGCTTATCACATCACACATCTTGATCTCATTTATCAATAATCCATTGAGATTATTGTATAACCCCTAAACCTATTATTCATCATCCTATCTATCAAATATGTGGGTGCAAACTTGATCCAGGTCTCTTTCGCAGTCATAGATATGAACCTTCACTTTTTAAAATATTAAATCTAAATTTAAACATTGTCAACCACTTCACTAGTTTTTGTGAGACAACCCATCATATTTTTTATTGATTTGTGGGCCTTGATGTTGTATTTAAGGATATAAATTCACTTGTTTATAGATCATTAAGAATAGTCACCTATGATTATATTAGTTTTTTATTTTCTATTAACAAGGATAATTGATAACCCAATGACTAGGAACCACACTTAACTACAAACACATGCTAGAAGTGGGTGAGTTATTATACTCTTTAGTGATGACCTAAGTTGTCCCACACTAGACACAACTTATAGAGAAAATTTTGAACCTATGACCATTATATATATATCTTCCAACAACTTAACCATCTATTTATGCTTGGGGGCTTCCATGTTTGGGTTATTGATAGAGCACTTATGGGATCATTATACCAATATTTATCTTGGTTCTACTGCACTCTTTCTTCTTGTATTTTCAATATTTCACTTAAGGTTATAAAATCAATCCAAGTAGGGGTTTTATTAAGAAGAACTTAACCCTGTAATTCAACAATTCCTCAAACCATAAATAATGAGGCAATCAAATTTTAATCGTATACCTTCTACTAATTTATATCCATGAGTTACAATTTAGGTATGCATTTCAATTAAAATCCCATTCACAAAAATCTAGTTTGCACTCTCATAGATAATCCTAAGTGAAAACAATTAGTTTATATAATCTAAGATCTTCATTTGATCTAACTCCAAAATTTAGAATGTTGATGAATTAACTTCTAACATTTGTTGCAAAATATTCCTATCATCAAATTTTAAGATAAGTATCATATTTAATCTATTCAATTTTCATATTTAATTTGAGTAATTTTGACTACCAATTCTAACTCTTTTTGCTTGGGTTAATTATTGTTCGATTAAATACATTTATTTAATTAACCTGGATTTTTATATAGAAGTATATTCCCCTTTATATTTTGATGAACCTATCTCACACCACTCAGGGTTTAGTCTTAGGTTTTATCCTTTTATTAATGTTTATAGGTACAATTTTTTGTTGTATATCTTCCATTCTCAGGTTTAATTTGAGCTTGGATTTGTCATTTATTTCTATGCCATTGATTTATCCATGTTAGGGTTTGGACCTTTATTATATGATCTATATTTAATCCCTACATACTTACCCCTATCTATGTTCCATTAATAGTACATATTATCATGGATTATCACAATCCATTATCTTTGGCCTCTATTCATGCCTCTATTATATATTTTTGTTAATGTTCATCCAATTTGTGATATTTTATCCTATTATCCTTGATTCACATGTGTTATTTTTATCATATGATTGAGTTCTATTGTATATGAAGGTGTTATCCCATCATGAGTGCATCATCTCCTCCTTAGTTTACTTAGTTATTGTCTTATCTTTACTCTTGGATACCCTCATTTTACTTATCCATATGTCATGTTATTTCTATTTCTCTTGTAGAAAGGACTATTAATGTACTTCAACATAGTGACACTTTATCATTAAATAACTTTTCCTTCACATTATTTGATTCACAATACAAGTATTATAATGGATACCCATGGCATATCTTCAATATTTTGTGATACATTTATGAAGGATACTTTAAGTGACAAGGCTACATCTTCCTTAGTTATGAATGACATTGTTATGCCTTACAATCATTTTCTACAAGTTGTGATGATCTTTACCCAATTGTCTTGTATATCTACACATGTCTTACCTTCATGCTAAGTCTTCTTTGTTTCATAGCATCCTTATTTTTCAAAAGGTAATAACTATACCACGTAGTCATCCTATAATTATGCATATATATTAAAAAATGGCTAAGTGATAAAATGTACTTAATCAACTTATGAATACTCCTACTAGAATATATCTCTAGAATTTAATACATTCACCCAAAACATAAGAATAGTTTTAAGCAAGCACTAGATAAAATTACTCTTTATCCTAATATTACTCTTGTAAGGTGGCCACTATTATGGAGCATACTAATTAGAATTAATATGATATCTCATTTGTGTCCCATGATTTTTCTCCTCCCCATGTTATTTAGGAGCATCAATTTTTATATATTGTGGTTAAATATTGAGATATGTGGATCCTTGTCCATCACTCTTAGACCTTTTACACTCGATATTGCATTCCATGTGATGCCCAATGTTTTAGTATATATCATTATTTTAGGTAATCAGTTGGTTTATATCATGGGTGTTGTACTATATTTTGATATTTATTCATAATACTAGAAGGATTGTAATCATGGATGATAGTAATTCCTATTGATATTATCAAGTAGTTGATTTAAATAGAACATTATGTTTCGACCAATTTGCTTTATCGTACCTAACTTATAATTGATAACTCCTCCTTCATATATATTTCATGTAAAACTAAGGTATGATTTGTTAGACACGTACGAAAACTAAGAGGGGGTGAATCAATTGTACATTAAAACATTCAAACCCTTATTAAGCATTAGCATGAATGCAAACTAACTGAAACATAAACACATTCACAATAATACACCATAGAACACCAAATTTACATGGAAAACCCTAATCAAGGAAAAACCATGATGAGGATTAACTCACATATATACTAATAACAACACCAAATACAATAGGCTCACTACCGAAAGGGCTCACTACCCAGAATAAAAGAATGGCTCATTGCCCAAAGGACTCACTACCCAAAGGACTCACTATCTGAAATAGAAGAGAATAGAAGAAGATTGTAACAAGGAGGTTCACTAACTTAGAGCAACAAGAAGATCTGTTGGACAACAACTCTACACCATCTGCAACCTTCAGCTCACTACCTCTAGCAACTTCAATTTCACTAAAAGTGTAGACACCTTCTGCTCATTGCATCTGGTAGCCTTAGGTGTTTAATCTCGCACTCAAATCACCACACTTGATCATATTCGCATCTTGCAACACACCGCACATATCCAACAATTAACCTTGCTTATGTTGTAAGCATGAGCAAGTTTGGTGGTGTTGTCATTAATGTTGTCATTGATGTCAACACAGTTCAGTATGTTGTATATTGTGCATATATAGTTGAGATGTTGTTGAGATGTTGTGAGTACATGGAACTATCTTTATGATGTTGCAGATGTGGTGAAATGATGGGTTTCCAAGTGCTTTTGATAAAATTAATAAAGAGAGAAGTCATAGTTATGTAAGTGTTTAGAATGTGCTCTGGTATGTGCTTCACATTTCTCCTGTGTTGATCCTATGCTTGTGTAGATATGAAGGGTTGTTTTTGATGATCTGATGGTGATATCTACTGATCTGTAGCTTTTGGTTTGATGGAATGTGAAAGTCATATTCACCAGTGTGTGAACTGTTCTAGCAGAGTTAGCTTTATGTGGACTAGGATAAATGTTTTTGCTCTGCAGTCCTCCGCAGTTCTGTTTCAAATCTTGCGGATTTGGAATGTATCTTGTAATGGTGTTCTCTAGGTTATGGAAAAGATGCTTGTGGTTTGGTGATCTGGAAGTTAAGTTTTAGAATTGTTGTATGTGTTTGCACAATCCAGATGGACTAATGGAAGGATTTTTGTGTTTGAAAGTTGTTACACTTGTTGCGAATGTATCTGAAGGAACCTGAGATGTGTTCCCATGCATAATGAAGTGTGTTACATCATCCGCATGTTATCTTCTTGTTGGAAAGCATGTACATCAATGCTCATTTATGTTTTTATTAGGTTTGGCCAACCTAGTGTTTACAATTCATATGAAGAATAAAATTTAATTAAGGAAGCATGTGGTTGATCCGAGACATTTTTTTGGTCTTGGTTTAAGTGTTTTATTAGTCCACTCTCATTCCTTTCCACCATGGGAATGTTGAGTTTCCGACCTTAAAGTAGTGAGCTAAAGGTTTCTGCAATCTTTTGATCAAGGTTGCAAATGTGTGTAAATTGTTGTGGTGGATCTTTTATTTTCTTTTGTATCAGTAGGTAATGAGCCTTCCTGTTGGAAAATAAGTCCTTTTTGTAGGCAGTGAACCTTTGTATTTGGATAGTGAGTCCTCTTCTGGGCAGTGAGCCTTTGTATTCGGTTTTGCTATCTCTTTATATTGTGAGTTAATCCTCATCATGGTTTTTCCCTCATTGGGTTTTCCACATAAATCCTAGTGTTCTTTGTGTTGATTTTGCTTTCTGTTATCTACATTTCATGCTCATATTTAATAATAGAATAGTGTGGTTGTGAAGTTAATAAGTGTTGAAGTTTTGAGTTTAATTTGGTGACAACTAATTCACCCCCCCTCTCATTTTTCATGTGCCTTCTTAACAATTGGTATCAGAGCTTTGGTTCCTTGGTGTAAAGCTTAACTGCTTAAGGAAGATCTGATGGTGCATAAGTTGGTGACCCCTATGTTCGATGGATCCGATTATAGTGACTGGAAAGTGAAAATGAGAGGATATATTATTTCTCTTGGTTACAAGACCTGGAAGGATATTGAGACGAAGTATGTTGCTCCAACGAGTGGTCTTACTACTGCAAATGAGGTTGCTACTTATGAGGAGAATGAGAAGGAGATGTATGCTATTTTCAATGCTCTATCTAAAACTGAGAGAACTAAGGTTCTTTCCTTGGACATTGCTTATGAAGTTTGGAAGAAGTTGGAAGATCTTTATGAAGGAAATGACAGAGTGAAATTGACAAAGAAGTTGATTGCAAAGTGCAAATATGAGAATCTGAAAATTGAAGGAGAAGATTTTGCAAGCTATTTCTAGAGGGTTGAACTTGCAGCAAATGATGTTGGGAATCAAGGGGGTAAATTGACCAATGAAGACATAATTGATAAAATTCTAATAACCCTACCAAAGTGTTACAATGATAAGATCTCAGTTATTGAAGAAATGTACGATCCTAAGAAATACACTAAAGAAGAGCTATTTGGCACCTTGATTGCATTCAAGATGAGAAAGTTTGGAAAGGAGGAAAAGATAGAGACAACATTTAAAGCAAAAAATATTGAGGATGATCTAGATAGTGATGGTTCTGATGAGTTGGAGACAAATTTTACTAGGAATTTGAAGAAAGGTATCGGCAAGTATAAAGGTATGTTGCCCTTTAAATGTTTCAATTGTGGTAATATTGGTCATTATGCTTCAAGATGTCTAAATAGAGTTGTACATAAGAAGAACAAGCATCACAAAGATAGGGATAGAAAGGATAAAAAATATAAGAAGATGTATTATGTTAAAGAAGAATTTGAAATCTCTGATGATGAATCTGATTATGAGGATGATGATAGTGAATGTTTTTTTAGCTTTGAAGAATAAATTTGTATCTGTTAACCTTGGAAAATGTGCAAGAAAGAATGCTCTAGAGAACAAAAAGAGTGAGATGGAAGGTACTTTGGTCGCCGCCTTTCATGCTAGACAGGATGAAGACTACTCGGTGACTAACAGTGGATGCTCTAATCACATAACTAGAGATAAAAGTAAGTTACTAAATTTAAAAAGTATGATGGTGGTTTGGTCATGTTTAGTGATGATTTAGGAGTGAAGATTGTTGGAAAAGGTTCTATTAGTTTTGATGGAATACACAACACTGATAATGCATATTATGTAAAGGTTTTGAGGCATAACCTTTGGAGTGTTGGACAAATGTGTAGGAATGGTTTTAAACTTGTGTTTTAGAATAATGCTTGTGAAAATAGAAAAGGATCCAAAGATATGGTTGCCATTGGAAGGAGAACTCATGGAAACATCTATCAACTTAAAGGTGTTGATGGTCAGTGCCTTGTATCTCAAGTCAATGAAAGTTGGTTGTGGCACCAAAGATGTTGTCCGAGGTTTAACTAGAATCACAAAGCCTACTAATACTATTTGTAGAAGTTATCAGTTAGGGAAATAGACAAGATGCAATTTTAAGGGAAAAGAGCAATCTACTTCTAGAAAGCTAAAATTAATTCATACTGACCTCTATGGACTGACTAGCACTAGAATCCTAAATGGTAACAGGTATTTCATGCTCCTTATTGATGATTATTCTTGAATGACATGGGTTTCTTTTCTTAGAGAAAAGACTCAAGCTCTAGATACGTTTACAGTGTTCAAGGCAAGAGTGAAAAATGAAGTAAACCTAAGAATCAAATGTTTGAGATCTGATAGAGGTGGAGAATTCACTTCTAGTGAATTTAATACATTATGTGAAGAGCATGGCATAAAAAGATAGTTTTATGCTCTGAGGACCCCTCACCAAAATGGGGTAGTTGAGAGGAAAAATCAAACATTACAAGAAGCTGCAAGAACCATAATGAAAGAATCAAATGTACAGATGTGTACTAGAGAGAGGCAATACACACTTTTGTTTATGTTCTTAATAGAGTTCATATTAGAGGCAACAACACAAAGACTCCTTTTGAGTTATGGACTAATAAGACTCCAACTGTGAAGAACTTTAAGGTATTTGGAAGCAAATGTTGCATTAAAAGAGATAATGAAAATCTTGGGAATTTTGATGCTACATGTGATGAAGGAATTTTTCTTGGGTACTCCACTACCAACAAAGTATATAGATGTTTCAACAAAAGATTGAGGAAGGTTGTTGAGAGTGCTAATGTGAAAGTTGATGAGGACATGCATAGAACTATTGAGATAAGTGAAGTTGAACCTGATGATCCCATCTATGGACATGTACCTGAAGAAAATAAGAAGGAAGAAGAATAAGAGGAAGAAGAACAGATTGAAGAAAAAGAAGAAATCCCGGAACCTGTTGTTAAGACTCCTAAGTATGTGCAGAAGAATCATCCGAAGGAATGAATAATTGGAGATAAAAATGAAGGTGTGAAGACAAGAAGTAAAGTAGCAACTGAGGTAAACCTATGCTTACTTTCTAAAATAGAACCTAAGTCTGTGTGTGAAGCATGTGAAGATGAAAGTTGGGTTAGAGCTATGAAAGAAGAGTTGCAACAAATAGAGAAGAATCAGAGATGGGAATTAGTTCCTAGACTTGTGAATAAGAATGTAATTGGTACAAAATGGGTGTTCCATAATATGTTGAATGAAAATAGTGAAGTTATAAGAAATAAATCAAGACTTGTATGCAAGGGATACTCACAAGTTGAAGGCATAGATTTTGAAGAAACATTTTCCCCTGTGGATAGAATGGAAGCTATTAGGATGTTTTTGGCATTTTCTACCCATAAGGACTTCAAATTATATCAGATAGATGTCAATTAAACATTTTTGAAAGGTGAATTAGAGGAAGAAGTAAGTACAACCTGAAGGATTTTAGCTATCTGACAAACCGAATATGGTTTGTAAGTTGAAGAAGGCATTGTATGGTCTGAAGAAAGCTCCCAAAGCTTGGTATGCAAGATTGGATAGATACCTAACAAAGCAAGGATTCAACAAAGGCTCTGCTGACAACAATCTTTACTTCAAAGTGCAAGGTAACAAACTGTTGATAGTAGTTGTATATGTTGATGATATCATCTTTGGTGGAAATGAAGGCATGTGTAAAAGACCTGTAGAAGAAATGCAAAAATAATTTGAAATGTCCATGATTGTTGAGTTGAATTTCTTTCTTAGTCTTCAAGTAAATCAAACTGATAAAGGGATATTCATTTCACAATAAAAATATGTGAAAGAGTTGTTGAAGAAGTTTGGAATGGATGACTTTGAATCGGTTAGTACTCCTATGGTAATTGGATGTAAGCTGAATAAAGATGATGAATATGCTCAAACTGATCATAGCAAATACAGATCTATGATTGGTGGGTTGTTTTATCTGACTCCTACCGGACTAGATATTATGCATGCAGTATGTTTAGTTGCTAGATTTCAAGCAGATCCTAAAGAGGTACATGTTACAGCAGTAAAGAGGATATTTAGATATCTTAAAGGTACATTGGATTATGGCCTATGGTATCCTAAGAATGTTGATTTCACCTTGAGTGCTTATACCGATGCAAATTGGGTTGGTTGTGTGGATGACTAGAATAGTACCAGTGGAGGTGCTTTCTTTCTTGGCGGAAGATTGGTTTCTTGGTTGAGTAAGAAACAAGATTCAGTTTCTTTATCCATTGTAGAAGAAAAATATATTATTGTAGCATCTTGTTGCACATAGATTTTGTGGATGAAGCAAAATCTGAAAGACATTGGAGTGATGTGTAATGAGCCTATTCCTATTTTTCATGACAACACAAGTGCTATAAACATTTAAAAGAATCTAGTGATGCATTCAAGAACAAAACACATATCTATCAAATATCATTTTTTGAGAGAAAAGGTGTTGGAGAATGAAGTTAGACCAGAGTATGTGACAACAAAGGAACAAATTGCAGATATATTTACTAAAGCTCTTCTGAAGGATACTTTTGAGTATCTTAGGGAGAGGTTGGGGGTCATTGGCCCTCTGAACTAGGTGCACATGAAGGTGCATCAGTCCAGTGAATTTACAGATTCTTCATTTATCTAGACCGATGAATGGGTCTACTTTGTAGGGGGAGTAGAAATTTTTTTCATTGTTGCAGTATGAATTGAATGTGTGTACTCCTAAGGGGGAGTAATCATAGTTTTTGATCTTTTCCATTAATGTCAAAGGGGGAGAGAAAGTCATGTGAAAAATAGTAAGAAAAGGTGTTCTCCTAGAATATTGTGTAGGTTGTTGTCCTTGATGGATTTTCACATCATGTCTTGCCATCAATGACAAAGGGGGAGATTGTTGCAAGCATGAGAAGGTTTGGTGATGTTGTCATTGATGTCAACATAGTTCAGTATGTTGCAGATTATGCATGTATAGTTGAGATGTTTTTGAGATGTTGTGAGTACATGGAGTTATCTTTATGATGTTGCAGATGTGCTGAAATGATGGGTTTCCAAGTGCTTTTGAGAAAATTAATAAAGAGAGAAGTTAGATTTATGTAAGTGTTCAAAATGCATTTTGGTATGTGCTCTACGTTTCTATCGTGTTCATCCTATGCTTGTGCAGATCTGAAGGGTTGTTGTTGATGATCTGATGGTGATATCTACTAATTTGTAGCTTCTGGTTTGATGGAATCTGAAAGTTGTGTTCACCAATGTGTGAACTGTTTTGGCAGAGTTAGCTTTCTATGGACTAGGATAAATGTTTCTACTCTGTAGTCCTCCATTGTTCTATTTCATATCTTGCAAATTTGGAATGTGTCTTGTAACGGTGTTCTATGGGTTCTAGAAAAGATGCTTGTGGTTTGGTGATCGAGAAGTTGAGTTTTAGAATTGTTGTATGTGTTTGCATAATCCAGATGAACTAATGGAAGGAGTTTTGTGTTTGAAAGTTGTTACACTTGTTGTGGATGTATTTGAAGGATCATGAGATGTGTTCTCATGCATAATGAAGTGTGTCACCTCATCCGCATGTTATCTTCTTGTTGGAAAGCATGTACATCAATGTTCATTTGTGTTTTCATTAGGTTTGGTCAACCTAGTGTTTACACTTCATATGAAGAATAAAATTTAATTAAGGAAGTGTTTGGTTGATCTGAGACATTTTTTTTTGGTCTTAGTTAAGTGTTATTGGTCCACTCTCATTCCTATCCACCGCATGAATGATGAGTTGTCGACCTAATTTGAATTTATGAAATGAAGCTCATGTGGCTAACCTTGGAGAAAGTTTATAAGGTTGAAGATGGTATAAATGCAAGTTAAGTTGCAAATATTTAGATGATGCAAAGTGATAAAGTAAGCCACAAATAAAAGAGTAGACTTATGCGAAAGTGAGTTGAGGCAGCAGTACTTCATTGTGTTAGATTCCTGAAAGTAGTGAGTTGAAGGTTTATGCTATCTTCTGATCAAGGTTACAGATGTGTGTAAATTGTTGTGGTGGATCTTTTGTTTTCTTTTGTATCAATAGGTAGTGAGCCTCCCTATTGGACAATGAGTCCTTTCTGTAGGTAGTGAGCCTTTGTATCTGAGCAGTGAGTCCTCTTCTGGGCAGTGAGCCTTTGTATTTGGTTTTGCTATCTCTTTATATTATGAGTTAATTCACACCATGGTTTTTCCCTCATTGGTTTTTCCACATAAAATCTTGTGTTCTTTGTGTTGATTTTTCTTTCTATTATCTGCATTTCATGTTCATATTTAATAATAGAATAGTGTGGTTATGAAGTTAATAAGTGTTGAAGTTTTGAGTTTAATTTGGTGACAATTGATTCACCCCCCCTCTTAGTTGTCCTGTGCCTTTTTAAGAGCTTATATATCCTTCATGACCATACATAACTTTTTTTAGGTCGGCCTCAATGAAATATATACACCTCAATCATGCAACCCACAAATAGGTCAACACCAAACACTTCCACGATGGAAAGAAATGAAGGAAAACCACACTAAGGGTTAACTAGGACCCAAATCCACACCAACATGCTTCACCAAACTTCCATAAACAACAAAGCATGTCCACAAGTGATGCTAACATGCCAGGTTGGCCTCAATGAAATGCTAACCTTGTTTAGGTTGGCCTCAATGGAACGTATACACCTCAAACATGCAACCCACAAATAGGTCAACACCAAACACTTCCATGATGGAAAGAAGTGAAGGAGAACCACACTAAGGGTTAACTGGGACCCAAATCCACACCAACACGCTTCACCATGCTTCCATAAACAACAAAGCATGTCCACGAGTAACGCTAACATGCCAGGTTGGCCAAACCTATATTAATGCTACCAAACAATCAATTCACTCTTCACCAGGTTTAGAAACATCTTGAAGACCATGAAGTAACATCACACAACATCCTAGAATATTCTAGCATTATCAAAATATTTTGCAACACTATCGCAACCACCTGCAATTGAGAATACTTAACATCTTATGTAACCAACCACATTGCCACAGACAAACAACTCACTAACCAACCTTGCGAAACAACTGAACACACAACACCCTAAGGGAAGGTATATATAGACAATATTAGAATGTTCCCAAATCTACTAGACAAGAAACCTCAACACAAAGAAATTCAGAGTAATTCCATTTCTCCTAGATAACCTTCTTCAAAGGCAAACATACTATCAAACATAATTTCTATTTTTGCACTATCTAGAACCTAGAACTCTAGATATAACACCTCTAAACACCTCTAATCATATCATCTAAACCACACAAGCACATCTTCAACCATGAAGAAATGTGGAGCACCATGTAGAACACAACTTTGCCACCTTGTACATTCTTTATCAAACTTTCTCAAAATCATTTTGAAACTAAGTGAACTAGCTACATCATCAACACCACACTAGAGATTGTAACACCAAAAATCTCCCCATCTATAACACCTAATCAACACCACACTAGAGGCTAGTATAGGTTGACACCAATGACAACACTAAAGACAACATAGTGTAACAATCTCCTTGTTGACATCAATGACAACACAAATCTTCAATAATCTCACCCTTTGTCATTGATGGTAACACCAACTTTGAAAAACCATCAAAAACAAAAGAAAATCTACAATGGTAACACTAGCTCACAAAAGCAACCCTACATCAAGCGTACTCCCCCTTAATGGGGCATTTCTTACATTTTAGTCTTTAGTCTTCTCTCCCCCTTTGACATCAATTCTTTTCTTGATTTTTAGACTTTACCCTCTCCTCGTTTTTCAAACTTCTCTCGCCCTTTGACATCAATGGCAAAGGGAAACACATGCACACTTCACTTTAGGTAACACATGTGAACAACTCTCTCACTTGCTCTCCATTGCACTTTCTCTCTTTCTCTTTGATGGGCTTGGTCATTAGTAATTTTTTTGCTGCTTTTCATATGATTTCAGACAATTTACATATATTTTCTAAGTACCTTCCAAACAAAAACTTCCATAATATGTTATCCTTTCACAACATACTTTGCAACTTTGAACCTAGTTTGTGAATATGAAATATGGTGATAATATTTGTAGTGTTGCATGATTTAAACATGAATATGTGTGTATATGAATGGGATTCTATGATTTAATTATGAAGGTTGGTTGCATATGTATGTTATGTGGATTAACCTCTATGCAACTCCACATGCGGTAACAAGAATGGAGCCTTTGAAGCAAGAACCAAAGCAACATAATAGGGGATTAGTGGAGTTCAAGCCACCTAAAGTGTAGGAAGTTGTGGAGTTGAACGTGAGCATCATGGAAGGAATAAATATTGAGGAAGGATACTTGTTATAGAATTCTGAACATTTGCTTATGTGTCTCACATGCAAACTATTTCATTGAAGTTCTTATTTGAATAGGTCTCTTCTTCCTTTTCAATTAGAATGAACAAGTCAATCTTAATTTCATATCCTCATATCTAGGAGTGGGATTAATGATTATAGTTAGTTAGTAGTTTGAATAAGACTCTCCCATTTTTGTATAAAA
This sequence comes from Sequoia sempervirens, assembly GCA_007258455.2. NCBI lineage: Eukaryota > Viridiplantae > Streptophyta > Pinopsida > Cupressales > Cupressaceae > Sequoia > Sequoia sempervirens. Next base: position 382,969,404 of record VDFB02000003.1, on the reverse strand, counting down.
TCAGGGGATAATTTCGTAGCAAAGTTAGTTGGTTGATATAAGTTATTAAGCAATTAATCATTTTCAGTTCCAAGTGATCTAAAAACATGTTGAAATTCAATTATTGAATACAATATACAAAAGGATTTTATTTGAATATTTGGTGATATGCAATAAATGGAGTTGTATATTACATGGATGCATAAGAATCTGAGTTAGATTTAGTTCTAAGTTAAGTGAGATAGTCCCCTGAGCTAGCCACTCGAGGTACTACTCCTCACTTCATTTATTTACTTATTCATTTATGCATTGCTGTTAATTGTTTTTTTATTTTTTTTATAAATGCATTGCAAAGTAAAGTAGAATAGCTCTTATAGTTGATTACAATAGTTGTTGTTCATGAACAAATGTGTAATTAGTGAATCATAACACTCTAGAGAGTAGAATTGGTTTTTGTTATTTTTGAATATAGTTTTGGATTAATTTTGTACTTGTTATTAGCAGTCATCTACAACTTATGTTGTAGGTACTCGTAGCCATTAGGTTTTGTAACTCCTTTTATTGTTTTTGCAATTCTATAAGATTCCAGCTCAAAGTAGAATAGTCTGAATAAGTCTACATAGGATAATCTAGGTGAACAAGAGTCCATGAAGGCACATCTAATGCAGTACCACCATAAGTTTACGCACCTTGGTTGATGATTTAATGTAATCTTAGCAATGTGAAGTGGACTGATCAGCTAGTTAACCCTCTGAATTGAGTAAATTTTACCAAGTTTACAATACATTAGCTTAGACTCTATATTTTTTGTGTTGTTGTTGGGGATGTTGCTCTTTTCATAGACCTGTTCTTATAGTTTTCATAGTTAATTTCTCTTTTCAAGCATTAGGACTATTAGATACCATCTTTTTCAACACCAAGATACTAACATTGTTTAAGGTCATTGAATTTAAAGTCATATTTCATGTATGCAAAGGCAAAGAGATTCCTTGGATAGGTTCCTTCCCTCCACATGCCAAGAAGCTATTGCAGAAATTGGTGACCCTAGTACTCAGAGCGAAGGTACCACTGAAGAAGAAATTTCCTTTTCACCAACCTCTAGTGCACATACAGAAGGAACATACCACACCATGGGTGATGCAACAAATGATGATGATGCCTGACCAACATTTGGGTTTCCTATTACTTACTAGCAAAGGACTATAGTGTTGAAGAACATTCCTCCTTCGGCCTTACTAGTTTTCTATGGGTTAATGTATGAAGACCCAAATACATTCCTCTTTGAATTTGGTGTCTTATGCAAAAGTTATGACTATACTTTTGATGCACATAGGTTAAAGCTTTTTCTTGCCACCCTCAAAGATGTAGCTTTGAGATGGTTCATGGGATTAGGTAAAGATCTTGTTCCTGATTGGGACACCATGAAGACACTATTCTTAAAGAAGTATTAGGACTACTATAGAGGACTTGATAGGAGGAAGGATAATATATTCTGAATGACACAAAAGGATGATGATCCTTTAAAGGATTATGTTGAAAGATTTCAGTTTGCTCTAAAGACAAACCCCTAGAATAAGTTGTCAGAAAAGTCTCTCAAGCTAGTCTTTTTTAGAGGGGTTAATGAAGATTGTATGGATGCCTTAAACCTCATTGGCCAAGGGGATATTTCTCAGCTACAATTTTTAGACGTTTGTAAGGCATGTATGAATTATTCCAGGACCTTCACAAAAAGGCCAAGAGAAAATAGAACATCAGTTCTTGGTAAATCATCTACTGGGGTTTCAAAAGTGGAGCTGAGCAATTTGTTATCCAATATGAAGGAGGATATAATCAGTCGTTTGGAAACTCAGCTAGATACTCTCCAAATTAATAAAAAGTAGGAGGAAGTTAAGGCTATGTTCATTGAATATTGTCCAAGTTGTAGGCAACAAAAAGTAAATTGTAAATGCAAAAGAGTGGCCAATATCCATCAGGATAAAGTTGAGAAGCCTAATTTTCAACCCATTGAAGGAGATGATGGAAAAATATTTTATATAGCACAAAGGAGGCCATGGTAGTAGAGACAAGGTATGCCACAAGACCCCCTTAGCTTTAATTCATATTTTCCTATTGGCAACCAGAAATTTTATGCTTGGAACTCTCAGCCCTGGCAAGTAAATCAAAACCAATGGAAAAATCCTCAATGGCCAAACCCTCAACCAAATTGGAACCAAAAACCAAATCCTTTGCCACAACAAAATTTTCAAGGTTTCAATTACAATCCACAATTGCCAACATAGTAGAATCAGTGGCAACCTCAATGGCAAAAAGGCTAGCAATGGCAACAACAAAATATGAACTATTAGTAGCCCATGCTCCCTCCTCCACAATAGAAACAAGCTCTAATGCCTCCATCAAATATTGGATCCTAGCCACCCAAGCAACAAATACTTGCTCAACCTACACCTAACCCTAACACTAAGCCTGTTCAAGAGAATTATACTAATGAAGCTATGCAATACCCCACTTATGGGGTAGAGGTGAGTGATGTCCACCTCATATCAAGAAAACAACTTGCTGGAACTTCATCCCCCCAAATTATAGAAATGGAGGATGAGAAACTTGTAGTTGAGGCTTCCAATAAACCATCTTTGGAGCCTAAATCAAATCAGGTACACCAAGCTACCTCAAATCCCAAGCCACCTTTTCCTGAATTCCTAGCTATGAAAAAACATCACACACAGGTTGAGACAAACCTTTTAGGGAAATTGAAATATGTGAACATCAAAATCCAACTTATCCAAGCTATCAAAGACATCCCTATCTATACAAAAACTGTAAGGGAACTATGTCTTAAGAAACCAGTCAGGAAAAGAAAAGATCCATAGATAGTTCATGTCTCGGGGAATCTTGCAGATATCATGTTGGGGAACATTATAGTCCCTAAGTATATCGATCCTAGTAGTCCAGTTGTGGACGTTAAGATTAATGGGACTCTCATTAAGAATACTTTGATAGACTTGGGGCAACCATCATTGCCATGAAAAAAGAAACAATGTAGTTGTTTTAGTTGGTCAACCTCAGAACGACACAAACTATTTTGCAATTAGTTGATAGGTCCACAATCAAGCCTAAGGGAATTATTGAAGACCTAGTTGTTGCATTGGATTCTTGGGAATACCTTGTAGATTTCATAGTACTACAACCCAAAGTCAATCTTGTAGGTTACTTGCTCATCCCAGGAAGGCCTTGGTTGGCAATAGCTGATGCATTTAGAGCCTGTAGATCTGTTAAAATGATAATATCCAATGGGACAATTACAAAGAACTTGGTTCTTTATCCACTGGTCCAACCATATACATACCTAGAGCAAACCATTTGGCCCAATTTGGGTGAGGAGGAGGAAGATAACTATTCTCTGCAAACAATGATGATTATAGAGTGTAGCCCCTTATTGGATGACCGAGATGAAGATGAGCTCATTGCTCACATAATCCAAAATTACTATGGTAGGAGCCCGCAACAATAGGACTGCCTCATATTCCTACAAGACCCCTTGCAAATTATTATACCTACCAATTCTACAGAAGAGATATCACGAGTATTTCATTCATTACTTCCTCAAGAATGTTTACCCATCATACCAAGCCTTGATCTCTCATCATTTCAAGATTCATCAAAGGAGTTGAAAATTATGCTAGGAAGGAAGTTAAATATCAACAATGCCTTGACAGAGGAGCAGTAGAATTCTCTGCAATCAGTATTGCAGGCACACTCAGCCGCATATGCATGGGATTACCATGATATGAAGGGCATAGATCTTGATCTATGCATGCACAATATTTATATTAATGATGGCTATAGACCTATAAGACAACTAAGAGGTTGTCATTAGGTCCTATTGCTTTAGTTGAAAAATGCATCAAATGTATCGACCAGGTAGTGTTCAGAGGCTATATGCAATAGGAAACATCTTGACTAACTCTCTCAAATTTTCTAAATGCTTGGATAGTTGGAAACAAAACTTAAACTAAAAGGGCATTAAACTAGAAAGCATAAAGTTGTCTAAACTAGAAAGCATGAAATTATTAAACTAGAAATCATAAAATGATTAAACTAGAAAGCATAAAAAATGATTAAACTAGAAAGCATGTAAATTACTGAGAAAGAAATGCTTGTAATAAAATCGTAACAACCATCAACTAACATCTAACTGTTAACAAAAAACAAACTTAACAACATACAATTTATAACTAGAGTGGGTGCTCCAAAATTTCAGATAAACGAAACAAAAGATTATAAACTCAAACCACAACCTGTAGGAATAACTTAACAGAGCTCGACACATACAAATCACATTCATTTCACATTTATCATGTACAGAATAAAAACAATAGAAGTGAAAATGAAAATACTTATCATGTACCCCTTTTCATGATGTAAATTTATTTGGAAACATATGTTTTGCATAAGGCTTTTCAAATAAAGCTCTTTTGTTTTGGCATTTATCATATTCTACTTAAAGTAATTGCTCACAGCATGGTGTTTAGCAATTTCTTTAAAGTGGGCATATGTGTCCCTACTCATTGTTAGCTTCAAAGTGTGGTCTTCTTACTTCATGTGATGTGTCTTCTTGGTGGTGTCATTGGGTTTGATGTCCTTCAATATTGTGAGCTTTCTTGGCATATGGCATTCCTCTTAGTGGTGATGCTATGGATTGCATTCCCTAAGTTGTGAATACTTTATCCTCTACTATTCCTCTCTTGGAGACATTAGGCATGATGTTCCCTAAGGTGAGACCTTTCAAGAACTAAGCACAACCCCTTTGAATATCCTATTGCATGTATCAAGTCCACCAAGCATAACACAACTTGCTTGTTAGTGGAGCCTTTATGTTTTTCAAGGCCACTAAGCATAACACAACTTACTTTCCAGTGGAGCCTGTTTCATGAGTGCCTAGCCTAATGCAACTTGCTAGCCTTGTGACCATTTATGTGGTGCCTTATCAAAGTTATTAGGAGGTATAATTTGGTATGGTTAGTGTTGACGCCAAAAATTGACGAGATAACAGTGCCTTTATGGGAAACTCAGTTCAAGGGGGACCCCTTTGCGCCAAACTGAGTGACCTCCGGATTTTAAAGAAGCCGGCTTCTATATAATGGTTTTTGGAAAGGGAAAAGGAAGTAGATATAATGAAACAAATATTTAATCTAAGGCGATGCGCCAAAGCTTTTTGATAGGCACGATAAATCATAGACTCAAGGGCCTAAATGTTATTGATATGTTCTAAAACACCGGAAGCTTAAAGCAATAGCATAAACAATTCATTTAATTGACATAAAACAATATTGCATACATTCTCACTGCTAAGAAGAGTCATTAAGACATGATTTAGACCAGCAAGTTTGCTTTCAATATATAGAAGTTTCCTCAAATGAAATGCTTAAGACAATAAAAAGCACAGTTCACAGTTTAATCAAGACATAAAAAGTAGAAAGGCCGAACAAATAGGCACAGTCTGAAAGTATCTTGCAAATAAACATGCAAAAGAGGCCTGGCGTCTCTTGCTAAAACCAGTATTCTTCCTATAAATCTCGGACCATCTTCCCTCAACAGAGAGAGTATATATAGCCGGAGAGCAAAATCCCACCGCTTGGAGAGTTGTAACAGAAAGATTCCACAATCTCCCGTAATGATGCCTGGATAAGAATATTCCCAATGCCATTATGAGAACATCCAATCAGAGTACAACATCTAGTTGGTCAGTTACAGGCGTGCCCTTTATAATGATGGCAGTGGTCCCAACCAGGCTTTAAAGCGACGAGTGTCGTCCACCGCCTTAGAGAACCATGACGAGCAGCAGTCAATGACACCATCCCGCTCGGCCATCTCACAGCTTGCTTTGATAATCGATGTAAGGCACGTGGCAGCAAACCGCGGCCCGAATGAAAACTCCTTCTCCATTGACCGGGAGCTTGCGGAGAAGTGACACGTGTTCAGGGGACGGAGGCTACTTTGAAAACGGGGAAAGGTCGCATGAAAAGGGGGCGAAAGACACGTGGCCGTGTTTCGCAACCTGTGATGCTCTCGTCCCTACTGTTGTTTTAAAAATAGCGAACCACTGACACGTGAGCGAGGGTGGGCCCCGCCAGGAAATAAAGAAGGCCAATAGAAATCCTTCGCAGCCCGCCGCAGCATACTCTACTCTTGCTAGGGAAAGATTGCATATTAATCACTAATGATAAAGATGCGGGCCCCGCTTTCAACCCGTAAGCATCATAAAGCAAATCGTAAAATGAAGAACCCCAGCGGTAGACACGGCAATTCAAGCACTTTCGTGAGCCGGGAATCCAGGAGCTCGCCACGGTTATGCGGCAAGGAATGCAATAACTGGAGATCAAAAACCTCGCCGAAGCCGAAAAGATACCTGGAGACGCATCTAATATATGCAAAAGGGAACCCGGCGGGAGCATTTGGAATATTATTTCAACCGCCTTTGGTGACTAATGTATGCTTTGAGCATGAACGGAGAACCCAAAACTTCTAGTCTACGCACTGAGCCTTTCTAGGGCAAATGGAGTTAGAGCTTTGAAAGTGCAGCCTGCAAAGGCACCCATTCAATTTCGGATGGCTTTGCCATGCTGCGCAAATTCTCTTGTGCTCCGCGGAGATTAATAGCTTCCTTATGAGGCAGCACCTCTGGCAGGCCAGTGCCTGCTTCTATGTGGAACAGCAGCTAAGAGAGCGGATGAATGATTGCCTCGATATCTACTACCGTTGGGGGGCTGTCGAGTTCCTTGAATGCCTTCGGATCATTCTCCTTCTGCTCAATGATCTCGGTAATCTGCGTAGCCGTGGCAATAGTGCCATCCTCAAGAAATGGGGACGGCAATCCCAACCTGCCTAACTCAGAGAAACTCCCTCGAATGCCATCCAGCGCTTTGTTTAGAAAAGTCGCTGCTGCCTTAGTACGCTGGAAAGCGGAGTGGCAATGAATGAACCTATTTGCCGTTTGAGCTGCGGTGTCCCTATCTTCAATACCTGCCCCGGCGAGGATCTCGTCTGAGACCGAGTATAGCTTATTTAACAAGTCCCTCGCCTCGGGAACCTTTTCCAGGATGAAACGCGGGAATTGTTTCATTGTGTCATGGGCCTCTTGATTGAGTTTTAACGCCCTGTCGATGAACCAGAGGGTAGGCTGCAGATTTAGGCAGAAGGCTTTGATTTTCTCCCAGTGAGAAATGTACAATTGCCTGACTAGTGGGATGATATCCGGTTGGGCAGGGGCTGGTAGCAGGGAGGCCTTAAGCGAAGAAATCTCTGTGTCTCGTGAAATGAGGGCCTCGGCAAATTCTGCCTTCTTTTTCTTCTCAAATGCCAACTGCACTTCATAGCTGTTCATTTGTTTGTGCCAATTTTGTTCAACTTGAGAGTGGTTAGCCGATTGCTCTTCTAATGAAGCTTTCGCCTCTCGGAGCTCATCTTCTAGCTTGGTCTTCGTTTCCTAGAGCTCCTCCTCCAGTTTAGTCTTCAAATCTTTGAATTCAGCCTCTTTTTCCTGTATCTTTTGCTGATGCTGCTCTTGTAGGCGTTCCATCTCTTCGCCTTTCTCTGCCAGCTTCTGACTGAACTCAAGGGGGAAGCGTTCAAGCTCTTCCTCCATCGATTGTAAGCTCTGTTGCGTCGATTGGTTTTGATTCTGCAACTCTTTTAATACGGCTGGGTCGGCTACTCGGGCCTTTGCAATTTCGCCCTGAAGCCTGCTCCTCTCATTCTCTGCTGTTAGCGCCCTTTCTGTCATTCGGGCGATATCCGCCTCTAAGGATTTCTCCTTTGCCTCTAGAAAATTCACCCTGTCGCTGGCTACCTTGAGCTGTTCATCCTTCTTTTTCAGTTGGCGACCAGTCTTTAGGAAATCGGAAGTGACCACCCGTTGTGTCTCCTCCATGATTTCGACTTTATCTTGTGGCCGGGCCATCTTCATGTCCAGTCCGACAGCATAAATATCATAGTCCTCTGGTTGCATTTCTCCCTGAGGCTTGTTTATCCTTGGGTACATAGTTGCAAACTTTAATTCTTGGCGGGCCTCGTCATATGAAGCCTGTACTCTCGGCTCGGCAGGGGCATTGTCATCCTTTGCCCTTCGTCGTCTCATTCTATTTGCGCGCGCTTCCTTCCCACAATCTATCTGTGCAATGAATTCAACTGGTGATGAAACCAGCCCACCTGCGAAGGGAACACCGGAAGGTAGGGCGTAGGGATAGGTAACTTTCATAGGCGCCCGCATTTGTTTCTTCTGGAGGGTGATGGTTTGCGGAGAAAAATGTGGCACGTTCCATAGCTTAGCCTGGGGAGTTTCAGCCTGGCTGGATATTTGCAACGGCTGAACCGGAGATTCAGTCGTAAGGCCTGTTGGCCGAATAAAAAGAGTCGCTGCCTGAGGCTTGGTTTGCTGTGGTGGGAAGGGATCTGTAAGCATCTCGGAAAAAGAGTGGGGGCCGATGGGAGGAATATCTTCGGATAGCGAGGTGAGGAAAGTCTGGGCGGAAGCAGTAGGCGTTAGCATGCCCGAAGGGGTGATTATAAACGGTTGGGCTTGCGAATATTGGGCAAATCCCCCGGGATAAGATGGGCTAGAAACAGAGGGTGGAGGTCCCGGACGAATGGCAGGAGTTGCCAATTGAGCAGGGGCGGACGTGAAAGAATGAGATGCAAGAGAGGAAGGAGCGAAATGTACCTGCTGACTGGTCGGCGGTGGCATCGGGATCGTTTGAGACTCGGCCGCAACTTCTGGCATTTGACTAAAGTACTGGTGTTTCCTTCTCTACGGCTTCATAAATCGTCTCCGGATACATTGGCGTTCTCGCTGGCCACCTACCAACCTCGGTTAGCCGATTCTTCGCTGGGGCACTAGCCTGACTGGTTTAGCGGCCCATGTGCGCGTAAGTGAGCTCCTTGATATGTTAAAGCGCACATTAGTGCCGACATAGGCGGGATGCCCGGGGGCATCACCTTCCTGCAAAGATATCGCCGTCTCTTCCTCCGGCTCATCGGAACCCTCTGCTTCGCTCTTGTTAGCGCTGGAGGTCGGGCTGGGATGGCCTTCATCCCAGTATCTTTCAAATTCCTTGTCGTCCTTCAATTGATTATAAGGAGCTTTCAACTGCCCTGTTTCCTGGCGGTATCTCCAGAAAACTTTTATTTTTTCATCGCTCCATTCCTTGTCCACTTTTAACTTGTTATGCATGCCATTTATCTGTTGTCCTCACGCTTCAATCGAAAGTAGAATTTGTGCCATGGGCCTCTGGTGTCCGGCGTAGGGATTTGTGCCAATTCAACAAAATCCTCATCTTTGTCCGTTCGCGGGTTACGCTGCTTCTCCCAGTATGGTCGAGAAACATGGGTAACTCTCATATGTGGCTCTGACAAGTCGTCGAAAGGGTTGTATTCCCACTTATCATTTACCAGTACCAACCCTAGATGTGCCTTGTCCCTAGCACCGAGCGCGATCGCTTTTTGACAAGCGTTATTGACTTGAAGCTCTTTGGGCAAGTGAAGAATCCCTTCTTCTTAACACTTTTGCTGCTACAAAACATGAAATCAACGACGCATACCTATCGGTAAACCTCCAGCGCGAGCACTCTATCGGTGATGCAAGTCGGGAGCAGGAAAGGCTTGCCAATAAAGCCCCTTATTTGAAGGATCGTGAAATCCTTGCCTGCAGAACCACAAGCGGATGTAGCTTTGCGTAAACTACCGCTTTCGCGTTAAGCCGGACATATCACCTTCCAATCGTAAATCATTTGGGAACGCTATGAAATAGTTCTGCAAGGTATCAGCGTTATGAAAAGTAGGGTGTCCACGATACCGGCTTCTTTATTCTCGCTTCGGCCAAAAATTGATAGTGGAAAAACGGCTAAGAACCGATCGCAGAACATGCGGGACTGTAGGAAAGTTGTTCCAATTTCTCCGCTCGTGATAATTCTATTTTACTGTGATTATTCATCTGGCTTAAACTCTGCGAAAATCAATGAAGTTCATTGCCCGCTAAATCAGACAGGTGGCCTAAAAATCCTCGACATCTTCATCGGAATCACGGCCGCAAACAAATTCCAGCATGGATATGGGGTCCTGGAGGTCATCGCGGAATGAACCGCACAACAATGGGATGCTCGGTGCCTTAGCGGACATAATACCCTTCTTATTAGTCTCCTCTAATAGGAAGTCGGAGCTGGTTTTCATCCTTTTCCATATCTTTTCCCCTTTGCTTGGGCAAAAATATTCGATTTTCTCCTTTCTTGTCCTGGGGTCAGGAATGCATAACATATGCCAGATGGCTTCCGGCCCGATATGAACCCTTAAATTGCGACCCTCAATGCAGTGGGTCTTTGGATTATAGCGTTGAACAGCTGCGTCGACTACCTCCGGGCAATAGTGCACGAATGGGACCATGTATTGTGGCAAACCGCTATACCAGACTCTACTTGCCGTTGCCTTCTCCGCCGCTGGTGCTGATAACCTTGCCCAAGCTGCCTCCCTAAGAGATTTAGGGTTCCTAGCAAGCTTTGGATCGTAGATATTAGCCCACTTTTCTCCAACCTTTTTCGGGTTATTCCACTCTTTGGGCCTCTCCAGCTCCTCTGTGTTGGGTCTCCTCACCTTCTGGGGTATACCAGGAGTGGCATACGCTACATCATCGTACACGTAAACCTCGGCCGAAGAACGAATAGCCGAATACAGTTCCTGGCTAATCCCTTCCTCTGCTGGCTGAGCTGAAGATTCCACCATCTTTCTTCGCGGCAGAACTTGAAGGTTCGCTGGCCTTTGAATACGCTTGCACTGGAAATACAGACAGAAAACACTTCGCGCACTCCTTAGCTTTTTGGAAAAAGACTTAGGAACAATAAGTGTTATCATGCAATAATAGCAACTTTCCTCAAGGTGGTAGGCGAGCGCGAGCCCTTGCATTTAATTCGGCATGTACCGTTAACTCCATAACTCGTGCAAGATGAGCTGATTGCTTTTTCCAAGGTGGCCGAATTTCATCATTACTTTTAGAATATCGTGTGATACGCCCTGATTTTCCTTGGAAATTGAGCTTGCAACTGGCCTCCTCGCGTTGTGTTAGCATGTACCGGTAATTAATATCCCTGGCTGGAATGATTACGCCAAGCAAACGATCACCGCCTGAAAGGGATATGAATATCGCCTCGGGCTCTGGGATGTGCTTGAGATTTGACACCATAGCATACGGCCATACGTCCCTTCATCAGCAAGTGCCACCCTTTTAAAGCTCAATTAATTAACTTGATTTAATTAAGCATGCCTTGAGCCGTGCTACCATGCGTGTGCCAGCCCAAAACGTGAACAAACGCAGACTCGGCCCTCGAGATTGTAGCCAATATACATCACGTTGCTTACGGCGGATTGGCATATGTCTTATCAATTTTCTATAAATAGGCCAGTAGATAGCAAACATACACACTTTGTGTCGAGAAGTGATAGGCAAGTAGAATACTGCTAAGCGAGTCTTTTCATAGGTTAGGTAGTAAGCAGCTTTCGGCATACTTAGCAGATTTAGGAATAGTCCTAGGAGAGATGGATACTCCCATTCGCCTGACCTCCTTCAAATCACAAACAACATTTGTAGGTGAAATCTCCACCAGGAGGCTTAAGAGAATGACAAAGAACAAGCACTCGCTGGTTTTAGTAGCCATTAAGTGGGTTCTCGGCAAAGACTGTGTGGAGTATGAAGATAAGCATCGGGTGAACACCGATGTGTGCTCACACTTTGTGGCGTCTATGCTGGACATTTGTGTCCCTTGGCCGCTTGTATTGAAGCTAGTCAAAGAAATCTTCCCGAAGAAGTGCCTGAACGGTCTTGGCGAGGTTGTCACACACGCTGCGTATGGAATCGGCCTGCCATCAGCCAGCGACCTACGTCGCTATATTGAAGAAGAAGCTGTCGTGGCTTGGCTACCATTCCTTAGCGGATTCCGCCTGCAGACCCGTGGTCAGCATCAGCAAAGGGTTACCCAGGCTCTTCACTTCCTGTTCAGAAGCTACAACGTGATACCATTCTACAACGTAGAGTGGTATACTGACTTCAGGAACCTGGTGTACCCACCACCGATGACAGCCGCGCTTCATGATGCTGCCAGTGCCACCGAGGAACCTGTTGACGAGGAAGAAGCGGACGCTGTCTTGAATGCATCGGTTGCTGCTAGCCACTCCTGCGGATAGATGGTCCCCTTGCCTTGGTGTTTGTTGATGTAACCCCCTTGCTCCGTATCAGCCTGATAAAAGGCCAACGTATATATATGCTCTTATACTTTGTATATTTGAAAATCGGCATTCATGCCATTTTGTAACTCATAAACATGTATATAAAAATATACGTCTCTTTTTGTTGTGAAATTTTATGCTCCTGTTTGCTTCTGCGTGCAATTTTTTCTGGGTTTGCCAATTTTGTATGTTTTGTCTCTGTTTATGAGCATACTTTTGTGTTTTAAGAACTCCGGTGCTTCACCCACTAACGATGATAAGCGAATAAATAACAAGTCAATTGGTTTAGCAAAACGATAGGCCAAAAACAAGAAAGGAAAAAGAAAAAGCGTTATTTACAACTGTACAGGGTAGGGCTTGACGCTTAATGGAACAATTTAAGGTGAATCCCATTAACCGGGATTCCTAGGGGCTCCTGTTCCATATTTTCCAGCTCGAAGGCATTGTGTTGCATGCACCGAATGATTTTGAAGGGTCCTTCCCATAGGCTATCGAACTTATCATGCTGACCTGGCTTTGCAGCCCTGCTGTCATATTTTAGCACTAAATCTCCACTTTTTAGGCCTTGGTCGGAAGCCTTTTTGTCAAACCACCGTTTGACCACCTGTTGACGGCCAGTCATGGCCTTTAGGGAATTCTCCCTTTTTTCTTGTACTTCTAATAGTTCGGCAAGCCGAACTTCCATGGCATCATTCTGTTCTATCTCAAGAGATTTCAACAACTGTATCGCCGGAATTTCCATAGAGATAGGTAGCAGCGCTTCTTTCCCATATACTAGCTCATAGGGCGAAGTCTTGAGGACTTGTTTAAGAGTTATGCGGTTGGCCTAGAGTGCTTTTCGGAGGTTTTTGTGCCATTCCCTCTGGTGTTCCGAGCCCACCTTTTTGAGAAGTCGGACTAAACTTTTGTTTGTTGACTCGGCTAGGCCATTTCCCTGTGGATAGTAGTTTGAAGATGTTTTAAGGAATATGCCATTTTTCAGTGCAAAGTGACATACCTTTGTGCCTACAAATGCTCTAGCATTGTCCGAAATGATCGTCTTCGGAGGGCCGAACCTCGTCACCAGAGCCTCGAGGAAGTCCACAATCTCTACCTTCGTTGCCTCTTTAAGGGGAACAGCTTCAGCCCACCTTGTGAAGTAGTCTGTAGCTGTTAAAATCCATTTATGTCTGGAACTAGAAACCGGGTTGATCATTCCGATAAAGTCCAAGCCCCATTGAGCAAATGGTTCATCC
>VDFB02000003.1:382895291-382955826 GCA_007258455.2 Sequoia sempervirens | reverse complement strand
AGATTTCTTGAATGCATTAAACGGTTGGCATGTAGAATCAACTCTCCCAAGAGTTCAGGATTCTATCACAACACATGCATTGGAGAAGGGTATCGATGTGATCAACCTATCACAACATAAGGATACCAATCTCTTCTCTTTTGCTGATTTTTTATCTTGAAGACATACATCAAGGATTTACACGATTAGTCTAGATCAACTTACAATAGATAATTTGAAGTATTCAAAGGATCTTTGACCTAGAGATCACAACTTGAGAGAAGTAACAATCTCCTTATACTAAACACACAATGTCCAAGATATAACAAATGAAGAATACTTGATTATACTGTGAGATACGCTGATTTAAAGCACAGATCAACATGCAACTTTTACGGTTTGAACACAGGCCCATGATAAAAATAGAAATGTGATTTCAACAAAACACAGAATACTTATCTTCTTTAACATTCTGATGAAAGCAATTATTGAACACAGCATGCTGATCTTATGCTCAGATCAATCCACAGCCTTCATGACTCGAACTCAGACTCATGACAAGGTTAAATTTGAACAAGGCCCATGACTGCTCAAATTTACAATGTACTCTGTTTCCAACTGCAATCCACTAGGTTAGCAATACACAATGAATGAGGTGACACCACATGATCTCATCTACTGGATCACAATTCAAGAGAAACATAATCTTTACTACACACATGATAAAGCATTATCAAATCTGCACAACTCAACAAACTGAGTAAAAGGTATAAACAACAAAAAAAACAAACACTTATCTCTTGAGATCAGAATCTCCTTGAGTGTAGTGCTGAAACTGGAATACAGAAAACAACTGGACATGATGCTCGTTCAAATCATCAGCCTGATATCAAACATATGATCTGAAAAAGAAAATAGCACTCATGCAGCAGCAGAAATGTCAGAGAGGCAAATGGCACGCCAAGCTTTGTATCCCTGATTCCTTTGAGTCACGTACATGCACTCTCTGAAGTCTATCCTATTTCAATGATACTCGCTTCTGAAGAGTATGATACCCAGATATCTAATAAGCGCCCAGAAAAACATATAGTATCGCTAGTTCACATAGGCATGACTGTGGCAATAATATATATGCTACAGGAAGAAAAGATATGCTGTTCCTGAAGACCAGATAGCTTCTTCCCACAGCGCTAGCAAAAATCAGATGGCTTCTTCCCTGCAGATCTGGAGCAGATTGCAAGTGGTTTCCATCTCTGGTGAACAAGACATGCAACTAATCTGATCACGATCCTCAAACCCGCTCTGATACCATGTTGATTTTAAGTGATCAGATTAGTGTACAGAAAATTCAATCAAAATCAGACAACACAACTCAGCATATACCCTGGGAAAACCCTCCACTTGAGGGAGAAAAAACCCAGCAACAAAGATCTCTCTTATATTTGATTAACAGTGGCAAGTTTACAAATCACAATGAGGTCTAACACAAGACCAATGTACAGCACCTGGGAATATAGAATGACAGATAGCAATCTGCACCTGGGAATGACTGTACACAGATCTGTCAAAATTCACATTCACCAATGGTTCACAACCTGCTGCAGGGAGTTCATGCTGTCATCAAGCTTTGAGCTGAAGTGTCTTCAACCTGAATGAACACTATGCTTTACAAAGTTCGCATTGAGTAGCGCTGTAGATGATCACCTTGAATCTTAGATTTACACTTAACATATTTGCTTTTTGATATGTACGCAACCTGCTAGCAAGAACTCGCACTAGGAGATGAGGGTAAATGCGCACTTTCCTTTTTCTGCTCACCAGATGGTCTTTGCACTCAAATGTGTTCGCACTGTTGAGAATGGCCGAACTGCTTGTCTATGTACAATAGATGAAGCAAGGAGTATATATACAGGTTAGGGAGGTCGCACCTCCTCATCTCATGATGTCGGCCCAAGATAAAATGTTATTTTTATGATACAAAGGAAGTCGGCCAGATATGTAATCATAAAGAATGTAAACTAGGTCGGCCTCAATAACTTATTAAAATGTCTCTTAATAAATGACCAATATGAATTCATATTCTCTCATGTCGGCCATAATTAATAATACAAGATAATAAGTATAAGTTGAATAGCCAACGGCTATCATTCAACTTATGTTTCCATGAAGGAGGTGAGCTGGAAGGAACTACCGAAGCTGCTATAACATTAACAAGGTGTTCCAGATTAGGGTGATACCCTAGGTCAAATTAGCATCAAATCTGCCCTCCAAAGTTGCTGATAAGTGATAACTGATCTGAAAATCTGAGCATGAAAATCCACATCAAATTTCATTGAAATGCAAGTGAACCTCTGTCATGAAGTCCTCCATTGAAGAGCAAGGTTTTCGTCCAAATCCTACTACTCACAAGGTTTTTGTCCTTGGAATGGCTGCAATAATTGCAGATCAGAACTGAAGAAACAAAGCACAATGATATCCAAACCTCCGAAAATGATCTTGTATATATATCACTCAACCCCTTTTTCACCAGCTTGGCCGACCCAATTTGGGGCGCCACTTTTCACCTTTTAAATTTTGTTTTTATTTTATTTTAATCTCTCAACTTGGGCGCCAACTTCTTATTTCAAATTTTTCTTTTTTCTTTTATTTTTAATGTGAAATTCAATATTATTATATTTTATTTATTTTTTTCTTCCTTATTTCTCCAAAAAGGGCTGCCCAAGCCCAAATAAAAATATATAAAATATTTTGCCAACACCAACAGTCATAATAAATGTTATTTAATCCTCCTCCTTGAGTGCCAAAATAAAATATTATTATTTTTCTTTATTTTCTCCTCGCTCGATTTCAAAAGGGACATTACAATCCTCCCTTCCCGAAATTGCTTCTCCTCAAGCAATGACAAGCATACCACCACTTAAATCCCATATCATCATACTACCACATTTATCAAAATTGAGGAGATAGATGTACCTCAAGGAACTATCGACATCAACTAACTCTCCAACTTCGAAGGATTCCCCATGCATGTGCAAGATGCCCCTTGTAGATACATAGAAGAACATTTTAGCCCCTCCTATGTTGCTGATATTAATCAGAACAGCAACCTCCCAACTGAAAATCAGATCCAAGTGAGTGCAAATATCATTGCCAATGTCATATGATGTTAGAGTATCATCCATACGCCATTCCCCAATGATGAAGAGATGATCCAAACCACTACAAAGCACCCAAACAGCTGCTGTCCTCCATGTAGCCTGCAGGATTTCCATGTGCCATAAGGTAGAACAGTCATCCCTTAACAGAGAATGGAGTGGATCCTCTTGAACTAGGGCAGGAAGGCCAAAATCTTCATGCTTTCGCCCAGTCCCTATGACATAATTCAGCTGGAACACAAGCATTAGTAACTCAAAACCAAACATTATAGCAATACCTCCGTACCTTGTGTCAAAGTGTAGCTTCACCTCCCAAGTATGCCCAATAAAGGCAAGTGTCTCCATGGCATGCATCATAAGTTCTTGAAATAGAGCAGCGACATACTTTACTAGAGAGTCATCAACATGATGAGACTCATCACAAGCAAACTCTTCAAGTGCTCCATGAATGATCAAAGACCAAACCAAATTTGCATTACCCATATCTCCATCTACATATGAAGACATAATACTAGTGGCTGATCCACAAAGTGTATGCTCCATAATGCCATCCAAGTCTATGATGTGAGCCTTCAAATGGTTCTTCAAAAGAGGTGACACCAAATCCTCACAAAGCAAGCTACGTGAACAAACAAAGAATTCTGAATCATACCTCAAATCTGATTGCTCCACTTGCTTGGCCACCATACAAGGCTCATTCCTCATATGCCACATACTTTGAGTCTTCTTTGCCTCTCTCATGACATGTCGTACTAACTTGGTCCCCTTGTGTCTTGGACACACAAATAAGATCTCATGTTTGTCTCCCAAATGAGTGCCAACCATAGAAGAAGTCTTCTTTCTTTCCATAGTATCTTCATTCAAATTTGCATCCATGATGTGTGCTATAAGTCCCAAAAATAAGGCGGCCAATATATTTGCCCTCCTAGCTCTTTGTAACCACCCATCACACATGTCTTGTGTCTTCTTCACATCTTCCATAATATGGTATGCACAATCAGAACCTTTGTGCCTTGAATCCACAATACATTCCTTGTATTTGACACTTACATCTTGAGTGCCAACATTGGGAGATCCCTCAACACCATCCCCCTCATGTGACATAGCTGTTATCTCATGGTTATAACTTATATATGGAAATATGACTGCTGTCATAAAACAGAAAATCAGGACTTCATTATACCTCTTTGTAGTGCCTTTGATCACTGAAACTTCTCCTTCCTCATCGTTGCATGTTCTCCAACAAGTGCCGGTCCAATATGAGTTTCTCCATGAAAATCATAAGCCTTAAGGCTGCTCCTCTTGGCTGTCATAACATGACAATTTGAAGATAAGGGACTGCTGTCATACATTAAAAAATCAGTCCTTATCTCATGCTTTAGTGTGACATCTTTTTCAATCTCAATCATCTCTCTTTCCATGAATGGGTGCTCATTCATTAGTGCAGGTTCAAGGGATGTCTTCTATCGAAAATCAAGGGTGTCATGTGCCATAATTTCTGCCCCATGGCTGCAAGCTAAATCTTCGTGTGTGTAGATCTCCTTTATCTTCATGACTTCCTCACGGGATCCTCTATGTCCTTCCTCCATGTCTCCACCCGTTGTCATCTTCCAACAAAGCTTATCCTCACGTTCTTCTGATTCTTGGAGAGCCCTTTGAGTGCCCCTCAAAGAATCCACTGCATCCTCAAGCTCAAGGGTGAGCTTGTCCACCTCCTCTTCCTTTCTTCTCAAAGCATTTGAGTATATCTCACCAAGTGTAAGGAGACGATCTCTGTCAGCAAGTAAGTTTAGGTAGTTTGACTTTACGACCACCAAAGCCTCCTTGAGTGTGTGCAAGTCAACAAGAGATATACCTCCTTCAAGTCCTTTATGCTCACTTAGTGCCTTCCAACAAAATATGCCATCATCTTATGAATATCATCAAAGTGAGTTAGGGCTGCCACAATTTGACTATCTTCAATTGCCCTTCCAAGTGATGTGACTTATGAGACCCAAAATCTCCATGCAACATTTCTGATTTGTCTTCAACATCACCTTCATAAATTTGATCGATCATCTTTGTTTTGGCGACATGTCCTTCCTTGTGGTCATTATAAAGACACATGTACTCCTTATTGGTTGATGTAAGAAGTGAACCCTCATCCTGTTGAAAGCATGTGATAACAACTTCATTTTCTTTAGGTGTTGTATTCTTCTCACAAGCTCTCAACGTCATTGGTTCATCCTTGTATGTGAGTCCCATAGTTTCAGACCAACTCCAAAGTGTAAAATCCATGACAAACCATACATTATCAAACTGTAGGATCTTCTTACTAGGCCATCCCTTAGTCCTTATGATCAGCTCTTCAACAAAATGTTTTTCATACAACTCCAATAGGTAGTCATCAAATGTGATCATGTGCATGAAACAAGGACCATTGAACTTACCAAGGAATGACATACCTTGTATGTAGCTTTGTCCCATGAACATCCTTTCATGCATACCCTCATTGACTGTACCAAAAATTGTATCATCCATCTCATAACTGAAATTTGCATTTTCATGTGAAAACCACCTCATAGGTGTGACGGCCATGGATGACTGTTTTTCTGATTTGACATCTTCATCTAATTTTTGTCTTGAAGCTAGAGCTGCATCATTAACAAGCCAGCTCCTTGAAAATAATGTTCTTTTCCACACATCCTTCCACATCATCTTTGTTCAACCCTTAATTGAACTTCTCCATCATGACATGCCAAAGAGCTATAATCCAATATACCCAAGTCATTTTGCTCATCACATTCCTTGCCACTATGATGTAGAGATAATGCGGTAATGCTATGCTCAAGAGATGGATCATTAGTAGTAGTAGTATCCATATCTTCATGTGGCTGATTACAAGGAAGCAATTCTTCTTTTATCATGATGGCACTCTCAAATTTTGCAAATTTGAGATGCCCATTTCAAAATTTTGCCTCTACACTTTCAAAAGTGCATCGGATGAATATGCCCAAATGACCTACTTTGGAGGGTCGTAATTTGAAGCTAGTTGATTATCATGCAAAACCCCTTTGCACACCCACTCATGTGACATATGTGAGTAGGCATGTCAATTTTTAGCTTCTTATGATGAGTTTTGTTAGGGTTTCGAAAAGTGAAGCTGAAGGGTTTTGGCACTTTTTTGCTGTTTGCAAACTTTTAGTTTCGCAAGGTAGCCTCTCGTTTGAACTTGCATTTTGCAACCAGATGACTGTCAAGCCAAAACGATTGTTGTTATCTATTCTCCATACTAAGATGAGTTCACATGTCAGGTTTCAAAGCCTCATGATTTTATTTGTTATTTTTAATAGATCAAAACAAAATGGAATTTATTCAGTTTTGCACCTGCATTTCCAGAAACCTTTTTGAGAGGTCAACTTTGACCTTCAATATCTTGTGATGGGTGCTGATTCAAGAAAATTCCTCTTGCACATGTGCTCATTGTTCCAAAATGAACTACTGTGTCCAATGGCAGCTCACCAGGAGTTGATTTGGTATTTTTGCAAAATGGCAATTGGGTGAGTTTTAATTGGTTTTGAACTGCTGCAATTGCAGAAAACTTCAACTGAGCAACTTTGACAGTTAATATCTTTCACCTCGTGATTTGCTTCTCCGAGTCGTCTATTGCACTCCATTTTCGGGTCTAAGGCCTACATGCCTACAAGTTTTTATGTCGCCAAGAGATCGTTTGACCGGTTTCCTAGGCCGATTCCTGAGCCCACTTGGCCTGTTTTCACCATTCTACAAATGTGCCAAAAAGTAAGTTTTAATGATGACCCAGTTCATGTTTTCAGTCCAAAAGCATTCAAAAGCAGTGCCAGATCAATTCAAGGGTAAAACTTGTTTGAAAACGAAAATTTTTTAGGCCGGGCCCACATGGGGACCTGACACACTCTTGTTGAAATGACACTTTGATTATGAAAGATGTGAATCTCAAATCCACCATTTCATCAGTGGGTTGTTATTTTCCATCATCACAGACTTCCTCCATTCACTAGTTGAAGATGGTGCTGCATTTGAGTCACCATGAAATTGAATCAGAACACTATCAAATCTTGCTCTGTTATTTGAACGAGCTACACGATGTTGAAAAGGATCATTTAAAAATGCTTTGTTCTAAAACTGTGAAAATCAAGAATGGCTTACACCTTGAGAGTTCCACTTTTTGAGCAACAGTACTAGCACTTGTGTTCTTGTGTAATATGGAATATTCAGGGAGCAATGGAACAAATGGAGCTTGCTTTACAGATGCAGTGTCTCAAATATGTGAGAGAGCATTGATAGAATTAATATTTGGTGTTCAATGAGGACAATGGAATAAGCTGTTATGACACCTCTTGCTTTTGAAATCTGTTCATATTTAATACCCAAGTTTAGGACAATTTGGAGAGCCTCTTCCAAGTTTGGAGATTGGGGAGTAGTTGCATTTTAATATACAGGTGCACTTTAGAAAGGGCACAGCCTTAATGTTGTGAGCTAGAAATATTGACTTTTCATAGACAAGATGGGCTGAGGAAGATTAGTAGGTTGAAATTTCTTCACTTGGGTCATCGTAATTTGGAAAGTTTGGAGCTATTACAGCTTGCTGAATAGAAGGGAGGCGGAAAATGTGTGATGGGTATCATATTAGATTCATTATAAATCAGAGGAGACTGATATGTTGAAGGAGCTTTCATTAGGCTGCAAGAGCATGTTCTGTGAGTTGTAGATGATATAAGTAACCTCAGCGCCAGTGATAAAGCATGGAGCAAGGAACGCACAGCATGCTTGACATAATGCTATGGGGAGAATGCCAAATGCAACACGCCACCTAGCCGTATGTACACAAAAAACAGAGTTGTTAAAAATATCTTAAAATTTTTTCAAGCAAATGTAAATGGAGCTGTGAAGAATGTGCTCCAAGCTCTATGCTCTTTCCACTATGCCTGGCATTGTACAAAAGACTATGCAAAAAGTCTTTAGAGACTTTCAAGCAAGTTTATTTGGCAACGAATCAAAAGCATATGAACTGATTTGAAGAAGTCCCAAAAGCCGTGCAGCAAAAAGGCACAAAATAGATTTGTTCAAAAGCTTTTAAAAAACTCTCTAGCAAACCCAAGGGAGAAAGCGGCGCTCTCAAAGAAGTTGGATAGATAAAAGAGAGAAGGTGCTGCCATTTGTGGAAGCTGCTACATGGATGTTTTATGTTTGCAAATAAAATGCAGAATGTATACAAAATAAATATGTTGAAAAGGCTTTAAAGACTTCCTAGCAAATGGAAATGAAAGAAGGGATCAATGGATACCAAAAAGGCAGCGATGGAAACATTTGGAGAGTCAACTCGCGCCTGGAAGGGGATATCACGGGCCCCAATGGGAGCAGCCATCAGGTAAATGCATTTGAAAAGAACTCGTGCCGACAATGAACTGGGACAACCATTTCATGCTTATTGAAGGAGGGGATTTGAAAGACATGGCGCAACACAGATACTGCATATGAACTTTTTTTTTTTAAAAAAGGAGGATCTTAGATGAACACAATTGCATTGAACAACGTATGCACAAAATGTATCTGTTTCAAAGTTTTATAAACTTTTGAGCAAGATACAGTTAAAGTGCGCAGCCTTCACAAGGAAGAAGGTTTGTAAAGTGAAGAGGCATTGTGAATGAGCAACAAGCACACCAGAGTATGAAGGGAATAGCTGCGCATAAAGAAGAAGGTGCACAAGAATAGAGGGATGGCAGCAGGGCTATCGAGCTGCAGGGTATATACAGAATAAATGTGTTGAAAATCCTTTTGAAACTTCCAAGCTAGGAATGGAGATGGCGCAAACAAGAAGAGGGCATTGATCTTATGGCAGACGCATTTCAAAAGGGACTGGCTCATAAGTAGTTTGAAATGGGATATCATAGACATGATGCATAAGATTGGGAGGAATGCCTTCTTTAATGTGGTCTCATGGAAATACCAATGCGCGCAACCTTCACCATAAATGAATTTGTTGAGAAAGCTTATGAGAGAAGCAGCTGTGCAACATGAGACATAAAACAAGTGAGGGCGCATGGATATCCACCAATGCACAGATTAGTTTATTGAAAGACTTTTGAAACTTCTAAGCGAATGCAGAATGGCTAGGGCGTGGGCCAAATGGAGATTGGCACAACAGTTAAAACATAGGTAAAAATGCATCAAAGCTGTTGATATTGCAGATGGGGCAGCCAGTGTGCTGGGAGGCCATGAGGCGCCAAGATATATACACAAGCCTTCAAGAAAACTATAATGAGAGCACCACCACGTAGAGAAGGGTCGGCTTGAAGCAGGGTACGCATGATGGGTTTATTGAAAATTTTTTAGAGACTTTGCAAACAAATGCCAAATAAATGTGATCTCATGGAGAGCTTGAGTGCTGCAAATGGAGCTCACTTTTGCTTTGAGCTTCTGTCTGTATCGAATATCCATCGAAACAACAGAGGGCTCGAACCATAGAAGTTGCAGAGCAATTGAGCACATGAAGAAGAGTGCAGATTAGGGAAAATGCAAAAACAAAGGAAGATCAACAATGGAGAAACAAGGTAGAATGCAGCCATATCTTGGCCGTTCCTTGCGATTTTGCAGGTTTAAGATGCACACCAGTTAATTCCCGCGAGTTAGCGAAATGCTGACATGTGGCAGATGTGGGTCCTGGAAAATGAAAGGCTGGAAACATTATAAGGGGCTCGATGCTTTAACATTTTAAAAGAAAGCTCATTTGTCTAAGTTCAAAAGCAAAAGCAAAATTAAAATTTTGCTTGTGAAAGGTTTTGAAAGTTTTAAAAGGGGGGCCTGATATAATTTTTAAATTCCCTTCTATTTTAAAGTGATGGAGACTTTAAAATAAAGTGCTTTGTATAATGAAATATGATGGGTGAAATATTTTAGATGAACAATTTCTATCTGTGGGAGATAGAAAACAGGTGAAAATTAAAGGGGAGATATAAGGTGATGTGTTTTGCCTGAAGAGTAAATAAATAAGACTTGTGCAGCATGGGTAAAAATCCTCACTTGCCCGGTGAGTTTTTAAAGGGCTTTCACTTTGATAAAGTAAAATAAAATATCAAAGGCAAAATAATTTAAATATACATGGTGGTCAGATGTGCACAGGTGAATATTTTATTTGCCTAGGTGAATGTTATGGGGCATGTGAGTTTTTTAAAGCACATATAGTAAGGTACAGTGAATATTTTACACTTATGATAAGCAGAATTTGATTGATAACGTAAGAGGATCTGTTGATGCAATGCATTAACAATTTAAATCCACTGGTTAAGTTTAATTTGCTGATCAATTCTTTTTATGTGTTTGACTCCATGACTTAGAATTAGGCATTGGTCTGTTGTTCAGCTTGATGCATCTTAGAAACATGTTTAAATTCAAAATCATTTTAAATCCCTGTTGTTTGGTTGAAGTATTGTGTTGAATCTTGCTTTTCAATTGCTGATTAAGTGTTGATATACCCAAAATTTAGCCAGATTTGAAGTTGTTAGTACTTTCTTAGTGTATTTTCATTGGGAATTATCTGCTATAAAAAGCAATGTCTGTGTGTAAGTGAATTAAATTTTAGGCATTGTATAGGTTGACCCACCTTGGTTCTGCAGAGCCAGAAGTGCAGAAGATCTCAGTCTTTGACTGAATCTTGTTAGTTGGCCAAATCAACCTTTGAGTTTGAGCATAAGACATTGGCCAAGTCTTTAGGATTCAATTGATCTGTTGATATTTGAAACACCAACATATCACTTGGACAATTTCAACACGCTTTTCTTCAATGGCTGTTCTAGAACCTTGTTCACCTATAGGGTGATCAATTACTGCTGATTTACCACTCTTCCAATTCCCCTATAGGCTGATCAATGACTGCTGATTTACCACTCGTCCAATCCATACCTTTGTTAAACTCATAATAGAGATTTCTGGATATTTCATTTGTAGATTTGAATGAGTTGCTACAGTGCCTAGATTGTCTTGATAGGGAGTCTTCATATCGCTGCAAGCTATGAGCTAATCTCTGTTGTGACAACATAAGTTTTTGCTGAAGATTATTTAAGATGTCCCCAACACTTGGCTGCTCACGTTTCTTTGATTTCCTCTTTTGCTTGCTGTGTTCATCCAATACTCCATATAGCAATTGAAGGAGAGATCATTTCTAATCTCTTGTGGAAGTGCAAGGTATCTTTCATAAGCAACCATTATATCATCAACAACTTTGGAACCCATGATTCACAACTGCCTAAGAATAGGTCAAATCCTTTCCCACATAACATGCAAGGATAAAACCGAGCCAAATCACATCCAATTGATGGCGAACTGAGCTGCTGATTTTATACTCATGAATGCTAATAGGATAAGATTTCCCAAGCCCTCCAGGCTGGCAGGATCCAAACTCTGATACCACTGAAATATCCCAACTAGGATATAGATGAATTTTCTGATTTTTGAAACACAAATTTCTGCACTTCAAAATTTCTTCTGGAATCCCTAACTGTTGATGTAAATTTCTGATTTCAAACATGCAATAACAGCAACATGTATCTTTACTAATTGCCTCAAATAACATTGCAGATTTATCTAACCTTAAACATGAATATATCCAGCAAAATGAAACAGCAAAATGTCCATCCAAAACATACCAAAATCTGATTATGAATTGTTCAGTTCTGCTGCTACAAATTAGACCTAATATGTATGCAAGATAAAATGGGCTCCAAACATGCCCAACAATGTACAGTAGTTTGCTGATATGAAGAAACCCCAATTACAATCCAAAATATGCAATGAAATGTTGATCTACACTAACTCTAGCTGGGCAAATTGTTCCAGCTATCACAAAATGCAAAGATGAATGCAAATATATGATGAAATGCCTCCAAAATCGCTACCACAAAGGAGTGTTGGCCTGTTGGTTTGTAGGAAAGGGTTTGCCACCTTTGAAACTTGTCAAAACCCTCCAATCTTGCCAAATTTGCCCAACCAAAACAAGGCACACCAATAGCAACTTAGGTGCTCCACAGTAGGGTGAAACCCTAGGTCAAATTAGCATCAAATCTGCCCTCCAAAATTGCTGATAACTGATCTGAAATTCTGAGCATGAAAATTCACGTCAAATTCCATTGAAGTGCAAGTGAACCTCCGTCATGAAGTCCTCCATTGAAGAGCTAGGTTGTCATCCAACTCCTCTACTATTCACAAGGGTTTTTGTCCTTGGAATGGTTGCAGTAATTGCAGATCAGAACTGAAGAAACAAAGCACAATGATATCCAAACCTCCAAAAATGATGATAAAATATTAAATAAAATGCACAAGGCTCCAACATGGGCGCCTAGCCCATAGCCTCTTCATCTTTTGCCTTTTAGGATGCTCTGGTGACTCTTCAGCTTCCAAATGGAACACCAATGGACACTTGTTTCCCTTAAAACTTGGGCGCCTCACTCAAGGTCTTTCACGCTCCCAATGTGGATGCCTAGAAGGGATAATTTGTCCTATAGTGATGTGTAACCTCCATCAACATTAAATTCCCTTTTGAAAATATAATTACAATATTCCAATATTTAATTAATTTCTCTTGTGTCCCCCTAGGACACTTTCCAAGAAACATGGAGACATAAATGACATAGTTTTGCAAGGTTAATGTCACCTAACCTAACAATTTATGCGCTTCATGTAGTATCCTATCAAAATAAAAAAGGATAAAAATATTGCAAATACCCTAAAATTTGAAACCTTAAAAACCTAAATTAAAATGAAGGGCTTTTGGAATAGTTGTGTATTTTGTTATCATCAATTGGATCACATCTTGTGATTTATCATCAAGATGAGAGCAAATGATAGTGGGATTGTAGGAGTAGCTCAATAAAAAGTGCATGAGATGTGAAGGAAGGCACAAAAGCCAAAAGGTTTGTATTATGCTAAGGAAATATTAAAATTAAATCAATTAAAGCAAAAAATAAAGATTAAACTTATTAGAATTTAAAATTGAAAATACTATTAATAATAAAATATTCAACCCCTGATAGATGGCTAAGAGACAAGATGAAACATGATTGAGAATAGGGAAGATGGTCCCGTCGGGCCAAGAGCTCACTAAATCTCAATTTTGATTGTGTGGCTAGGGAAAACCTTGGCCTGGTGGGGATTAGTTGCTTGATCAGATATGTCTTATGAAGAAGGGGTCCTTGTTAAGAGGCTCTTTTTTTCTCCTACCATCTTCCAATCAATGTGAATTGTCACTTTCACCTTCTCCCTTTCCCTTTTTTCAATTTTTGCTATCTTTTAATACATCCAACTCTATGTTCGCTCTTCACCATTGGCCTTTTTTCTCTTCCCCGCCCTTTTTGTATTTTTTGTTTTCTAATTCTCATTCTTAACACGCATCCTCCACATCTGTCCCTTGACTTCAACATCTTGTTTCATTCCCACATACTTTATCTGCTATTCGTCACTTTGTTTAGTTTCTTTAGTACTCTTTAATTATCTTCATTTGTGTGTTTTTTTCTATTTGAATGATATATTATTGCTTATTTAAATCTCTCTAGGTTTTCAATCTTCTTTCTTGACATTGCATCCTCTAGGCGGTTCTTCATTGTCAATTTTAAATATTTTATTATTAGCTATATTTTTAATTTTCAATTATTATTAGCTTTAATCTTTATTATTTGCTTTGATAAATTTAATTTTTAATATTTTCTTCCTTAGTATAATAAGCTTTTTGGCCTTCATGTTTTCCTTCACATCTTATGTACCTTTTACTGAGCTACTCCTGCCATCCCATTATCATTTGTTCTCATCTTGATCAGGGAATGTGATCCAAAATGTTGAAGGTAACAAAATACACTGTGTGTCGAGAAGCTCCTCATTCAATCTAATGGATTGTGAAAACCTTGTGTACAAAACCTAAATTATTATAAATATGTGGGATGACTGCTTCTTATATCATAGAAAAAGATAATTGTTGGTGATTAGCAGTAGTTGCTGGTGATCAACATGAGTTGATGAGAGTAGCATGAGTTGATTAGCAGTAGGAAGAGTTTGTGAGTAGCAGATTTGTGCAGTACTTGAGGGAATTGTGTTTTCTCTGCTTTATTTTCCTCCCTAGCTGTAAATGTGTAAAAATCTACATCACCTGAAAATAATGCTACAACTAAAGGTTGCTGCCAAACAAAGTATCTGCTTATTAGAGTAATCATTACGCGGCATGAAGGCTGGGGTTTTGAAATATGAAAATTTTCACAGCAATGGCAAATCATTGACATACACAAAATTGCAGGTCTCTCTAAGCGCACTACTGATGATGGTTTGAGAGCAGCTTTTGAAAAATTTGGTCGAGTCGTAGAAGGTATGTTTGGTTAAAATTAACATTATGAACTTGTGTGATGCTCTTCTGTTGTGTATATGTACACGTGATAGTGTAGTCATTATTTCAATTTGATAGGTGTGTATACCTCTCACTTGTTTATTTGTTTCAGCTAGAGTGGTAACTGACAGAATGTCTGGAGTATCTAAAGGATTTGCCTTTGTAAGATATGCTTCTCAGGAAGAAGCTGACAAGGGCAAGGAGGGTATGGATGGCAAGGTATCTAGCCATTCATTTACTAAAAATATTAAATGTTCCTTAAACATTATGGAGCTGTTAATTCAATTGTGCATGTAGGGAAGCTCAATGGTTTCTTTTTGTGCAGTTTCTGGATGGCTGGGTGATATTTGCAGACTACGCAAAACCAAGACCTCCAAGGACTTTTGACAATTCTCAAGGTCCAATTCAATCTTTTGGTGGAGCACCTAGAAGCTATGACAATTTTCAAGGCTCAAACTCTTCTTATGGTGGTGTGCCTGGTAATTATGGCAACTTTCAAGGTGCAAACTCTACTTTTGGTGGGGCGCCTAGCAACTATGATAACTTTCAAGATTCCAACTCTACTTATGACAGAGTATCTACTTATGATGGAGCACAAAAATATTAACTTATGCTGGTATAGGAGTATTTAAGGGAGGAATCTTGCAGTGTAGTTGAGATTCAGAGAGGTCCTGTCATCCTTATGAGCTACCTTTGAACGGATATACGCACTGGAATGCTCTCATAAAATGTTGTACGAAAATGATTTAAACCGTGCTTTCCCATTGAATGAGAATGCTGTGTCATGTCAGGATATTCTTTATCAAGTATATGTAGAAAGTATCACTTGGTACCGAGTGGCTAGAAGTGATAACGTGACATTTTGCTGGAATTGTCTATATAATTGCTTCTAGTCATCTCATGAGACCATGCTTTCTTAATAAATGGAATAGTTAGTTGGCAGTCATTGAATTGCCAACCATTAGAAATCCTAGAGTTTGTGCTAGTATGTGAATTTTTTTTTTCTTCATTTACGCATTAAGCACCATGAGGGAGTTAAATACTACCGATATGCAGTTGTCAGTTGTTCCATACTGATTCAGGTTTTACGTGTAAATAGCATATTTTTAACTAGATAAATAATTCCGTTTGATTTTTTATTATCTGTTTCTTAAATGGAAAATGATTTAGAGCAAAGTGGAAGGCAGAATTTTATCCATTCCACGGGAAGGAGTCAGTCATTCATTATCCTCAACTGATTCATTATTTTACCAGTTGGATGCCCATGATCATACAGACGACTTATTGATTTAGTACTATTTTTCCATTATTCTTGCCTCTTCAATCATACCTATTACATGCTAAGCATACCACATGCTGCAGATTATGTAGGGGTGCGAGACAAATGTTTGGATGACTCCTAATATTGCCATGGTTAAAGATTAGGGCTGAATTATGATGCCTTATTAGTTTGGTGAGAGTAGTCATCATCGTCTTAATGTCCAAGTTTAGAGATGGGTGAATTATCATGCTTATTACTTCGATTATAACTTATCTTGATTGTCTTAGCGTCCAGGTTTAGAGATGCAAGTTTTGTTTGTATGCCTGCACTATCTAGTGTTATTAATTAGGTGGTTAGTTGTTTCGATGATGGTTACTTTTTCGATGTCTTCTAATTGGCATTTAATGGCTTCTAGGCCAAAACAATCGTATATTTCCCTTCATTAACAGAATACATCATCTTTCAAAAGAGTCGCAACAATGTTCATCCTGGTAAATTTATGCTTTATAAGAATATATTGGTTGACGTGTATATTGTATAAGCACGTCATATTATTTCTTAAAAACTCTTGAGTAAATTACTATTTGGTTGAGTATTTGCTAATCATAACAATATTCTTCTCTAGGAATCAGCACGCTTATTAATTTGAAATTAAAATCTACATTTTTAATCCCTGTTAAATACAAGTGGCTGCCGACTTTTGATTGCAATTGTTTTAGGTTCCTCTATGTCAAAACAGTTTCCAGAAATAAAGATTTAAATGCAAGTACAATGGCTAACTATATATGCTCTCTGGATTATATCGATATCAAAGATATATGAATCAGGGTGTTTTCCCGATTTATAACCAAAGGGGATCTGAAGACAATCAAATAGACAAAATAAGCTGCATAGCTCTCGTACCACTATGTAGTGATTTGATGAACATGCCCTACCCTTCAAAGAGCTTTGTTTGCGAAGCGAGGAAAGTTTTTAACGCCCCCATTTTGGAAGAGATATGGGGTGGATGACCGCTTAGGAAACTCTTGTACCTTATAAAATTTGACGAGCTTTGGCATGTTCATTAGAACTAAATCAATATCTATAGTCTTAGGCAACATGGTCTGAAACAACACGCCACAGTACAATTTGACTGTCAAATAAATGTCAGCCTTAGGCAGTTTTCCAAGAGATCATTGTTCTCCAAGGTTGTGTGTTTTGGAGGAATGCCCCGCTGGTTCCCTTTGTACATTCAAATTGCCAACTTTTAGAGTATCTTCACCTCTTCCCCAAGTATGTCCATTGATCTAAGCACAAGCGTGCTTTCTTCATTTGTGCTGGAAATTTTAGTTTATGGGACAAATCCTGACCCCAACTTCTTTATGTGCTAATTATGGAACTTACCAAGGATTCTCCCCTTGTTGGAACATAGTGCATAAGTCACTTGATCTACCTTTGCACGAATATTGAATGTTACATTATGCTTGGGTTGCATAGTTAGTTTGTCTTGATCTTTAATGTGATTGAATGAATGAATGAAGAAATTTAAATGACGTCCATGAGATCAAGTGGTCTAAAAGACCAAGAGGCAACATTAACACATTTTCAAGTTTTTTTCAATGTCAGCTCTTCTATTATGAATCTTGATCAAGAAACTCACTGTTTTGTGAAGCCTTGCCTCTTCAAATAGCTCATTCAAATTGTCCATCTGCAAATTGTTTTCAAATTGAGTGCAAATATTTTCATATATTGCACACTCTATGATGAAGTGCCATTCAGTTTCAGCTACCCTTTCATTACAAAAAATGCAAGTTTGTTCATCCCAATCTTCCTTGGGGACCATCCATTTGCTTGTCTCGCATCTAAGATGATGAGAACTTGTTCTCAACTATGCAACTAAAATCTAAGCCTTTCCCTTAATTGTTGTCTTCAAATATGCCTTTTCATCACGCTCCTTCATGGGGTTGAATTCTTTGATATAGTGCATTTTTTTCAACCAATTGTTTTGTCCACATGACAGTCCTAAATTTTTCTAACACACTTTTTAAGCTCTTCATCAGTGTTAGGCCATTCTTGCAAATTAATGTCCTATTTACTCATGCACTCGTTGTTTTGCTTCATCTGTGTCTTCTTCCTACAGTCTAAATTGTTCTCAACAACCATTTTGGGCCTACGATGCTTATCCATGTTTTCCACCATTTTTAAATAGCATAGTAAACAAATTATTGCTGATGCTTCCATTAGAAAAATTCTCACTTCAGCCAAAAGGATCTCATAGGAGATTTGCTGATTTGAATTTAAGACTTTTAGTGTTTAGATGTTTTTGGATTCTATCTAATTGTCTCCACTTGAGATTTGATATGCTACTCCCCCAAACCTCGTATCCATAAAGGACAACCGACATGACCAACAAACCAAAAAGGGTTCTTGGTTTTCCATTCCCATAACTCCGCTTTCTTACACTTCTTCTAAAGTAGGTAAGAAGCTCTCAATCCCCCTTTTATCCTTTTTGTTCTACATGTCTTCCAATTGAGCCTATTGTGAAAATCAATTCTTAGGGACTTGTATTCTTCTACTATCTTGAACGATATTCCCTCAAATACAAAGTTAACCTATTGCTTCTTCCTTTTTCAAATAAAAAATCATGACTTTGGTCTTGTTGGTGTTCACTTACATCTTGGCCTCTTGGAAAAAGAGCTCTAGAGCATTCAAATGTTCTCTCAAATCATGGGCAAATTTTGCGATTAGAATAAGGTCATTTGCATACAAAAGTGACTTCACCATGAAACACGCCACCTAGATACCCTCTCTAATGTTTTTGTTTAACCGTTCTTCTAGTTTATCAATATATAAGCCAAACAAAGTGGGGGATAGATGACACCCTTATTTGACTTCAATGCCATTGCCGAATACCCTCTTTAGTTTTGATTTTACCTCTTACTCATAAAGCTTGTGAGCTACTGCTTTATATTCATTTGGAATCCCAAGTTCCTCCATTATGTTCTAAAGCTTGTCCCTAGGAACATCATCAAAGGATTTTTTGAAAGCAACAAAAGACTTCTCCTTGAGTGTCCCCAAAATTTTCAATGTAGTGCCTAAGAGTGATATGATTAATGGTAGAGTGCCTTGGCCTAAAGCCATCTTGCCCTATTGCTCTTTTTCCTTCTTTTTCCACCTACCTACTAATTATGTGTTCTATCATGCTCCCAAAAAGTTTTCCAAGAAGAGGGTTGATCATAATAGTACAATAGAAGGATTATTGATATCTCCGCTTGTGTAGATAGGGATAATGACACTAGTTGTCCACCCAGTCAAAAAGCCGCTTTGTGTGACGTTAAAGATTCTCCTGATGTGTGGAGCAAGGAGCTTAGCTCCCCATTTAAAAAGTTCTGATCGCAGACTATCAATGTCTTGAGCTTTATCACCTGTTAAAATTTTTATGCCTTGTTTGATATCTTCCACCAAAAAGAGCTTGAATGATGTGTCAATCATGGGGGGTTACTTTTCTTGTGTGCCCATTCATAGAGGAGCTTCACATAACCTAACCAATGGACATCCATGATATTGTTTTTTGTTGGTTTTCTCTTTTGCTGCAACTCCTTCTAGAAGCCTTTGGGATTGTGCTTCCTCAAAGATATTAATTATTTCCTTAAAATCACATAATTTACTTTTTTAGATTTTATCAAATTTTCATATTTTATTTTGCATTCTTTATTTGGTTCATTCTCTTTAAAGGATTTTTTAGCAACCTTACATTCTTTGTCATACCATGGGTTAGTTGGGAAAGCATTTGAACCCCTCTTCATAGGTTGTGATCTTTTACACACCTTTAAAGCCTTGTGGATTAAAGGGGTCAACATGTTGCTACAAATATAACCATTTTTTTTGATTGTTTTCTTTGCCATCTTTGTTGGTTTTTTGCCATCTGAAGGTGTTGTTCAAGTGCAACAACAAAGAGCTCTTGATTTTCCTGATTTAAAAGAATTTTGCCTTGTTTATGAACCTTCCTATTCATATGTTGGGCCTGCCCTCCTTGTAGTTTGTTTGTGTGAATGCCAAACTTAACAAGGAGAGGCATATGATTAGATTTCAACTTAATAGGACATCCCCCAATCTTGAACTCCAACACCCTATAAATAAAACTTTGAGAGTAGATTACATAGTCCACCACAATTTCCTGTTGTAGGTTTCACAAGTAACATATCGGATCTTGATCAAGATTTCATGCCATTACAGATTAGACATGGATAAATTATCCATGCCAAAGCTACTTCACCCTATGTTGGTTTGCTGGTTACATCATTTTGTCTGTGCTTGTTGTCTTATTGTGCTAAAAAATGTAAGGACATTTTGTGACTCTTGTAGTGGATCAACAACTATATGCACCTTTCCTTTTTGAACTACCCAATCCAAAGGTGTGGGAGGCACAAAACTTGAAATGCTTTGAAGGGAATTAATTTGATTACAAAGTGGTAAGTAGTGTATCATTTCTTTGCCAAATATAATTTCTCTACCCATCTTCCCTTATCATATCTTGCATGTATCCTAAGGTAGTGCTCCATTCTTTTTTGTACATACTTTGTCAAACATTATACCATAGCAATGATTTTATCCTTATCTGTAGGAAGCAAGAGATATAACCCATTGAGTAGCGGGTCAACAACTACATGCACCTTTCCTTTTTGAACTACCCAATCCAAAGGTGTGGAAGGCACAAAACTTGAAATGCTTTGAAGGGAATTAATTTGATTACAAAGTGGTAAGTAGTGTAGATCATTTCTTTGCCAAATATAATTTCTCTACCCATCTTCCCTTGTCATATCTTGCATGTATCCTAAGGTAGTGCTCCATTCTTTTTTGTACATAATTTGTCAAACATTATACCATAGCAATGATTTTATCCTTATTGTACCATAGGAAGCAAGAGATATAACCCATTGAGATAATTTCCCATTTTCCAAGTCTTGGAGTCTTGTATGTTGTATTTATATTCTAGTGTTTACAATATAAGTGATTATATATTTTGCTGTACACTATGTTATTTTGTGGTACACTATATGTTATATTGTGGTAAGATTAGAAACAAAACAATGATAATTCAAAACTAAATTCATACGTCATAGTCCATTACACATTATAATTGCTTCCATATTTAAGTTTCTACTCATTTATAAGTCCAAATAAGTACAATAACATGAGTTCAATATAATTGTTATTTTTTTCTTACTCGCTTCTTTTCTTTCTTACATGTTATATGCATATTAGGGATGTTTCTCTTATAATATTTGTCTTTTAGCTTCTATTCAAGTTGGCTTAGGGCTCCACATTCTTCTTGCGAGGAACTACAATGAGCTATAGATGTTGTAACTGTGCTATTTCCCTTGCTAACATCACCCCTTCTTTAAAACCATCTTGTCCTAAAGAAATGAAGATTTGTTGTTGTACCCAAAATTTGTATGGCCTTTCAGTTGTTTGAGGGTAAAATGTTCTTATAGATCTCCTTGAGCTATTGGAAGGTTGTATACCCACTTATTTTTTAGCTTGTTGGAGTACTTGAATGTGGGTATTAATTTGCATTAGGGTTCTTTCTACATCTAATTTGTAATGGATGGTATCAAGAATTTGTGGTCAAGTTATTTGCATATTTGAGTAATCTAGTAACACGGTCATGTTGTAGGCTAACCACTTCCTGGAGTCGCTTGATATGTGCTTTAATTGCCTCCCTTTGATCTAAAGTATGTTGAAGATGATTGTGTAGACTTTTATTTGTGCTTTGTTGGACCATTCACATTTATCATTGCATCATGTACCAGAGATTTAAAAAATGTGAGATTCAATGTGCTAAAATTGATGTTTTATAGATTTTGTATAATTGGCCATTGTAGAAAAAATTGGTAGTATGTTGATGTCATCAATTGTGATTTGAAGATTTTCGATTTGGGTCTTTAGATTGGTATGGACTGCTACACACTTTTTCGTTATTCCATCCATGTGTTTTTTTTCTATTTCCTTTAGGACTTTATTCCTGACAGTGACTTCTTAATTATCCAACTTTGATATCATGATATTTGAGTTGTTTCAATTGTTCTCCTAATGATATGCTTGTATCTCTTTGAGCATGATGAATTTTCCCTTGAATCGTATTGATTGCAATCTCAATTTGTTCTTTATTTTTCCCTTTGGCTAGTTATCCACCTTCTGCATTTACTGATCAAGATTGGGATGCAAACGACTTGCTATAGGTTGACTCGCATGTGCCTTACTAGTCTTGTTTTTTTTCTTTTTCATGTTTCTTATTGTGGTTTCATGTGTGCAATGTGATCCCTTATATTGTTCTATTTGATGTATCTCTCTTCATATGCATTCCTCACAGAACCGTCGCAACGAACAATCTTCCAACTATTCAGATTCGGCTTCTCCTATTGGTCCACGAGACTCCACATAGGACGGTCAATCGGTCAACATAATTCGCATTGTGTTGGCATCTCGGTGAGACACTAACAGTGTCTCGCCGATGCCACATAACCTTCATATCGATATCGCCAAGAGTTACCGTAGTCGCCAAGATGTTCTATCGAGCTTTCAGTGTTACGCCGAAACACCAAGCAGTCGCCCAGACCTATCGCTTTCTCTAGGAGATCATAGTGAGTCACCAAAGGTTATACCGAAGCCACAAGACATATCAAGCTCCAAAGAGAAGTCGGCAAGACTCTTATCTATCGCTAAGAGATTTCTCTGAGATCACAAAGTTACATCGAGACCACCATTCACTAAGAGCTACACCGAAGAACCCTCATCATCGGCGAGACATACATCGTTCGCCGGGACTTCTTCCCAAACCATTTGGGTTACTCCGATAGCCATCGACTATCGGCAAGACTTAACACTCTCGCCAAGACCTTTCCCCGATCGCTTTGAGTTACTCCGATGAACGTTTGGATGTGTCTCTGTCGGCGAGACATTAACACTTTGCTGAGACTTCTTAGCGAGAACCCTCATTTATCCCCAAGTCCGTAGTCGTCATGAGTCTCCCTGATTTACGATTGAATGGCTTGTTGGCCAGAGGTCTCCCGAGCACTAAGAGGTCATACCAAACGCTCCTTGTCACAACGATAGCTCCAAAGTGTAACCTTTCGGCAAGACTTCTGCAAGGTCACAGCGGCCTGTTCAAAACAGAATATATCAAACTGCTAGTCGGCCAGACAATGAAGATGTCACACCGACTTTGCTCTAATGGAGGTTTCAGCCTGTATTGTTTGAGGCACATATTTCCAACATCATCCACCATTTTGAATCTTCCACTCAAGTTTGTAGTCAAATGGATTTGAGATCATTTCTAATCCTCCAAAATTGGGACAAGTGTGATTTAGGACCTAGATCCCTTTTCCCAACCAAACACTATTTATTTTCATGGTTGAAGGCCTTGGACACTTGTTGAAACATTAAAGAGGGAGGGTTCATTCAAGGATGGATCTGAAAGATAAATATTGATCCTCAATCTCACCTTCAATTTGTGGATGATACTTCTCTTATGGGAATGATCAAGATTTTGGAAGCATCTAATTTCAAAAAAGTGTTAGACATTACACTTTTTCTTCAGGTCAATAGATTAATAAAGAAAAATGAATCATTTTCTTTGTCAACACTCCAAAGAATATTCAACATATAATTGCAGACATTCGACACTTCTAGATTGGCTCTTTACCTATGGATTACCTTGGTATTCCCCTCTTTGTTGCAATCCCTAGAAGTGACCAATGGACGAAAATTTTCTATCGGTTTCACATGTGGATGAGCCTTTGGGTATTTTCAATGGTTGTCCTTTGTTGGTTGCTTGAATCTATTAAAGTATGTCTTGTATGCTTTACCTTTTATATATTTCTTATATTAACTACTCCCAAAACAATTCTTAAAAAAATTGATGGTCTTTCAAAAAAAAGAAAAAAAAAATTGTGGGCAAGAAATATTGATAATAAAAAATGGAGTCTAGCTAGCTAGGGGATAATTTATAGCCCTCTAAAAGTTGGTGGACTTGGTTTGAGACAATTAGAGCTCAATTGTCAATATTTAGCAATCAAATTATATTGGAGATGGTGCAAAAATCTTGATAAGCCATGGGTAATAATTTTGAACTTCAAGTATATAGGAGGGGTGGATGATGTTGATATTCCATGGGCAGAGCTGAAAGGAAGAGGTCCATTGATACAAAATATTCTAAAAAGAGGGGTTTTGCTTATAAAAGGTCTTTTCTAGATAGTTCATAAGGGTAATAGAGCCTTGTTTTGGGGTGATTATTGGGACAATTATCTCCCTATTCTTTCTTCTTTAACTTAGCTTCAATCTCTTAATAATATTTTCCTATAAGTTGGATTGTCCAAAGATGAGTTTTAAGCAATCCATTCATATGGGTGCACTTTTATGCATAGATGAAAAATCCCCAGAGTTGGCTTTTTGGAGTATCGACAGAGGAGTGTAATATTTTGGCATCTATCTTGGTTGTGAGACATTGTAGCTCTTTGGAGGAGCCAGACACTCTTTATTGGGGCCATGATACTAAAGGTGTTTATTTAGTCTCGCTTGGTTATCATTCTTTAGCTATGAAGAGGGAGATGAATGTAGAGTTTCCTCGGTGGCAAAGAATTTGGAACAATTTTGGCAGTCTAAGTATAATTTTTTGTGTGGATCTTATGTCATAATAAATTTCTCACCTAGGATAATATTAGAAAGCGTTATTTCTAGAGGCCCTATATATTATTTATTTGTGGTTTTCAAGAAGAGTGTGTTAGTCATCTATTTTTCAATGCCCATACTCTATGGAAATATGGAATTCCTAGTGGAACGTGTGGAACTGATTGTTCATTCATGATAGCAATGGAATAAGATGGGAAGACCTTTATCCTTTGCTTATGGAGAATTCTTTTATTTGTTAGTAGATCTAGCTAGAACATAATCATTGATTTTTCAGGGGTGCTAGAGTGGAGCCATACAAGTGTGGTTAAGATCAAAGGTATGGTCAAAGAAACTATAAAAGCTAAATTTTCTTATAATGATCTACTTACCTAATCTAATATGCACCTTGTTAATCTTTTTGAGTTATCTCTCATTTCTTCCTCTCAAGTTAGGCCTGGGAATGGAGTTTATATTTCCTTGAGGGAGAGAAAATTTGGAAGGTGAGTCCCTCCTCCCTTTGGTTTCCTAAAAATTAAAATAGATGGTTCTTGTTAGGGTAATCCTAGTTCTATAGGGATTTGTGGTGTTAAACAAGATAGTAGAGGATTGGTCCAGTTCCTATCCTCTACACATATGGGTATTCACTCTAATAATTAGATGGAAGCCTGGATGATTCTTCAAGCTTTCATTCAAGCTTGTTCTATGGGA
The DNA here is from genome assembly GCA_007258455.2 of Sequoia sempervirens. Classification (NCBI taxonomy): domain Eukaryota; kingdom Viridiplantae; phylum Streptophyta; class Pinopsida; order Cupressales; family Cupressaceae; genus Sequoia; species Sequoia sempervirens. The sequence goes on along the minus strand of VDFB02000003.1, from coordinate 382,930,691 downwards.
TGGAAAAGAGTATTTTGTGAAACTACCTCTTTGATTTTGGTTTCCCTTCTAAACAAAAGGATTTTTCAAGAGTCCTCTTGGTCATTGCGTTTGGTGGCTAAGTAGATTCTCAACTAGCCACAAACCTTAATTCTATTTCTTTTTTCCACATCCTTAGAGAATGGAATAAGGTAGTTAATAGTTTAGCTAAATGGGCCTTTGAGGTTCTATGTAGTTGGAATATGGGATATTGGGTTGATTTGACTCAAGAGAAGGTTCAACAGTTTCTTCAATTGATTCATAAAGACCAAGGAGATTAATTGTTGTTGGAGTGGTGTTGGTGTAAAGAGGTATTTTACCAATATAGTTCACTTATAGGTCTTATTTACATGTTAAGGTTACTTAGATCCTAGGAATATTTCTAGAATTCTTAGGTTTCATGTGATCTTATATTATATTACCATGGCATTCAATTCTTGTTTTCTAGGTCATTTACTATTTGATGAGTTAGTTGTCTCATGACATAGCATTAAGACACTTGTCATGATCCTATCTAATCATATGTGTCACCTTGGCTATATAACCAAGGGGTTCTCATTTGTAATTTCATTCCACTTCAATTCCATTGCAATCTTGTGCCTTGCATATTGATCACATTTGATCTAATATTATCTTGCATCCATTATTGAAAATTTATGATCTTGCTTTTATCTCTTGTAGAAGATTACTTTTGGTTTTGTAGGTGACCCTAGAGGCTTGAGACCCTAAGTGACTCTAACATGGTAGCTGAGCTTCAAATCTGTAGATTCCCTTCTCATATCTGAGGGTAATTTTTACTTGAGTTATTGCAAAATTGAAAATCTTGGTGGATCTTGAAAATTTGAGTATGCTCTTCTCTTGCATCATATGATGACCTAGAGAATAAAAAAAACTTGATATAAATATTAGATCTAGGGTTTTCTCTTTGTTTCTTTGTATTAAAGGTTAATTTTGGAGTATGATGGTGAAAATATAAGCTCGCTATTGAGTTTAGAATGTCCACAAAAGTTAGATCTAGATTTTGTTTCACTCAATTTGCCCACTATATGATATAGTTGCAAACTAGGGTTTGAAGCTCATATTTGGAGAATAGGTTTTTATTGGAGCACTTATAGCCCAAATGAATACTTTCATTGCGTTTAGATGGCCCAAAAACCTCTATTTTCATATAAAATTTGTATTTGCTAGGAGGGTCGTCACTACAGGCTAAATTCAACTTTGTTTTCAAATTTTCATAACTTCTTATTTAAAAGTTGTATTTTCACAAACAAGGTATTGTTTGAAATATGGTTTTGTTTACTTTCTAGTCGTGCAAATTACATTATTAGTTCTAACTTCTAGTGAAAGGTATTGTTGTTTGAAGTTAGATCTACCATTTGAACTTCTTAGCTTAAAACATTTTTCTTGTTTATCCATTTTTTGTGATTCTTACGGCATGGGAAAGGTATTGAGAAGTTATAGAATTATATCCAAATAATTTTTTCAGATTCAACCCCAAGTATCTTTTATTCATATTTGTGCATATTTGCATTACTTGGACATATTGACACCTAGAGAAGTTGTCATTTTGGAAAGGATTCGTTTTTAGTCTACGTCATTGGGAAATTGTAATTTTAGTTTTAGGATCTCACTCTATAATATTGTTGTACTTTTTCATATTTGATCCATCTTGGCATTGTAAACTTTGGAAAGTAAATCTAGCATTATAATCACACTACATATAAAGTGCCAAAACATTATTTCAGGGGTATTCTTAATTGAGTGATTTGGGGGGACGTCTCTTGGTGCATTATTTTTTATATGTTTGCTAGTGCTCTTCTTTTACATGGATCATTCTAAGGTTCCTTTGATAATATCGTACAATTATTCAATTTGGCATCAACATGTATGGAATACCCTAATGAATCAAGGTCACTCTCTATATGTTGAGAATATGGTACTTGAACCTAAAGATGATGATAAGAAGATAAAATAGATGATTGAACATACTAAAGCTCTTTGATTTCCTCATAGATTAAATTCTCAAGATCTATTGTTTCAAATTGAATCATGTAAGGATTCTCATGAAGCTTGGAACAAATTGAAAATATTGTATGGTACTACAAATGAAGTAAAAGGCTATCAAATTGATAATGAACTGATGATCCTTAATCACTAAGGTTAATTATTTAACAAAGCAATGTAAATCATGTGGAATTGATAAAAAGGACATTTAGTTGGTTTATAATGCATTGAACAAACTTGGTCTTGATTATGCAACTTTTGTTTCAATTGAAGAAGGAATAATTAAACAAATTGTGGTTGCCTCTCTAACCCTAGATAGCATAGTGGAGAACTTTCTAGAATAGCTAGCTTCATCCATTTGATAGAAAAGGGAGAAACCAATAGGGATTGAGGAGGAAATAAGGATACACACATTGGATGAAGCAAACCCAATTGTGTTTGTAGAACAAAAATGGAGGTTAGCATAGCTACAAGAAAAATAGCTCAAATCCAAACAAAGGATAGATATATTTAATGATGTGGAGCCAAGAAGCTAAGGCTAAGATTCAACAAGAAACCATAATGCTTACGAAACAAGCTTATGCAACACTAATAAAGAGAAAAAGGCTCAAGAAGAAAAAGATGAAGAATCTAGAAATCTTTATGAAGAAAAATGACAACAAATGGTTCAAGAGCCACATCGATCATGAGATAGGGCTTCAACATCAACCTCCACCTCAACTATACAACATATAAAAGACTTCTTAGCTCAACAAAAATAAAGTTAACCTTGTTTGGAAAACAAATAGATTTATCAAATATGTCCCCCATATAAAAGTTCTAGATTGAAGATATTCCATAGTACCAGAAAGATAAGTCTGGCATTTGTATGTAATCTTTGTTACTGTAATACAAAGTGATTTCTCTTGGTGTGGTGGGTTTTTCTCCCGTAAGGGTTTTCCCACGTATATCTGGTGTTCATGTGTGATTGTCAAATACTCTGTTTCTGTTATCTGTTTCATAGTGCATCTTAGTTGAATTGTAATTGGAAAAATTAAAGTATATCTACATTCTTTCCTGAGGTATTGACGTTAGGAGAATTGTTTCCGCATCTGATTTTCCTTACAGATGAGGGTTCTAATCCTAGTTTTGTGTTTTATGGGGGTTTGTGTTGGTTTTTTGATTGATTAGATTGATTTAATTCTATGATGCAATGATGTTCCTAGGTAAACTATGAACATGTAGTAGTTTGTTATGATTTTTGAGAAATTGAATACAACAAGACAAAAACAGAGTCCAAAAATGAAGAGGGCAAACACATAGAAACCTGGTGTGTAAATTCAAAGCTAAATTAGCTGGTCTAGGGTATGGTGCACCCGAGACTACCCTAATTTTTTGTAAGATTTGAAAACACAATGTTGAAGTCACTGGTTTATAGCTCCTGCTCTCTTGGGGTCACTATCTAAACTTTCTTTGTTGATGAGAAAATTCAATTTCTGTGTCTTGAAAAATTGCAGAATTGAATTCACAAATAACCAATTAGTCCTTTAACTTCATCCAATTATCTTTAGATTTGAAAAAATGCACACATGAAAGAGGGGGGAGGGTTGTGCTATATAGGGGCTTGCCTAAGTCAAACCTCATTTTGGTATTTCTACCTCCACAACGGCTATGATGATGTATAAAGAGAGCTTATCCTCAGTAAGGAAAATGCTAAATGATAAACAAGTAATGAATTGACCAATGGTGCAACTCACCACTCAGATCTGTATTCCTTGATGGACTGAAGTCATATACTCATCACCTTCAAGGAGAATTTACTTTGATTGATTGAAGTCTTGCAACTATTAGTGCTCACAAAACAAATGATCACAAACATGAACAAACTTACATGAAAACATATTTGATGATTGACATGATGCTTGAAATGAATAAATACTGATAATTATGCTCTTGACTACTCTTGAGTGCTTTTAAGATGCTCAATTTGCTCAATAAAATTGCGTAGGTTTGAAATAGTGAACATACTTTGGATTTATACACAATTCTTCTAATTTTTCGAAAATCAAATGCCGATAGATGACAATTGAAATTAGAAATTCAAATAATAAATTACTAACACTGACATATTCAAATTGGAGCAAAACAGAGGTGGTCTAGAGCGTGGGGTGCCCTAGACTAGACCCATTCTTTTTGGGGCCCAACGTGTCGAGGGAAAATATTTAATGCTCATTTTTATTTCCCATTGTTTGATTTTTTGAAGATGTTTATAAAATGGGTAATTAAATGCATAATTAGGTCCAAGCACATAAGGGGGAGCTAAACCTAATGTGAAATTGTCAAGGGTGACAAGTTTCAGTGGTACATTTAACCCCCACTTTAGCGAGAGTATGAAATTATGCTCTGACTCACACTAAAGTACAAGTAGGTCAAGAGGAGTTCAATTATCCAAATATTGAAGAGATAGGATGGCATCAGATCTAGGGGACCCATTAGCCCCCAAATTCAAGATCCTATGGTAAAAAAACATGAGGACAAAGGAACACACATGTATGAGATGAAATACAACATGGAAAACATGAAGCAAAACATAATGAAGACACAACACATAACATGACATAACATAATGTAAAAAAAATATAATCACAATGCAAACATAATGTAAAAACAATACAAAAATGTGAAGGGGGTATGACAATCATGAACTAGTAAGCTCCATAGAAATATTACTAGGATCCATAACCAAGACACTCATGAGTCACATGCTAAAAAAATATGATATTTGTTAGGTGAACCATGAACCAAAGTACCACGGGCTAGTGAAGTCTAATATTCACTAGGTTAGTTTTTTAAAAATAACAAATGAGAGAAACACAAGGGCTAGTGAGGACCAATTTTCACTAGGTGTGATTTCATGTCAACCATACCAAGAGTTATAGTCCCAACAACTCTGATAAGGTGGTACACAAAATGACCAAATTCCAAGCCAACACATCACCAAGTCCAACACTTGGGAACAAAGTGAAGCACATAATGAAATGCAGGCCCCCACTTTAAAATAATTGCTAACACCAGTTGTGAGCAATTGCATTTAAGGTAGAGTAAGACAATATACATAACATGAAAGGCCATGCAAACTTATTGGAAAACCCTATGCCAATGATATGTTCCTAATAGAGATGAATCATGACAAGGGGTTTCCACCAAGACAAATCCACATAACAAGACAAAATATGACACATAAGGGATCCACAAATATGGAGTCAGTATAAACCTTTGATAATATATAATATGATAATGTTTGGAATTGATATCATTCCTCCAGATACTCATGGAAGTACAAACACGATGGAAGAAAGCTACATAAAGGTGACAAAATGAACCTTTTGGATCAACATGGAAGAGACCTAAATGCCTCAATTCCTTGCATCATCCCCAAAAGGAAGACATAGGACAACAATAATGTTTATGACATAAAAAATAATGAAGATACAAATAGATGGATTTTACGACAAATTCATTTTCTTTGTATCCTTGTGCCAGTGAGAATAACAAGGGTCATCCAAAGAAAACTAACAAACACAAAGGCACACCAAGCAACACATCATAGGAGATCACATTATGTGCAAAAAAGCACATGAAACACACACAAAGGGTACTGCACATGTGAGCCGATCTAATGAAGATCATTCACACCCCAATCTTGCTCATCATAAATAGAAGGTAGACAATATGCTAAAGGGAATACAACAAGTGTCGTACAAGGAGTAGCTCCGGGTTCAACACATGGTGAATCACTCTCATCAAGATGACCATCATTGTTGCCCCAATTTAAGTTCATTATGATCTTTTTTTTCTTCTATCTTATCTTCTTCTTCAACATCCATATTTATCACAATAGGTGGCCTACGAATAATATCATCCATATGCTCATTTTTCATTCTATGCTTACGTTGGGATAGATAAGGTTTAATTTCATGGGTTGGTGGAGTGGATTTAGGCGATGATGAGGATGGGTGAGTGGGACATAATTCATCGGAGTTGGTTCAGATGGGCGGTTGGTCATTAGGTAAGATTTGATTCTTTTTAGCAAGTTGGCGAGCTATGGCATGACGTCTATGCTTATGCTCCTTTGCACTTCTATTTCTTCTTGCACGAGTTTCAAATTTTGAGGTATTCCCCAACGTAGGTCTCTTTTCTTCCTTTGGAGGAGGAATTGAAGGGACCACTACAGGTTGGGAGATTACTATGTTATTAGGCATATAAACTTATTTTTCTTTTGGAGGGACAAATTTTATTATATGATTATCCCTTCGTCTCTTATATGATTGTGGAGGTGGAGCTGTAACATACATGCTAGGTGGTCGATGGAGGATACTGGGTTTGGACTTAGATTCCTCTCTTACCTTTGGGGTAGGAGAAATATCTATGGAAGTCACAGTGGGCCAAGAAACCTCAGGTGGGATATTACTAAGATATAACTCTATTATACACTTAGCTTTAAACTTTTGATATGAAATGAAAAAGTGACCTTCACAAGGTTTTATAGGTTCAATAGGTGTAGGCCAAAAATAATCTAATGAAAAGTTTCCATGAGAAGCTAAAGGTTTAAAGCCATTATGATAGACTGTATGTATTTCATCTTCAAAAGGGACTTTTATGTACTTGTGGATAACTGATGGGACCACATTCATTGAGTGTATCCATGGGTAGCCCAACTTCAAATGAAATTGGTATGACATCGGGATGATGGTGAATGAGACGTCCAATTCTTTGGGTCGAAATTTTATCGAGAACTAGTGATTGAACCTATCATAGGGCGAACAAAACCATCTTAAGTTTTTAACCATGATTTTGATTGCTCATAGTTTTCTTTGTAAATTTCATGCACAAATAAGAATTCTTCAATGATCACATTTGCTAAACACATAGGATCAATGAGTATTCCTCTTGTGGGTTTGTCATTAATTTGATCGGTGATATAGAGAGAGGACCATCAGATGTATGCATGGATGCATCAATATGTGTAAAAGCAATGTCAAGAAACAAAGTGGTTTGATCCTTACGATGTTGAATTTCAACTATATTTATCATGTTGGAGAAATCATCATCTTCCTCATCATTATCACTACATTGCATAAAATTTGATGAATGACTTGGTAATGGGTTGGTGAAGATTTACACATTTTGGTTAGGTGACAAGATTGATTTATTTCCTTTGTCATTAACACTGGCCAATTGGATTTGATTAGATTCGATGAGGTCTTGCACTTGGTGCTTAAGACACATACATTGTTCAGTATCATGTCCAGGTGTACAATGATATTGACAAAATTCTTTTGCATTAAAGTTTGGTGGAAAAGGTTTACTTGTGTCAATAGGCCCAGTCGTAGGTAATTGAATCATGTTCTTATTTAATAATTGTAGCATTATCACATGAAGAGAATCAAACAATTGTGTGAATTATATATCTCTTGGTCTAAATTGGTAAGGAGTGCTACTTGTGGCGGAGACATACATGTCAATATTGTTGGTGATTTGAGGGGGGTTTATCTTTATAAATTTTTTGTTTTCTTTTTGAATGACAGGCGTAGAGCCATAAAATGCATGATTCTATGAAAAAGAATCACCATTTCATGCCCACATCAATAGAGCCATTCTAATTAAAAGAAAAAAGCAAAAATGCAAACTTATAAACTACAAAAACAACAAAAATGCTTTTAAAAGAAACCAGTCTCCATTGTCTCCCTATCACCAAGATTTTTTTTTATGCATTTGTTCTCAAAAATGCAGTAAAGAGGCTACAGTGAATGAGAAAATGCAATCAAGATGTAAAGATGATATGAGTATGCAAATTCGTGGGGGTGAAAATGAGAGGGAAATCCTATTTAAATAGGTGTCTTTGAGGATGGAGAGGTGTTTTAGAGGGAAATGTGGGATAAAAGATTTGCAAGAGGGAAATTTAAATATCCCACATTATGTGATTAAATGAAATGCATTTGAATGAAAATGATAAAGAGGGGAGATAAATGCATGGTGAAAGGTTTATGAATAATGAGATTAAATAAAAGGATTAAATGGATTTAAATTTGAATGAAGATGATTAATAATGATTTAATGGAATATGGATATGTAAATGATTGTTGTGACATGATTGTAATGATTAATGATGATTTATGCAAACGATTTATACAATGAAAATGATTAACGAGAATGATTTATGCCATGAATGACTACAAATGAATGGTGAAATGATATATGAATGATCATGATTTATGTAAATGCAGAATGAGAATGATTGGATGAACAATTATTTAATATTTTTAATGGTCTAATGATTTAATGAAATGCAATATGAAGTGAACGGTTCATGCAAATGAAGTGATTAAATGATAATTTGGTTTATTATGAAACAATAGTTGATGACTATGATAACAGATTTATTATGATATGAACGATTATGCTTTATTATGGAAATGAACATGAATGTTTATGAAACGAATATGAATGATAATGCAAATGGACATGAACGATAATGCAAACGGATTATGAAAAAAAGTGAACAAGAATGATCGTTTATGCAAATGGTTAGTGAACAACCATGGGACGGATATGATCGTTTATGTAAACGGATAGTGAATGAGCATGAGACGATTTAATGATTTGATGACATGCATGAATAGAAGAAAGTATTGAATGAATTGATTAAGTAAATAATAATATCTCTTTAATCAATAAACAAATATCGTGAGGATTATGAGGACAAATTTGAGTGTCTACAATGGGTAATTGTTTTGAGGTATTGATTTAGATTGACTAGTAGGAGCCAATGAAGGAATTCCTTCGTACTGGCTTACTAAAATCTAATAATCATGAAGGGCCATACAAAAGTGTGTAAAGGATGGATACTTCATAAAAAAAATCATGTCTTGAATGTTAGGTTGCAAGTTTTCGATAAACACCCTTTGGATGTCAGCATCAGGAAGACTACATGAAATTTGTGAGTAAAGTGGTTGGTATCATCCTATGAAGTCTGTTATCTTTTCCTTGGATCCTTGGTTTACACTGCACTAATTTTGTTAATGTTACTTGAGGACCAATGCTTGCTTGAAAAGGTTGGAGAAATACACCAATGAAATAAAGAAAAATGTAGGTGGGTTACCAAAATTGGATTGATGAAACACTTAGGGACCTATTTATCCTTCTATTTCATTAGGAAATGAGATCCACACCATAAAATGATTATCAACCATTAGGTGAATCAAGTCAAAGTGTGAATCTACAAATTTCTTTTTTGTGTCAGGGTGAAGGTCCTGGTCAAACAATACTTTGGGGAGAAAAACTAAAAATAGTATATCAACACCAAAATGTAACCTAACACTTGGATCTTGAAGACTAATCTCAATACTGATAGAACTAGAAAACAAAATGTAGATCAGAGAGAGGAAGAAGCATGTGTACCAGTCACCAAAAGTCACTTTTTGAAGCTGATTTGGGACTCATTTGGCCAGGGGCGAATGGGTCTTGAGTTAGGGTTTGTCTACAAATTTCAGGAGCCTCTGCTACATATATGAATCTTCCAATTTCTCCAAATTTTAGGTTCGAAAAGCCAGAAAGAAATTTTGTAAGTGAGTTTTCGTGAGATGACAACTTTTATGGCAACCTTTTACAACTTTGACAACTTCAATTTTTCTCTTCAAAAGATCTTCAATATTTCTTCCACCTAAATCTACAAACACAAATCAAGAGGGAAAAATGTTTTGTTTCTGGTGAATGGGGATTTTCTTTGGTCAAACCCAGTTTTGGTAATCAAACCTTGAAATGAAATAAAATAGCATGAAAGGAATGATGAATGAACAACTATATGTTGCCACTCGCCAAACCCTTGAATAAACCTTGGAATGTAAATCTACAACTTTCATGAAATAGCTTCAATGGATGTGGATCTTGAACCTTGAATCTTGACTTGAAATAGTGCTTTGAATGCTTGAATGGATCATGAAATCTACATCATCATATTAGCTCCAAAAACATGCATGATGCAAGGAAACTTTGATATGACAATTGGATCTTGATTGCCATAATAAATCTTCAATAAATTTGCTCTTGAATGCATTGAATTTCTCTTGAATTTCTCTTGAGTTCTAACATGATCTCATGAAAATATTCTAGCTTGAAAATTCTAGGTGAAACATAGTGAAATGACCCTATATTTATAGATATGTGACCCCAATCTCCCAAAATTCAAATAACACAAGCTAACATTTGGATATAGATTTGAATATGTTAAAATACCGCAAAAACATAATTTAAATTTAGGTCCTAGGTCTAAGGGAGGACCCATTTTCCCATGGGTGAATGGGTCCTAGGTCCCTAAACCTAGGACACGCATTGCTAAATGAGAAGTTTTATGTTAAGGAATTAATGAATTTCAGGTTTCCTCTTTGAAAAATATGATTAAATAGGCTTGGAAAATTAATTAAGGGACCAGTTAAGGCAAATTAAGCTCAATTAATTAAAGGAACCCTAAACAAGTGTGAAAGTGTGAAGAGGTACACTTTACAACACTAAAATAAGGCACAATTAAGTCCAAATTAACATTAATTTCAAATTAAGTGTGAAAATGTAAAAGGGATACATTTTTCTACACTACATTTAGCCCCCATTTTAGTGAGAGGATGAGCACAAGTGAAAAATCACACTAAACTAGTCATTCAAAACATATGTATGCAACAACAACAAGATTACTTAATCATACAACATCAAAGACTTAAAGGGGAGTAAAAAAAAAGGTGGATCAAGCCTTGACTATCCAACGCGATGTGGAACATGCCTCAATTGTTTTTCCAAAAGAAAAGGGTGGATCAAACCTTAATTGTCCAATGCGATGTGGAACACGTCTCGACTGTTTCTCCAAAAATGTTCACAAACGGAACACATTGTCCACTATGCAAAGAACAACACACTCACTCTGGGCTAATGGAACCTCAGGCTATCCACTAGGTGATCCCCCAAAGGGTGGAAAATGAGAGAATCTTATTAGGGTCCAATACCATATCAAAGCTATCCCTCTGAAAACTTCAATAAGGCACCACAAAATAAAAACAAAAACTTCGAGCTTCATAAGGCCTAACAAGATGCGTTATTCTAAGCACCTATGAACATATAAGGCAAGGCTTCACTGACAAGCAAGTGTGTTATGCTTGGTGGCCTTGAAAAGGCTTCAAGCTTCACAAGGTTAGCAAGCTACGTTATGCTAAACACTTATGAACAAAATGCAAATAAACATGTTCAAGGGGACTTCACTTAGTTCGTGTAAGGTCTCCTCTTACAGAACATTGTGCCTAATGTCTCTAAGAGAGGACAAGTCAAGGATAAAAGATTCACAACTTAGGGAATGCAATCCATAGCATCACCACTAAGAGGAAAGTCATATACCAAGAAATATCGTGCTCTCGGAGGACATCAAACCCAATGACACCACCAAGAAAAAGACACATCACAAGAAGAAAGAAAATAACACAATAAAACATAAGGAATGCCAAAAAATTTCAAAATAATAATACCAATGTATGCCCCCACTTTAAAGAAATTGCTAACACCATTGCTGTGAGCAATTTACTTTAAAGTAGAAAATAATCAATGCTAGTAATATAGAAGACATGAGAGCTTATTTGGAAAGCCATATGCCAAGTCATATGTTTCCAAACGAAGCTACATCATGAAAAAGAGAGGAAGGGGTTTCCCCCAAAATGAAATCTAAAAACACATAAGGTATCTACGGATTCAGGGTCAATATGTCTTTGCTACAATGTGATTATAGAGTTAGAAAAAACCGTCATTCCCCAAATACTCACAGAACATGAAGAATGACACATAGAGAGCGAAAACAAAGAAAAATATTTTGGGTCAAAATGAAGAGACCTAAATGTCTCAATGCCTTTTTTAATCCCCAAAAGGAAAACACAAGACAAAGGAAAGATAAATGTTTACAACATATAGAAGAATATAGACACATATAGAGGAATGCATATGAAGAGAGATACATCAAATAGAACAATACAAGGGATCACATTACACACATGAAACCACAATAAGAAACATGAAAAAGAAAAAAAAACAAGACTAGTAAGGCACATGCGAGTCAACCTATAGCAAGTCGTCTGCATCCCAATCTTGATCAGTATATGCAGAAGGTGGATAACTAATTGTCGGAACTTCGTCTATTGATAAGAAAATCCAATTTTCGTGTTTGGACAACTTGTAGGCTTGAATACATGAATAAGAAATTAGTCCTTTATCTTCATCCAACTATCTTTAGATATAAAAACCTACACACATAAAAGAGGGGAAAGGGTTGTGCCATATAGGGGCTTACCTAAGTCAAACCCTGTTTTGGTATTTCTATGTCCACAATGGCTATGATGGTCTATAAAGAGAGCTTTCCCTCAGTAGGGCAAAGACTAAGTGATAAATTTCATGCCCTAGATTTTTTAACCTAAAACAAACACAACTACATTTTTTTCAATTTTCTACTGCTTCTAAGACAAGTTTAAGTTTTTCAGATAATTAATCGTGATTGATGATTTCAAGTTTACGATGTCATCACATCACTTCACTTTTTCAAGTAAGACTTCAATTTATTTATTAGGCTTATTACACATTCCTACATAGCCTACACTTAGTTTTCCTACAACGATGGGGGTCAAGTTGTTTGTCTAACAAGTTCTTGCATTTTTGGCTAAGGTTACCCTTTCCTTTGAACATTAGATTTTTTTCTAATTTCATTTCTATCCTTTTTCTAAACATCCTTTAAGGTTAAACAATTATTGCCCTTTAAATTTTCAAGTCACGCTTCTTACAAGTTGATTTATTAATCTTGTTAGAATTGGCTATGGCTGCCACCCAAGATCTATGGACCAAATGGAAAGCACAAAAAGAGAGAGGAAATATGATATGACAAGAATAAACTGTATTCAATGTCAATGATATGATATGATTATGATTATGATTGATTACAATGAGAGAGACCCCTTGGTTATATAGCCAAGGTGAGAACATAGAAGGGCATAAGATTATGACAAGTGTCGTAATCTTATGACATGAGACAACTAGGAAAACCTATCACTCCACAAAAGGTGGAGAGATAATCACATGATGTGTCCACAAAAGGTGGAAATGATGAGGTACTGACATGTCAAGTCCACCAAAAGTGGAGATTCTCCAACAACCTCCTATGTGGTCCCTAAGTAAACTTAACTAAGGTGTAATCATGACCTAGGACAAGGTACAAGACATTTAATTACACCAACACCCCCCCTTAAGTGCAACTTAGGGAGTAGTGAATTATTATACAAATGACACAAAGATGCAATGATGTGATCTGTAAACTCCTTACTATGAATCACTTTACAACTTGTTAGATTCACCAGGATACAGATTTAAAATTAAGATCGTAACTGACGATGCTTGTGAATTGAGCAAATAACCACATAAAACATAGAAAAGTAAAGAAGCTGACAAAAATCATGCACCAAGAAAAGAGAGAGAAAGATTTGATTACGGAGTTCACCAGATTCTGGCTACGTCTCCGGATCCGCAAATAAGCGTGATCAATGACATTACTATGATGCAACTTCTTTTAAACCACCATGGTCTTTCACTGAGTTACAATCTGCTTCCCAGGAAGATTCTTGCACTTCAGGCTCTTCCTGCTTCCACACTGCAATGACAGGATCTTTCTGGCAACATGTTCGTGCCTAACTCCTTCGTCACCTTTACAATGCTTTCAAACAATAAAGCTGCAACTCTCTCTCACACAAGAGTACATAGGCATCAAGCCTTTACAAAAGACTCAAAAGTCGTACAAAATCTCTCAAAGGACTCACTAAGTTATTATCTCTTCTCCCTAGAGACCATTTAGCCCATTACAAGAAAAATCTCACTTTCCCATAAACCCTTTACTAAGAGCAACAAAACTCTTCAAGAGCTAAAAAAAATGAGAACACACTTTACAAGAATTTCCCCAATTCTCCCAAGAGAAAATTCTCACAAGACTCCTCAAGTCTCCTTATTCTCGGAATTCTAAATCCCCTGAATCAAAAGTACTCTCACCATCTCCCTTTATATACATACAATTTGCCTAAAAAGGCTTAACAAAATATTAAATGAATAACACCCTTTCACATCTCGAACAACCTTTTTTCCAACCCCTTTTGGCATTTCGAACCATTTTTGTTTTAGTGGTTAGGGGGTTATAATAAAAATAGGCCATATTGTTATGGCCTCAGGCGGAAATATGTAACAAATCTAAACTAACACCATACATATTTAAATACTGTTCGGTGGGCTATCGGTGGTTGTAAATTTTGTGAGCCGAGCGGTCGGGGGTTCAACCCGCGCTGGCCACATTTTATCAACCAATACCCAAAACTTTAAACAACAAAATAAATCAGCCTGTATAAATAGTAAAGGTATCCGCCTGTGCTCCAACGGTTGGAACCATCGGCTCCTCCTGCCCAGGTCGCAGGTTCAAATCCGACCATAACATTTTGTTCAACAAACAAACTGTGAGAGAATGGAGGGGAAACGTGTCGCCCGAGGAGACTGCCACGTGGCAGAAGTTGATTTGCTAACGAAAGACACGTAATCTGCCTAGTCACCTGCCAACTGTCCGCCATGTCAACGCTGACTTAATGCCACCTGTGCTACAAACACTGACCAGATGCTTACTGGACTGCCACGTCACCTTGTACAGACTGTACAGATTTGACACGTGTCAAGATCAGATTGGCCCACATCGGGACTTCATATGGATTGCTGACGTCATCACATACGGATTGTTGATGTCATCACCGTACAGTCCACCTCCAAATCCACCAAGTCAACCAAGAGCTTTGACTGGTCGTATCTTGCGCATACGAGCTCCGTTTTTGACGAAACGAATGCCGTCAGAATTGTCTCGATGAGCACTTCGATTTGACGCTGTTTTTGACAAATTCTGAGATGGTCAATTTTTTTGCCATTCTGATGGCTTTGGTACTCAGTTTGGCCGAAGGTTTGACCAAGCATAACTTGCACATACGACCTCCTTTTGACGCGATTCAAGTTGTGTCGGGATCCTGTCGGTGAGCTCTTTGATTTGAGAGTGCTTTCGCCTGATTTGAGGATAATCAATTTTCCAGTCAACCATCTAGCATCCTCGGCCCTTGTTGAACTTTGACCGAGCATATCTCGAGCAAATGAACTCCTTTTGACACGCTTCAAGTTGCCTCAGGATCGTATCGCTGTGCTCTATGCATTGATGCCAGTTCTGGGAGATTCTAAAGCTGCTAGATTTTTGAGGCCTTCAAGATCCACCTGGATCATTCCTCCCCACTGAGGAACTTTTGGACCTCCAAAAGGTTCTCAATCAGACACGACGTGAGAAAAAACACCTTCCCACTTGTCCAGTATCTATCCACCCTTTCTGTGCATCTGCTTCATCAAAAAGCTGTACAACAATTATGAAAACTACAATCACATTGCTACCCATTTGCAGTTTCTCACATCCTTCTGGATTCATTACCCCAGCTACTATACATGTACAAAACATTAGCAGCATTAACAAATACAAGGATGATAATGACAGTGAGCTAACAATACTTCTAATCCTCTTGATAGGTTTCCAAGACAAATCTTCATGTTGCAGTGTTGATGATCCCTGAAACACATGATAGTTAGGCTTACAAGCAACTACTTCATTTTCATGCTTCAAATCATCTACTTTTCCCACCTTTGCACACATGAGTGAAGAAGTTTTCCTCACATACATGAGCTTCTTCATTTTCCCTGTGTTCACCAACGGAGAATCAACTGCAATCTTCTTCTTATCCTTCTTTGGATGAAGCTTCCAACAGTTAGCTTCCTGATGTCCACCTTTCTTTCAATAAGAGCAAGGTGTTTTCAACATCCAGACTTTCTTTCCCTTATCTGTCTTCTGAATTGGAGATGAGTCTTTACGTAGTGTCCCTTTCCTGGTTGACTCTACCTTCCTGTACAAAGCCATTCTTTTCCAACACTTGGCAACACTATGGTTATTCAACCCACAAAATGTGCACGGTCTTCTATACCATAAACTTTTTACATTGCCAATCTTCTTAAAATCAAAAGAAACATTGGAACAATCAGCTTTATTATACCTTTGATGGTGTCCCTCGGTGCATGCATGCTGAGAAGAATATGTGTTCGTTCTTCTCTTGGACATCTTGCATTTGTCACCACTACCTGAAAGTGATGTGCCATCACCTCTCTCAGATCGTTCTTGGAATGGTTCTTCTTTCAGAGAATTCTTTGCGTCCACTGCCTTGGAGCATTCTCCTTCACCATACCCCGATCTTGCATAGCGAGGTCCAGCTTCCATCTTCACAGATTCAACCATGCCTTGTCCATGACTACCAAGACCCTTTCCGTCATAGTCCATCTTGGTGGACAACCTCAATCCAACACTTTGAGATTGTTTTTGAGAATCACCAAGAGAACAAGGAAGAGAATGAGAAGAATGAGGAGCTTTCACCGAGTCTGCATCTTTGACTTTCTTCAACAAGCCTTCTTTTTCAGACTTCCATTCCTCATACATTTCATCAACCTTGGCTTTCATTGCCATGAAGGTATTATAAAATTCTGCATCAAAGACAAAAGGAAACTGATTTTCCTTATGTGATGACATCTCACCTCACTTCTTGAATTTGCTCCAAGTATTCCACAACCTACAACTTGTTAGACTAGCTCTGATACCAACTTGATCTGTAAACTCCTTACTATGAATCACTTTACAACTTGTTAGATTCACCAGGATACAGATTTAAAATTAAGATCGTAACTGACGATGCTTGTGAATTGAGCAAATAACCACATAAAACATAAGAAAGTAAAGAAGCTGACAAAAATCACGCACCAAGAAAAGAGAGACAAAGATTTGATTACGGAGTTCACCAGATTCTGGCTACGTCTCCGGATCCACAAATAAGCGTGATGAATGCCATTACTATGATGCAACTTCTTTTACATCACCATGGTATTTCACTGAGTTACAATCTGCTTCCTAGGAAGATTCTTGCACTTTAGGCTCTTCCTGCTTCCACACTGCAATGACAGGGTCTTTCTGGCAACATGTTCGTGCCTAACTTCTTCGTCACCTTTACAATGCTTTCAAACAATAAAGCTGCAACTCTCTCTCACACAAGAGTACATAGGCATCAAGCCTTTACAAAAGACTCAAAAGTCATACAAAATCTCTCAAAGGACTCACTAAGTTATTATCTCTTCTCCCTAGAGACCATTTAGCCCATTACAAGAAAATTCTCACTTTCCCATAAACCCTTTACTAAGAGCAACAAAACTCTCCAAGAGCTAAAAAAAATGAGAACACACTTTACAAGAATTTCCCCAATTCTCCCAAGAGAAAATTCTCACAAGACTCCTCAAGTCTCCTTATTCTCGGAATTCTAAATCCCCTAAATCAAAAGTACTCTCACCATCTCCCTTTATATACATACAATTTGCCTAAAAAGGCTTAACAAAATATTAAATGAATAACACCCTTTCACATCTCGAACAACCTTTTTTCCAACCCCTTTTGGCATTTCGAACCATTTTTGTTTTAGTGGTTAGGGGGTTATAATAAAAATAGGCCATATTGTTATGGCCTCGGGCTGAAATATGTAACAAATCTAAACTAACACCATACATATTTAAATACTGTTCGGTGGGCTATCGGTGGTTGTAAATTTTGTGAGCCGAGCGGTAAGGGGTTCAACCCGCGCTGGCCACGTTTTAACAACCAATACCCAAAACTTTAAACAACAAAATAAATTGGCCTGTATAAATAGTAAAGGTAACCGCCCGTGCTCCAACGGTTGGAACCGTCGGCTCCTCCTGCCCAGGTCGCGGGTTCAAATGCGACCATAACATTTTGTTCAACAAACAAACTATGAGAGAATGGAGGGGAAATGCGTCGCCCGAGGAGACTGCCATGTGGAAGAATTTGATTTGCTGACGAAAGACACGTAATCTTCCTAGTCACCTGCCAACTGTCCGCCATGTCAACGCTGACTTAATGCCACCTGTGCTATGGACGCTGACCGGATGCTTATTGGACTGCCACGTCACCTTGTACGGACTGTACGGATTTGACATGTGTCAAGATCAGATTGGACCACATCGGGACTTTGTATGGATTGCTGACGTCATCACCGTACAGTCCACCTCCAAATCCACCAAGTCAACCAAGAGCTTTGACTGGCTGTATCTTGCGCATACGAGCTCTGTTTTTGACAAAACGAATGCCGTCAGAATTGTCTCGATGAGCACTTCAATTTGATGCTATTTCAACAAATTCTGAGATGGTCAATTTTTTTGCCTTTCTTATGGCTCTGGTACTCAGTTTGACTGAAGGTTTGACCAAGCATAACTCGCACATACAACCTCCTTTTGACGCGATTCAAGTTGCGTCAGGATCCTGTTGGCGAGCTCTTCGATCTAAGACTTCTTTTTCTTGATTTGAGGATAGTCAATTTTCTAGTCAACCATCTAGCATCCTCGACCCTTGTTGAACTTTGACCGAACATATCTCGAGCAAACAAACTCCTTTTGACATGCTTCAAGTTGCGTCAGGATCGTATCGCTGTGCTCTATGCATTGATGCCAGTTCTGGGAGATTCTAAAGCTGTTGGATTTTTGAGGCCTTCAAGATCCACTTGGATCATGATGGGTCCCGGCTACTAGGCCATGTTAGGTACCCATGTACAAACAATGCAATCTCTCATAAATGAGGAAAGGGAGAAAACCCAGTGGGACAAAACTCCTCCCCAAAAGAGAGATGAAATACAAAATAGAAATGCTCTCAATGAAGAATGAGAAGGTAAAAACCCCATGTGAGGAAAAAGACCCCCACATAAGAGAGAAGTAGAAGAGAAGCAAGGTAGCCCCCCCTTAATGTTGAGTCTCCTGCAATGATGGTAGAAGCTCGACATTGAATGCTGAAGATGATCCAATCTTGCCGAACAACGTTCCTCCCCTTAGGAAGAAACAAAACCAAGGATGTATATAGGATATCAAGATGATGGATGATGTATGATGGTGTCTCTGAAGCATGCTCAAGTGTCTCCATGTCGATGCAGAAAGCTGACACACTCCAATTAGGCGTTCTAGGCCACACTGCTGAAGATGACAATCCAACATCTAGTCGAGATGAATGTAGAGCACAATCCAAAGACAAAGATATCCCCTCTGAAGACAAAGAAGCCTCCTCCAAATGTTGTCCAAAAGTATCCACACTCACGTCAATCTGTGAAGAATGATCATGTAGAGAATGAACAAGAGGGTCAAAGTGTTCCCTCACAACAACTGAAGAAGGAGCATCTTCATCAAAGAGAAGATGAATGCTTTCAATGGTGTCCTCCAAATCGGCAAGATGAGACTCCACAAACAAGTCTGAAATACCTATTAGGAAGTCATCCAAAGTAGCCATATCTGGAAGACTATGTATATTCTGCTGCACTGAATCACTAGGAGTCAAAACTGTTGAATCGCAAGTAGCATCAAGTACAACAGTAGATGGAGGAGATAGAGTGCATGGCTCAAGTACTGGATCTAATGTGAGTATGCCCAAGTTAAAAAAGCCAAATGTCTCCTCAGAATCATAGTTGTGATCAACAGTCGAAGGAACAAAGTCATCATCAGAAGCAAACTGTGCAAAGGAATACAACCAAGATGAATGATCAACCACCCCAGTAGCAATGATTTCTCTAGTCTCCAAGTCTCGAATGATAACTGAATCAGGAGTGAACTCCATAGTTCTCCCATCTCCACCATGTGTAATCTGATATATGGAAAGCAGATTGTTTGTCAAATGAGGAACACACAAGACATCCTGAAAAGTGTTCTCCCCAATGCTAATAGATCCCTTCCTTGTTACACTCATGTATGTATTGTTTCCCATCAAGATAGGAGACATAGAACAAGGATGAAATGAAGAGAAGATAGTTTGTGAAGATGCCATATGATGTGATGCTCCTGAATCTAGAAGCCATCTTTTTGATCCTGGAATTGAATGAGCACAAAGAGCTTGTCCTTTATATCCTGATATATATGTTTGACCTTTGTCCTTTTTAAACTATTTTGAAGTAGAAGGAGAAGAAGATTCAAACATTCTAGAAGGAAAATCAATGTGATTCTTTTTGAGAAGATTCTTCAACTCATCTATGTCCTTCTTATAACAATAGTGTTCTTCATGTCCATCCTTCTTGCAATATGCACAAAAAGGCGTCTCCTTCTTAGATGTTTCTCCTTTTGATGATGAGGACTCTGATTCTTTATGTGGTTTGTTCTTTTTCTTCTTTTGCTTCTTATCAAGATTGGTTGATTCTTTCTGTACCTTAGACTCATTTGCCACCAATGCTTGTGGTTTGGAAAACTTGATTAGACCCATGTTCATTAACTTAGCTTCCTCTTGGATTAGGAGATTTGCAAAGTCATCAAACTTAGGATCAACATATGATGCTCCCATAGAAAGTCGATGGGTATGAAAGCCAGAAACAAACACTGAATACTCAAGACCAAGCTTGGATAACACATTCAGAATCAATTGTAAATCCTCTTTTTCAATAGTGCATTCTTTCAATTGTGTTCTTCATTGCTTGATTTTGGAGATGTAGTCTTGGATGTGGTCAAAAATTTTAGGATCAAGATTCATCAAATCATTATCAATCTGATAGCCTCTAATCTTATCTGTTTTACCATACAATTTCTCAAAGGTCTCCCATGCCTCTTTAGGTGTATTACATGATTCAATATGAAATTGCAAATCAAAAGAGACTAATGAACATATGCATCCAAGTGTTTTCTCATGATCAATCTCCCACATTGCTAATTCTTTAGCATTAGTAGGTTTTTGAATTGTGTCCTTTAGATGACTTATTAGACCTTTCATCATGAGATAGTTAGATACTTATTTTCTCCATGTAGCATAATTATTTGGATTTAGGGGTTCAATTTGAGATCTCCCCATTTCAAGAACACAAATCAAGGAAAAGAACGCAACCAATCACTGCAAGATTACCCCCCCAAATCACTCAATCAAGAAACCCCCCAAGCAATATCTGATTTGGCACTTTATATTTAGTGCATTTACAGTTTCCACTTGCCAAAAATAGCGAAGTGGTCTTGATCTTGGTACATGCAAATGCCAAAATAGGCCACAGAATCAAGTACAATTTTTGGTACAAAATGAGATCAATCTGATCCTACCACTGAGAATTACACAAAAAATCATGCACTTTCAAAAAAAACTGCACTCAAAAATGTTACTGTAGGAGCAAGATATGAGCTCCCAAAGTTCCCAAAATGAGGACGAAGTAGCAACACCTGTGAGAATCTGAAATTTCTGGAAAAACCAGGAACCAAAACCAAAAACTGATTGTACCAGTGCGTAGAGCACAAAAAACTAACCCAAATAAAAAAAAAATGCTCTGAAAAAGGAGTCAGAATGAGCAAGATATCAGTGTTTGAAAATGGACTGCAAAATCAAAACTGCCAACGGAGAGGGGTAGAAAAATTTCAAAAGGCTGCTGATGTCAGCGATGACGTATTGCTGATGTAGGCAAAACAAGCGATTAAATTTGACGGTCGGCGACCCATCACCAGAAAACTGCCCACCTGCCTGAATTTTCATGCTGGAATATTCTGCAGAATCTCGGCCGAATCTTGACCGGAATTTCTTTGAATGCCCGCTGGTAGTTTGAGGGTTTGCGTGGGTAGAGTGGGGGCCGCGGTGGCACCATGTGGCGCCCGCAGAGGGGCCCAGGTGCTCTGCGGATGTCTGCACAGTACTATGTACTGCAGAATACTCCGCAGAAATTTAAAAACAACTTTTGATTTTTTATTTATTTTTTGATACTTAAAATTTTTTTACAATAAATGGAATCGGTACAAAATATTGATTTTTCATAAAAAATTTCAAAATTTTTCTGATAAATATTTTTTAAAAAAAATTGTACCGCTGATATTTTGGACGAATTGATAGTCGATCTTAGGGTTTTTGGCCCTTCTGGACGCGATGGCAGGGTCGGATTTGACCCAAAATGCTCCAAAATTGCAGCTACCTTCTGGATCTGGCAACCACACTTCAGCTTCAAACCCTCATAGATTTAGCCTCGTATGTCCGATTTGGACGAAACAAAAGGCAAAATCAACTTTCTCGAACCTTCCGGACGCAATGGTGAGCTCGGATTTGCACTAGCAAGCTCCGATATGAACCTGCAACAAAGAGCCACGAACGAAACCTCCTCAGATCTGGAATCTCTCTTCAGAATAAGACTCTCCAATGGCACCCAACCTGCTCTGATACCATGTTAGAATTGGCTATGGCTGCCACACAAGATCTATGGACCAAATGGAAAGCACAAAAAGAGAGAGAAAATATGATATGACAAGAATAAACTATATTCAATGTCAATGATATGATATGATTATGATTGATTACAATGAGAGAGACCCCTTGTTTATATAGCCAAGGTGAGAACATAGAAGGGCATAAGATTATGACAAGTGTCGTAATCTTATGACATGAGACAACTAGGAAAACCTATCACTCCATAAAAGGTGGAGAGATATTCACATGATGTGTCCACAAAAGGTGGAAATGATGAGGTAATGACATGTCAAGTCCACCAAAAGTGGAGATTCTCCAACAAACTCCTATGTGGTCCCTAAGTAAACTTAACTAAGGTGTAATCATGACCTAGGACAAGGTACACGACATTTAATTACACCAACAAATCTAAATGCATGAACTAAAGGTTTCTCAATTCCAAAAAGTCTAAGAATGCCCTAACAAGTTTCTTTCTCCAAAGTCTAAGTAGTTATAAGGATTTAAATTCTACAATAGATGATGGTGAAAGTAAGAACCCTTGATTCCATAATTAAATCAAATTTTTAATGAAAAAAACTTAGTGGGTTCAACAACATAATGATTCATCTTCCTCTAAGAATTTTATTAAATAATCAACTAGAAATTTAATTGAAATAGAACTAATTACTAACTCAAACTAAAACAACAATTTTGAAGAATTCTACTCTAATGATCAAGTTTTTTAATTTACCTTTGAATATTAAATTGCCTACTATCTAGAATTTATACATTTCTTAAATAATTTGAGATGACCTAGAATTAATGACCATTTTAACAAGATTATATTTACACACATGATACACACATACACATACTGGATCGCATAGTAAACAAGTACATCAACCCATACACATTTATAACACAATGGATATCTTATATGGAATCCACTTAGGGGGAGTAGGGGCTCTACCTAATAAGGGAGACTATATGTAACACAATATCTCAAATATAAATATCCTCAACATGCCTCCATACATCACAATGCAACACCACCCCAACCATATCCACACCTTTTCCCTCCAATACAAAATCAATATTTATGGGATACTCATATCCCTTAATAAGCATGGGCACTCATACCCTGAAAGAATGCCCCTTAGAGGGAGCTGCACCCACTCAACCCCTTGCACATGGAGAATCAAAATCAACCTCTTCGCAAGAGGAGGTCAACTCTAATACAAAATCAATATTTATGGGATAATCATATCCCTTAATAAGCATGTGTACTCATACCTTGAAAGAATTCCCCTTAGAGGGAGCTGCACCCACTCAACCCCTTGCACATGGAGGACCAAAATCAGCCTCTTTGCAAGAGGGGGTCAAATCCTCTACTAACCACATAAAGAGAAGAAACACATAAACACAATAAATAACATATTCACAAAAACACCACGAATCCCCAAGAACAACCACATCACAACACTTACATTTGATTAATAAGAAAGGAAGACATCCTACCTCAAAATGCACAGTCCCAATAATGGAAGAGCCTTGATTGGAAACCTCCTTCCTTCGAGCCTTCACCTTCATTTCCTCCTTTTCTTCTTCACACTCCCTTCTCTTTCTCTCCTCAAAGAAACTTCAACAAAATCATAAAACCACAAAGAAGCAAAAATGATCAAGCCACCCTCTCTAATCCATGAAAGAAGGGTTTTAAAGAGAAGGAAGGGGTAACTTCCTACCAAAACTAACTCAAATACCCAACTACCTCCCATTTTTGCAACTTTTGAAAGTGGGGCATAAAGGAGGGTATTTTAACACCCTTTTAAAAGTTATAAATGACAAAAATAAACTCCTAACCCATATACCCTATACCTAACCTATTTTCCCAAATATAAAAAATACAACCTAAACCTCTTTAAATCACTTAGAAATCACAAAGGTAAAACTTACTCAAGAAAAGAACATTAATAAAATTCCACATTAGCACATAACACTAAAAATCACATTTTCACATGGCCAATATACTTTAGGATTCCATACGAGTCTAGGTATGACATCACACTTGAAGACATAAAGTGGCTAAATGACCCCATCAACCATTGGCATTATAATCCACCTATACACTCAATAAGAAGTGTCAATACAATATCTAGAGTATATAGCCAAAATAAATCCATCATAAAAAATAAAATTATCGCAAATCAACTAGCAACCATAGAATAACATATACAAATTCACCATTCACAATTGCATCAATAAAAATGATCTCATTAGAGGATATCATATGGAATTTAGAAATCAACATAAAATCAAACATCCATAAGTATATCCAAATACCATCCATGAAAAAGTAAATATGCATCATCTAATCAATCATCTCAATGACCCTTATAACTTAGTACATCAGATATACATAATAATTCTATTACCAACAACAAATAACCATTACCCATTGTAATTGAACATCTCGATCTACATATTCTTACATAATCAATAAAAGGAAGTCATTTGATTAACATAGAGAAATCACAACAACCATTAGATAGATAAAATTATGATCATTGATGTATAAGAAAAACCATCACTCATAAACTCAGGTATAATATCCAAACATAGAAACATATAAAACATTGGACAAAAGCCATCAAGGACACATAGACACAATAGGATCACAGAAAGGTGGGGTCTCTCACTCTCCTCCCTAGGATTGGACTTCCTCTTGAAAGTATTAAAGATTTAGGATAATTTTTACTCATTCCATATACATTTGTAGACACACTATTTCATTTATAAAAACCTTCAAAGCATGTTAACAAAAATTTTCTTTTACAAGTATCCTAAAATATTGGAGCAATCTCAATAATTAACTATCAACACAATCCAAAATATTATTTATCCATTTTTACCCTAAAATGATGTTACACATATAGATATTAGATACACATTACTTCATATTTTATTTATATGATTGTTAAAGACTACACTACACATATACATGACAGATTCACTTCAATCAACATAATTATATTAACATTACACAACAACATTCTTATCAACACAACACTGACATACCCCAAGGTTCACAAAATGGGATTTATGAGGATGAACGTTACCTAATGACACTAAATAGTCACATGCCTTATCATTGCGATTTGAAATACCATGTAGCTGTAAATCCATTATGCCAACACTAAGTAATGATAAAATCAAGATAATATTAGGAAAGATGATCTTTAGGGCCTCTTCTCTGGACCCATCCATACATTTCCTACCACCTTCCCTTTTTTTGCGTAATGGGTTAGCCTCCACAAAGAACCACACATAAAAAATAATGGAAAATTGATCATGATCATCCCATATTGGTTCCATTTGAATCCCCATCCTCACAATATAAATTACCCAACACAACTACACCCCCATATGACCTACTAGGGATCCCTCTTAGATATGGAAGTTTGTATCTTTTACATTACCACATAGGAAATTAGAATTTAGAACTTCTTACGAGCCTAGGTATGACATCACACTAGAAGGCATAAAGTGGATAAATGACCCTATCAACCATTGGCACTATAATCCACTTGTACACTCAACATGAAGTGTCAATGTACAATATCTAGAGTATATATAGACAAAATAAATACATCATACAAAATAAAACATTATCACAAATAAAATATCAACCATAGAATAACATACAAATTCACCATTCACAATTACATATATCAAAATGATCTCATTAGAGGATATCATATGGAATCTAGAATTCAACATAAAATGTAACATCCATAAGTATATCCAAATACCATCCATGAAAAAGTAAATATGTATCATCTAATCAATGATCTCAACGACCCTTATAACTTAGTACAACAAATATACATAATAATGCTACTACCAACAACAAATAACCATTACCCATTGTAAATGAACATCTCGATCTACACATACATAATCAATAAAAGGAACTCATCTAATTATCATAGAGAAATCACAACAACCTTTAGACAGATAAAATTATTTAGTTAACCATATCTAATAATAGTCAAGCATATAAGCATCATTGATGTATAGGAACGACCATCACTCATAAACTTAGGTATAATATTCAAACATATAAACACATAAAATATTGGACAAGAACCATCAAAGACATATAGACACAATAGGATCATAGAAAGGTGGGGTCTCACAATAAACAAGTAATGAATTAAATAATGTTGCAATTCACCACTCATATCTGCATTGCTTGATGGATTGAAGTCATATACTCATCACCTTAAAGGAGAATTTTATTTTATTGATTGAAGTCTTGCAATTGTTAGTGCTCACAAAATATGAAAAAACTTACATGAAAACATAATTGTGGATTACATGACACTTGACATGAATAAATGTTGCTAAAATGTTGATAATTATTCTCTTGAATTCTCTTGAGTGCTTTTAGGAAGCTCAATTTGCTCAATAAAATTTCTTATGTTTGAAATAGTGAAAAAAATTGTATTTATATGCACTTATTCCAATTTCCTGAAAATAAAATGTTGATAACCAACAATTGAAATTGGAAATTCAAATAATAAATTACCGACACTGATATATTTAGATTGGTGCCAAAAAGAGGTGGTCTAGGGCATGGGGTGCCCTAGACCAAACCCATTCTTTTTGAGGCCCAAAGTGTCGAGGGGAAATATTGAATGCTCATTTTTATTTCCCATTGTTTGATTTTTTGAAGATGTTTATAAAATGGGTAATTAAATGCATAATTAGATCCAAGCACATAAGGGGGAGCTAACCTAATGTGAAACTGTCAAGGGTGACAATTTTTGATGCTACAAATAGATAAGTAGACAAAGTTTCTCCTTGTCGAAGCCCTCTAAAATCTAAACATAGGGATGAAGAAATTTCATTAATCAACACAAAGAAAGAAGCTAGTTTCACACAACTCATGATCCAATCTAGCCAATTGGAGCAAAAATGAAATGCCAACAAAATATTTTGAAGAAATTCTCAATTGACTATGTTATAAACCTTGGACATATTAAGCTTGATGAACATGGATTTTTCATTAGATTTCTTCATAGAGTGAATGGCCTCTACTACCATCACAATCCACATAAAATTTGTCACCCCAACACAAAGCCTCCTTGCTTGGGAGAGATCAAGGTGGACAAACACTTCTTCAAATGCTTCATGACAATTTGGGTGATTATCTTGAAAGTAATATTATGAAGCATAATAGGATGGAAAGAATCCAAGGAAGAGGCTCCTTTTTGGGAATAAGCATCAAGAAAGTATATTTGATAGCCTTAAGCATCTATTTATTTTCCTTGGACTCACAAACAACCTCAAGCAAGTCACTTTCCAATATTTCCCAAAAATATTGAAAAAAATCAATGGGAAAACCATTGGGCCTAGGAGCCTTTCCTTTATTCATCTAGAACTCAAATGAATCCACCTCCTCTAAAGAGATAAGTTTATGAGTAATTGTTCATTTCTTTATGGACCACTAAAGGAATACAATCAATAATGTTACTCTTTCTTTCCAAGTCTCGGGGATTGTGATAAAAAGAAAAAGAAAAGGGAAGTGTCTAACAAATTCTTGGGAGATATCTAGAAAATAATTTAGTTGTTCCCCCTAAACAAAAGTGATGAAGACAAAAGTGTTGCCACATCTGTAATCCTTTACTAAAATGTGGAAAAAGGAAGTGTTCTTACCACCTTCCTAATGTCATCTTATCCTAGATTTTTGTTTCCAAAAAATATCTTCACGAAGTTTCCACTTTTCCAATTACTTGGAGCATATAGATTTCTCCTTCAGGAGATCTTCATTCATTCTATTGTCCTTAATTTGAAAATCAATTCCCTCTAGCTTAGCCCGTAGAAGTTTTTAAATATGAAAAATGTTTCCAAAAGATGATCAAATCCATCTTTTCAGTTTGGATTTGACGAACTTAAGCCTCTTGAAAAATGAGTATATAGTTGTACCAATAGCTAGTTTTCCATCTCTCCACCAAAAATCCATAAGCTTGTAAACATAATCTTCTTGCAACCACATAAGTTGAAACTTGAAAGGATGATTCTTTGAGACTAAGAGAATTGAAGAATAAAACTTAATAGATCAGTGATAAAACCCCCTCCAAGTGAACATTTTAAAATAAGTAGCCCAATTAGTACTAATCTAGAGTTCAGAAACAAGAAATCTATCCAACATCTTTGAGATAGAATCCTTTCCACATCTATGATATCAATTATGTTTACACAAATCATAAATTTAATCTTAAGATGACTTAAACTACACAAATCAAATCTTACTACGAATAGAATAATTTTTTTTATTCACAACACATTAAAAGTTAAAAGTTCATTAATGTGTTATCCCTCTATATTCATTCTTAGACATGGACTACTCATTTATTAGCATTCATCCATAACTGCAATATAAAAAATGATATACTTGATGTCTTAAACCTAATGAATAGAAAAATACTAGGAATTTTTTTACTATAGAATTAGATATGCCAATCAAATTTAGGTGATTAAGTAATTAAAATATTTAGTCAAAATCGTTTGGAAGGAAAATGTGTGCACACCAATTGTCTTAGTTTAAGGTATATTTTAGTAGGTGGACTACTACTCTTTTACATGTGTTTGACTGCTTGGCCACAAAAAAAATATTATCCAAAATATATATTCAATATATAAAGCACATCATAGTAATTAAAAATGGTATACACATCACTAATACACAAAAAAGAATGTACAAACACAATACCACATCTAAAATCCATCTAATAAATGAAAATGGTGTTTGTAAAGTATCTATGTTTCCAGTTTTAGTATATTAATAGAGTTGTAAGGGAATACAACACACTCTAGAATTAATTTATGTGTTAATTGATAGTAAAATAATTAATGATGATTAGACTTAAATAAATAAGTTAATATTAAGAAATTGTTGCAAGTAATAAATGAAATTGGGATAAAATATGATTAGATATTTTAATGTACTTGTTGAACTCACCTTTTCAATTAGTTGATGAACTGTGAATAATGTGACAAAACTTGAATGTAATACTATAATTACACTCATATGATAAAGGTAGATGAATTTTGATGTTTCTAATATATAGGATAAATATTTTCTTTTGATCTATGATCTATTATTTTTAGTGCAATCATGTCCATCTAGAATTATTTTATCATAGATGCATGTTGAATTCATAAACATGTTCATCTTTAGACATGCACCTGTGTTTGCAAAAAGGGATGGGTGATAAGAAAATTTAGGATCCTACTATAGAAAAAATAAATTTCTATTGACTTATTTAATATTAGTGTGACCCCTATTATTGATGAAAAATATTGAAGGTGTAATATAGAGATGCAAAATATCTATGACGATGTAGTTTCAATTAAATGTTGATGAAATATTGATGTATCTACTTGACAATGTGTTCGATTGATGTTATTTAACATGATGAATAATGTCATGGGGATTCTATTTAAATGAAATATTCTTAATGCTCCATTTAAAGTATTAGGTGCATAAGTTAATATAAAATAGTAAAATTATTTGAAAGGTTCAACTTAGGAAGGTAGGGGAAGATGATTGAATTAGGGATAGGGTTGCAAGTGTAGTTATATTCTATGGACATATCTACACCCTTGGTATATTATTGTAAAGGAAAATATTAATGTTAAATACATGTCTTCTTTCTAATATGTGATATAATAGTGGGTTAAAGGTTAAGGATTAAGTTTATCTTATGTGTAAAATAAGCCAAATTAATTATTAGAACAATATATTTATGGCAAGGCCAAAAGTGAGTGTGAAACAAGAGGGTAAAGGGGAAATGTATGCATTTTCCTCCCCCACATATTATTCCCCCCACTCTAGAATACATGTGATTTCTACATGAATTATGGACACTAAATTAATAAATGTAATATTAAAATAAGAAAATAGATTCCAAGATACATGCATAAAAAATGCCTCATGCTTTATTTGTGTCTGGTAGAGGCAAACTTCCCAACCTAAACACATGGATCATTAGTATCACATACTTAAAAAATTAGTAGCATAAAATCATAATCGTAAATATTTTGAATTTTAGTAATTATAAAATTAAGTACAAGTTAAGTATGCACTTCAATTATGATTCAATCTAAAATGAGTATAATTATAATACAGAGACATGGAATGTCACTAATTTGGACCCCAATAAACCATGTAAAATTTGAGAATAATGATGTATAGGATAGTTGAGGAATTGGAATTAGTGTACCCCCCTCAATTTATGCAAATATAAACCAAAAAGAGACAAGATACATGGGGTTCTTGAGGAGTTGGAAACAATATGATTTCCTCAATCTACACAAACATGAGATAATATTGAAAACATGATATGTAGGGTTGTCAAGCAATTGGAACCAATTTAAACCCTTTGATATACATAAGAATTAATTCATATTGAGGTTTACAATGATAAATAGTGTTATCAAGAATTTGAAATTGGTGTAGCCCCACTAATATAAAGGTTAATTTCTCTAATATAAGGAGTGGAAAATCTATCAAGGATAGACTCAAAAACCATTTGCAATAGTAAGAGGTCATAAATGATCAAACCAAAGGTTAAGAAATTCCTAATGTTATTTTCCTTTATGTGAGGAGATGACATGATCAATGGTGAGCTAAGAATCTAGGTATGTCATTTTTGTATATATCTCAAAGTACTAAAAAGTAGGTATTTCAAGTAGGAGAGATGTAAAGAAAAATCATGGTCAGTATTCCTTAGAGGATTCAAATGTCAATAGGATTAGAACCAACATGGGAGCCCTTGGTCTTGATTATGATAGGCCTAGAAATGAAACAAATGTTAATATTAGAAATAGAGCTACACCTCAAGATTTGCATATAAAAATTATAGAAATAAATTTACCTCTACCAACACATCTAAGGAATCAAAGGAGAAATTAGCATAAAAATTCTCCTACCTCATCTCAAGAAACCAAATGAGAGTTAGAAACTCTACTCCATGACACAGATCTAGCTACTTTTGTGTGAGTTGATCTATTAGATTTAAATGTAGGGAAAGAGAATTATATCAACATATAAATCTAATAGATCAACTTAGACAAAGGTAGCATGAAATAGAAGCACAATTTGACTTTCAACAAGCTCAACTTGGTCAACAAGCCCAAAAAATAAACCAAAATCATTTTTTTTTCTCAATAATAGAATAGAGATCAAAATAATGCTCAAAATGTTCCAAATCAGCAAATGCACAATGTGCAGTAAAATCAATAAACCCCTAGTAGAAAAATGTGGGAGAAAGCATGGGGGTCAACCCTAAAATATAGACTCAAGGGTTTTCTCTATTAAGATAGACATTAGGATTAGAGAGATATAGACAACTCAAATTGCATGACATTCTTGATTATCCCAATCCTATTCCAAATGAGATTAGAGGAAAAGTGCCTAAATTCAAAGATAATAATGCAGTCACTAGTGTGGACCACTTGAGACATTTCATCAATGTGATAGATGAATATGGCATATAAGATGAATATGTCATGATGAAAATTCTTGTGTTGTCATTGGAAGAGAGAGAAAACGAGTGATACAAAATCCTTCCATATGGTAGCATAGACTTGTGGGACAAGTTTATAAAGTTTTATAAACTGTAGCATGGGAAAAGAGTGGATCCAAAATTTGCAATTCATGAGTTGACTACTATCAAGAAAGGGATCAATTAGACCATTGCTAATTTCAACAATAGGTTTGTGATGAAAATGAGGAAAAGACCTCCCGATGTGAGGCCAAATGAACCTATGTTCCTTGCTTTAAATTTTAGAGCATTTGATTTTGAATTGGGCTACTGTTTATGTGACAAGAACCATAAAATATTAAGGGTAGCTTATGCCATGTATAGAAATATAGAGATAACATGAAAGCATTTGGTAAAGGCTTTATAAGAGATTATAGAAAACTTCAAAAACTAGGTGCAATAAGTCCCAGTAAGCCCCTCACTACTGAGGATAAATTGAACAAGCTAATTGGGGCTATGAAGCACCTCTTGTATAAAGTTGAAAAAAAATAGAAAGAGGTATCTTCTAACAATGTTGGAACACACTTCAATGAAGGTAAAAAATTACATAATAGACCTTAAATTATGATTGGTTTACAGGACCTTGACCAAATGATAAACAAGTGATTTCAAGGAATATGAACCAAGCATTCCATGATAGAAACTCTTGATCCTTTGAGTAAGGATCACATGGATCTTCATCAAGACTCATTCTAGTGTGAAATATGCTACTTACCTCATGATCCATCAAAATGTGTTATTTTTGCAACACTTGTAGAAGGGAAAGGTTTCCAAGGAGATGATGGTACACCTAAATGTTTCAAGGATGACAATGTGGATCAACTAGATGTATATGAGGAAGATGAATTCTTTCAATATGACCATGACAACCATCGCGTTCCATATGAGCTACCAAAAAAATAATTTAATAAGCTCAAGGAACAAATACAAAAATGATATAGGAGAGGAAAAAACTTTCAATGACAATATCAAGGCTCTCACCTGGATAGTTTTCTTACAATTTCAACGTGATTATCGACTAAGAAACAATAAAGCAGGTGCCAAAGATTAGGTTGGAAGTGGTCTTGTTCCAACAATACCAAGTACATTGGTAGGTAAAGGAAAGAATAAGAATAACAACATAGAACAAAGTGAAAATAGAAATACAAGGAAGGCACTGTTGGAATCAAGCAACATTGAGAGGGGGGGTGAATTAGTGTTGTGAAATTTTTAGCTTTATTAATTTGATCTCTCAAGTGCCTATAACATTCAATCAAAAGAAAGATGCATGAACATAAAAAAATAAGCCACAACACCATAACACAAGGATTTTTATGTGGAAACCTTGTTAGGGGAAAAAC
Source organism: Sequoia sempervirens (assembly GCA_007258455.2). Lineage (NCBI taxonomy): Eukaryota > Viridiplantae > Streptophyta > Pinopsida > Cupressales > Cupressaceae > Sequoia > Sequoia sempervirens. The sequence goes on along the minus strand of VDFB02000003.1, from coordinate 382,897,350 downwards.
CACGGTGGAGGTCAATCCACTATTTAAGTACTCAAATATAAGTGTTTTACAAAATGGGAATGCACTTGCATTCAGGCACACTACCTAGAGCTCACTGCTCAAAATCAGGAAGGCTCACTGCCTTACAAAGATTTGGATTACATCAAAAAGGTTGAACTGAAAAGGTAGCATCTACAAATGCCTGATTACAGTTCCAGTTAGGCTCATGGATCAAATTATGGACCTTCTATCTGATTTTGCACTTCACTCTGTTATGCTTCAATTCGCTTCACAAAATCCTCTATTGCACAAGTGAAACTGTGCATAATTGCTCAAATGACCTTCTAACATTCACTACATACATCAAAACATCACACACACACCAAAATAAAATAACCGATCTATTATATATATCCGCTACCAAGGATTTAATTGCTTTAAGTCGACTTCAATAAAATAGAAAATATTTACCAACTGTCAGCTCAAATGATGAACAACATTTAATGCGCATCCACCAAAGTCAGACATAACATAGAGATGACCCAAAACAAATTATTCAATACGAAAAATTCTCCAAATAATTTTGCCTTGAACATCCACAACATCCCATATTCACTTAGTCAGCCTTCTAACACTGAAACACTGTTGAACAAAAAATAAAACAACCGGATCTCCCAACTCATGCACTACTTGATGTGATAACACAAAACTCAAGGATAAGACATTCTAGATACCCATCGACCTTCCTTGAGATCCATAATCCAAACTGATAAACTGGTAAATGCAAATAGACTGACAATTTCAACTTCAGCCAGATACCCTATTCTTTACTTTGTCTTCCAGTATGGTCAAATACTGCAGTGTGGACTGGATCAATGACTTAGGTTTCCATCAATGACAACACTAGAAGCCATATGCCAACAATCTCCCCCTTTGGCATTGATGACAAGACTTAGTGAAAAATGTCTAAGTGTTGGAACCTTCAAGACTTCAAAAAGCCATAGTTGACAAAAACTCCCCCTAAATTTGATAAGGCATTTTTCACTGCTCTCTCTCCCCCTTTGACATCAATGAAAAAAAGATAATAAAATATTTTTCTCTCTCCTGCTATGAAGTGTAATAAAAAACTTATTAATGCAAAAATTGATTCAATTTTTTTGAAGAAATACAACCGATACTTGTGTTAGAAAATTATTTTGTACTTTTCCTTCATCTCCAAAAGAAAATTCTTCCATGCTTCTACTACAATCCCAGTGATTATGATCATGTTGTTGTTTTTAGATGTCCGGTTGATAATCTTGATGAGGGATTATGGAATGGCGATGCCTCTTATTCTAATATTTCTCCTTTCCTCAATGTCTCAATCAATTGTTCCAGCCTGCATTCTATTATGTCCTTCACTTTCCAAAAGGTGTCAATTATCCTGTCTCTAGTGATTTGAACTTTTGTATGCTTTGACTGCAATTCTTGAATCTTTTTCTTAATTGCACCATCTTGATCCTGAAACATGTTAATTTTTTTCCAATACTATTAAGCTATGTTTCAATTTGTTCCAACTTTTCTTTGTACTTACTGATTGCATGAGGCCATCAAAGATAGTAGTTATAGATGTTGTTTGCTGCGCTTATGCATTGCCTTAATTGATTCATGTGCCTTTTCAGTTTGGTAAGTGACAATCGGTACTGCTTCTTTAGGTGAAAAACTACTTCTTCTTCTTCCTTGTTTTGAAACTCAGAGTCCATGATTTCCTTGACCACAGTCACTTTCCCTTTTCCTTTATCATCTTTTTACGTATTTCTGCCTTTGTATGCCAGACCTATTCTATCCATGTTTTTGTTTTTGTGGACTCTTGAAATGTGACCATATTTGTTGCAATTGAAGCACACAACATTTCTTTGTCCAGACCAGTCATTCCATTGATTTATTCTTGATCTGCACTGGTTAGCAGTATGCCCAAATCTTCCACAGGTATAACATTTAACATTCCTTCTATTGAAAAAGTTATTTGACATATTTTTTCATTCAACTGACTTATGACCAAACTTATTGCAATTGAAACAATGACTAGAGAAGGATGGAT
>VDFB02000003.1:382846268-382890500 GCA_007258455.2 Sequoia sempervirens | reverse complement strand
ACTTTTTATTTTATTTTATTTATTGTACTGTATAATTATATCATTTTATTTTATTTTATTTTTATTTCCAATTTTCTTGGTATTTTGTTTTATTTTGCTTGGTTTATCTCTTTAATCTTAATTTTAGTTTTTCTTTATTTTATTTTTTCATTATTCTTTGTTTTATTTTATTTTATGATTATATCATTTTATTTTATTTTATTTTCAATTTTCTTTGTATTTTGTTTTATTTTGGTTTGCTTATCTCTTTAATTTTAATTTTAGATTTTCTTTATTTTACTTTTTCATTTTTATTTTATTTATTGTATTTTATATTTATATCATTTTATTTTTATTTTGTTTTTATTTTCACTTTCTTTGTATTTTATTTTATTTTGGTTTGTTCATCTCTTTAATTTTGATTTTAGTTTTTCTTTTTTTCTTCTTTATCTTATTTTGTTTTAATCCTTATTTTAGTTTTTCTTTATTTTGTATCTTATTTTCAATTTTCTTTGTATGTCACTTATTTATTATGCTATTTATTACTCTTAGTTATTTATTTTATTTTGTTTTATTCTTGTTCCTATATCATTTTGTCTTTTATTTTTATTCATCTCTATTTATTTCTTTTATCGCTTTCATGTATTCCTCATCATTCTTATGTTTATTTTATTATTTTCTTTTCATCTCATTTTGGTTTGTTTATCTCTTATTTTTTAATTTTTCTTTTTCTTTTCTTTTTATTTTTTATCCTTGATTTATACCTATATCATTTATGTCTTTATTTCTTTATTTCTTTTTCTATTTTATTTATTATTATCGTCATATTTTAACAGAAACTATATATATTAATCAATTAACATCAGATAATATTTATAATTTTAATTTTTATAATAAATTTCTTTATATAATTCCTCATGTTTTAATTTCTTTATATAATTCCTCATATTATAATTTCTTTAAGAGATAATATTTTAATTTTAATTCCTCATCATTCTTATGTTTATTTTATATAAAGAAATTTCTTTATTTCTTATATAGGGGAAAATTCCTTATATAATTTCTTATATAAAATTCTTTTCATTATACTTTTACAATTTCTTTATATCTAATCCTTTTTGATTGATCAAATTCTAGTTTTCTTTTCTCTTTTTACTCCCTAATTTGTTGTCGTGTTTCCTTTATAACTTTCTTGCTTTAAGTTAATTCATTCGCCATTCCCTCTTCATGTTGCTATCTGGGGTTTCTTTTTTCTTTCTTCTTCTTTACTCCTTTTCTTTTCTATTTTTAATCCACCCTCAACCTCTGTGCCTCCTTGTGTCTCCTCTCTCTCTTTTTAGTTTTCTTTGGTCTGCAACAATCTTTTTCTTCTCCTCCAGCTCTCTTTCATCTTGATCATGGATCATGTAGTATGATTCAAAACGTCGATGTGAAAAACCAAAACACAATCAAATCCAGAAATTTTTTAGCACTACTTGATGGATTGTGGAAATTTGATATCTTTAACATAATTACATGTTAGATTCTAAAGTATATCCATCATTGTGATGACTTTAGAAGTCATGAATTAGATAGACCTATAAGTTTCAAAATCTTATGGAAAATTTCCATAGATTCTCATGAAGCAAATGTGATTGGAGTAGTTAATAATGTTGAATTACAACTTGTTTTGTACCCTAGTAAAAAAATTCAATAGATATTAATATAGTTGATTGCCTAGCTATAAGGGGTATGTTGTCTAGGAAATGGTAGCCTCAATTGGTGGTAAAATTCATATGGACTTGTCTTATGCTACTATACCATTGCGTGGAAACGAAGTACAATTATATAGAGAAAAGAAACTTCTAAGTATAGTTAAAAATATGGATGAATCACATAAAGAAATTTGTTACTTAGACATTGAACCAAATTATTTCATTAGATATTGTGATGATGAGTTTTAAAAGTAGGTAGAGCTTGATTTATTTCCCCTTAAATATACAAGAAATGATGGTATTTGGAACATGCATTTTGATGGTGCATGTTCAAGAGAAGCAAATGGTGCAATAGTTGTATTGGTGCCACTTGATGGAAAAAATTATAAGTTCGTATTCAAATTGAACTTTGAATGCACTGTAATGTGGTAGAATATGAATCTTTGTTGATTAGATTGAATATGGCTTCTAAGTATGAAATCAAATGCATTAGAGTACATAGTGATTCAAAACTTGTATTATCTCAAATTACGAGAACATATGCCTGTTAGAGTAATCATACATTAGTTAATAATTAATTAATATTTAATTGATCATTAGTCTAATTCATTTTATGTACTGAAGCTAAACTTAGTAGTGCTTTCTTCTGTTAACTAAAGCAAGCTATTATTAGAACATTATGTCTCATCACATAGGATGATGACACTTGTTATGATCTAATACCTTTCTCATATAGGGTTGCTCCTATAAAGCATTCAACCCTCATTGTATTAACTCTTGACCAAAGATCTCCTTTAAGATTCTTGAGGTTTATTTTGTAAGTTTTTCTTGTTGATGATATAGCATATTATTGTTTGCATCTCTCTTGCATGGAAGTTGTTTTGGTTTGTTGTTTGATCATGCATCTCATGTTTATTCACAAATTCTAATATGGTATTAGAGCATGGATTCAACAAACCCATTCTCTATTTTTGAGGGTTTTCTTCAACTAGGGTTATAAGGCTTCAAATCTAGAACCTTCATTACTTTTTTTTGTAATTTTTAGAGTTGCACAATTTTTTGGTGCACTTTAGCACAAAAAGGACCTCACCATTGCATTCAAGAGGCCAATTTGATGAATTTTGATATAAAATTCACCCTATTTTGGTTTCGAGAGCTTCTGAGGATTTTTTTCTACAAGGGTCATATGATCCCTGTACGACCTACTATGCACGAAAAATAATATTTTTTTTAAAAAAATTAAAAGCATTGCTTTTGTGTGCTAGTTGTTGGGCGGTGACCTACTGACCACATTTCCAACACTTGATAAGACCGCCAATGACTTATAAGATACTAGGCGTCACCTATAACCTCCAATGCTCCCCTATAATCACCAACACTCTAGCGGTTTTGGTCCACCCTCGATCGCATAGGTGACTAGTGCCATGCCAAGGGGCCTAATTTTTTTTTGTAAAATAATAAAGATTGGGAAAATCAACATAACATTTTGCTCAGGTATTAAAATCAGGAAAACGTGATATCATTAGGAAGCTAGTTCTGAGCACTATCCAATGGTGCTAGTTTTTTCTCATATTTTGTTGTTGGTACATTTTATTGCCTATCAAAGTCATATGTTTTTTTCTCCATTTTTACGATTCCAACATTGTTGGAAAGGTCTTTCAAAGATCCTTAAAGCTATCCATGCATTTTCTCAAATTTCTCTCTAGTTACATTTTATTTTATTTTTTGTGTTTTCATATTCTGGTGAATTACTTAGATGTTTTAGCTCATAAAAAATTCTTGTTTGCATGGAATGGCTTGTTTTAGGATGTTTTATATGTATTTCTAGCATTTTTTCTTATTTTGGCATTTTGATCATATTTTGCATGCAATTTCTCTTTTGTAGATGCACTAAGATAAAGTGCCATTTTGGTGTATATTTTTGGGGATTTTCACACATCTTGTTGTGCCTATTGTGCTCACACTATGATATAAAGTGTCATGGGTGGGATGTGAGTGCCTTTTTTTTCCATCATACTTTTGTCAAGTGAGTGTTCCTTCCATGACATCATCAAATCCTAGTGATTCATGCCTCATGCATGTGTTTACCAGTTTGCACACCCGTTTTATTTGTAGATACTCTTTTGTGCATGTTCAAATGTTCACAGTTCTCCTTCATGCGATTCTTGGTGATCCATAGTTTCAATGTACCTATCTTGGCTCTGTATTTCCACATTATGGGGGGTTTCTACTATTGGTGCTAATGCTTCCTTGGTTTCATTTTGGAGTGATCTATGTATCTAGTTCTTGTTCCTATGTACTAGGCGGATGTACCAGTTGGTTACCCATGCATTTCAATGAGATGGAGTATTTACCATATGGACACTCTTACATTCCTATTTTGGAGGGAACCTTCTATTTTGACTTGATCATGGGTCTATAGACATTGGTACCTGTATTTTCAACTTGCATCTTTCATGTTGAGTAGTGTCGTTAGGGTCACTCATGCAGATTCATGTGCTATTTGTATATGCAATTCCAGATGTTTTCCTTTTTTTCCATCTAATTCAAGTAGTGTCATTGGGGGCACTCATGTAGATTATTGTCTTCTTGAACTTGATCATCATTTTTTTCAAATCAGGTTATTCATTTCACCACTATATCAGTCATCTTTTGACAGTTGTCTACAACTTCTTCATGCTTCAACAATGTTCTTCATGATCTTCTTTTTTGGAACATTATTTTGGTTGGAGGCTTCTTAGTCCTTCACATTGGTTTGGAGGATTTTCAGCCCTTCATTCACCTTTCTTTCTTTCGGAGAGGAGTTTTTCCCATGAGGTTTTCTCCCTTTCTCTAGTTGTGAGAGATTAGATTGTTTGTTCATGCGTACCTCATCAAGCCTTGTTTATCAAGACTCATAATTCATTCTTTACTTTTTATGCATTGAATTTTTAGGGTTTTTAGCTACTCCCTAAGTTAATCTTAAGGGGGAATGTTAGAGTAACCATGCATTAGCTAATAATTAATTAATAATTAATTGATTATTAGTCTAGTTCATTTCATGCACTTAAGCTAAACTTATGAGTGCTTTTTTCTATTAAAAGTGAGCTATTATTAGATTATTTTGTCTCATCACACAGGATGTTGACACTTTTCATGATATAATCCCTTTGTCATTTAGGTTTTCTCTTATAAAGCACTCAACCCTCATTGTATTAAATCTTGGCAGATGATCTCCTTGAAGATGCTTGAGGTTCATTTTATAAGTTTTTCTAGTTGAGGAATAAAAAATCCTTGTTTTGTAGGTCTCTTGTGTGGAAGGTGTTTTTGTTCTTTGTTTGATCCCATGTCTTGTGTTTATTCACAAATCTAACAATACCACAAAAGAAAAAAATGATAATGTACAAGAATGCTTTGTGGGATGCCATTGATTTTTTTAAAAACTTTTTACATCAAATTGGTTGAGAGAGATGGTAATTTAGTAGTTGATTCCCTTGTTGTGTTGGATTCAAGATTTCGTACATTCTTGTCATCTCCACACTATAGGTATAACATTGAAATTCTTACAGACCTAACATTCCTAATAATATTTATAATTGGCATGTCTTGATGATCAATAGATTTGAGATTTCATTGATTATTTTAAGAATCATACTATTGATTGGAAACCCATGGTACAAGAAAATGAATAAGGTAAGGAGACTATTTTTTGAAATTAAATTATACATCTCAAAACAAATACTATTCCAAGAGGTCTTGTTGTTTTGGAGATAATTTTTAATAATGTTGATTGTTATAAATCAAGGAGTAAGCATGTTAGTGAGGACAATGTAGAAGGTGTGAACGTGGAAACTAAATCAACTCCTAAGATCATCTACATTGGTAAAAAATTAAAACCAATATAGAAGCATATGCTTTTTACATTCTTGAAAATGTATATAAAATGCTTTTCATGATCCTATGATGAACTAAAGGCCTATAGGGGGGATTTTTTCTAGCATACTATTTGATTGGAGCATGGTATGAAACTCTTTAGATAGCAGTGTCTCATCAACTCCACTCTTTCCCCTTAATTGTATAAAAAATTGATGAAGTTTAAAGAGGGAGTAATAATCAAATAAATAAAAAATTCAAAGTAGGTTTCTAACCTTGTCCCAGTAAGAAATAAAAATGAAGATATTAGGCTATGCGTAGATATTAAAGAAATATGTATGTCAAGTACCTATAGAAAATTATCATTTTATAGTATGGATCATTTATTCTAATGGGTGATAAGTTCAGAGTTGATGTCCATGATGAATGGATTCTTAGGATGCAATCAAGTTATGGTAAATGAATATGGGAAACATAAAACAACCTTCACAACATCATGGGGAATATTTGTATATGTTTGAATGACATTTAGTATAAATAATGATAGAGCCACTTTATAAAGAGATGTGGATGGAGCCTTTTTAGACCTTATAAATGCAATTAGGATTATCTACCAAGATGATTTGATTGCATACTCCAAGAATTGGGATGTTCATTGCAATTATTTGGAGTTAATCTTCCAAAAGGGCTTACAATATGGGATTCCATTGAATCCAAAGAAATGTATTTTTGGCATGGAAGAAGGAAAGCCTCTTGGACGTATCATTTATAAGGAGGGGAGAGGATTACTCTAGAACATCTCAAAGAAATTGATCTCATACCCCAACCTAAAATAGTCAAAGTAGTCCAATCATTCTTTGGGAAGATAAATTTTGTTAGGATGTTTGTTCCTAAATTTGCAAATAAAACAAAGGAAATTTTAAAAGTGTTAAAAAAGGGACAATATCAAGTTGTGACAAGGAAACAAGTGATCCTTTATAGAAATCAAGGATGTACTAAACAAGACACTAGACTTGTAATGCTTGGATTACTCAAGGCCTTTTTAGTTATTTTATTTTGCCTCATTTTACACTATTGTTGTTTTTTTTCTATAGAGAATGATGGGGGTAATGAATAGCCCATATATTTATTCAAAAAGTCCTTACGATATGCTGATTTAAATTACTCCATAATGGAAAATCATTCCTATGGTATGGTTAAGGTGGCGAAGAATTTAAAACCTTATATTGTGGGATCCAAGATAAAAAACTTCATGCCACATAAGTAGTTTGAGATATCTTCGTGCAATAGGAGGCATCACAAAAAATATACAAATATATCAATAAGATCCAAGGGTATGAAATGGAGATGAAGATGAACAAGTTGGATCGAGGTCAAGGCCTAGTGAAATTAATAACTGATGAAAATTTGGAAATAAATTAGGTCCATGAAGTGGACTCTAACCCATCTTTTATTCCATGTTAATTGAAGGATTTTCCTTCGTATAAAATAATTGTATTTTATTTTAAAAAATGAAGTTATCCACCAAATATTAATGATAAACAACATAGAACAATTAGAAGTTCAAAGATATGTGTTTCTTGAAGGTCAAATAATATGGAGAAACCTTGATGTTGTGCTCCTAATGTTTTTAGATAAAGAGCAGTCTATAAGGGTTATTAAGAAATTCTACCAAGTATTGTGTGGTGGAAATTTTATGTAAATTTTTTTTGCTTATAATATTATGAGAGTGGGTTATTGGTGGCCACCATTTTTCAAAGATGTGGCCAAGTTTGTAAAATATTGTGATGCTTATTAAAAACTTTTGGTAAGTTAAAATTTATAGGTGTACTCCCTCTTACAACCATTTTAATAGAAGCTCCATTCTAGTAGCGAGGCATAGAATTTATAGGGGAGATAATAGAAAAATAAAGCAACAAATACAAATGGATATTGGTGACCATTGATTATTTCACAATATTGATAGAATTAGTCCCTACAAGAAATGCTACCTCAAAAGTAGTGATTGAATTTTTGTTGACTAATGTAGTTACTAAGTTTGGTGTGTCATCCAAAATAATTGTTGATAATGTAATGTGTTTTAGATCCTAATATTTTGTTGAGATGTGTTCATAAAATGTGATCTCATTAGCACATACCCTTATCATCCACGGGAAAATGGACAAGTTGTTTCCAATAACAAGAACATTATGAATATCATCAAGAAAACATGGGAAATTAACAAGAAAATATGGGATAATAAACTAAAATTTATTATTTGGTTAGATAGAATAACTTACAAGAAAGCTACTAAAAAGAGTATGTATGATTTAGTATATTGCATTGAGGCCAATTTGTCAATCACTCTTGATTTACCAATCTTGTAAACTATTATGATAGATTGAAGGGGAAAAAGAAAGTGTCATTTTCAAAGAAGATATGAGTAGATTGAGCTTGATGAAAAAAGAAGGATGACCCATGAGAGGAGCTTATTGAGATAATAGAAAATGAAATACCTCTTTGATAAGAAGTTTTTCAAGAGGGGGTTCTAGGTTGGGTACCTCATCCTCATGTGGAGTTCTAGGTTAGAAGATAAAGGAAAACATGAAAAAAATGATGCCTTATGGGTTGGGCCTTATCAAAGTGCTTAAGGATGTAGTCAAGAGAAATTATACCTTAGGAGCCTTCATGGAGATCTCATGGAGCTAATAATTCATGATTAACATCTCAAGCACTATTTCTCTTAAGGGTATGGTTCCAAGAACCTTTATAATATAAGTTGTTTTTTGTTGTGTTTGTATCTTGCGTTGTGTATATTGTGGGTTACTTTGTGCATTCATGAACTCTATTTGTCATTATGAAGTGTAATTTAGTCACAATCCCCTTCATTTCCTTTTGTGGCCTACTCTCGAAGATCTAGATTCTTGTTATGCCTATAATAGACACATGTCCCCCAAAAAGAGCCAATGTCGGCACCCCAATTCATTGTGTCTCTTTCCTTTATGCTACTCCACAAGCTGCTGCATTTTATTATTACCTCATGTGTTTGGCTATGTCTTATGTTGTTATGTTGGGTGAGTTCCTTTATGCATCAAATATTTTATCCATGGTTTAAAACCATTTTTCGTATTAGTTTGCATAGAAAGTTTTTTCTTTGAAGTTTCTTGGCACATAGAAGGGGTTCTAAAGCTAATGTCAATATCCAAAAAGGTTTTCATAACCACACTGAGGCCTGATGGTACTTTTCTAACCTCTTCATTTTTAAAAGGAAAATCTTATTTCTTGGAGCATCGATGATTTGAGTAGGTTCTAAAACCTATGTTAGCTCCCAACAAGGTTTTCAAACCTTGTTAGAGCCCAACAAGATTTTTGAAACTTTTGAGAAGGTAAAGATAAGGTGTGTGTTATTTTGTTTGGTGGAGGTTTGAGGTGGTTTTATAACCACCGATGATTCTCAAAATAGGTTTATTTGTTGTCATGATCCATTGAGAAGCAAGGTGATGTAAGTCAAGGTTCATTTTTGTGAAGGTTTAGAGTGGTTCTATAGCCACCTTTGATTCTTGAAAATGGTTCGACGTTCGATAGGATTCACCAAAACTCAAAAGAAGTAAATTTTGGCTAAATGTTAAAGTTGTCAATGCATTGAGGAGGTTTTAAGCTCTGCACCAACTCTCAACAAGGTTTTCATAACCTTTTCAAAGCCCAATGATTTTTTTCTAAAATTGTTGGGTAAAGAAAGAAAATTTTTCAAGGGAATCAACGAGTTGAGGAGGTTATAAAACCTGTGTGAATTCCCAACAATATTTTTTGTAACTTTTAGAGAAAGCAATGAAGTAACTCTTTGGTATTTTAATTGGGAGTTTCAAGTAGTTTTAGAATCCCTATCAAAGTTTGAGGGATGCATTTTAACCAATATGCTATGTTACAAGGAAAAAGGGTGTGTGTAAATGTTTCTACATGGTTGAATAACCATGGGTAGGAGTTGACAAGGTTTTATGAACCCCTCTGACTTCTGACAAAAGGTCAGGGATGGAATTTTTTATATGATGAAACTTTATGGTGGTTATAAAACCACTCTAGGTTTCCAAAGTGGTTTTAGTGCCAACATTTTTTTCTAAAAATTGTGGTTGAAGTGTTTATCATAGCTTTGATGTTGTTCACAAACTACTCTTGCTTCCTGAAATTAGTTTGTTTATCAATGAGTTTTTTCAATATTAAAACGGAGGAAGCATATTATTATTAAAGAAATTTTCAATGACATTTTGAGTGCCAAAATTAATGGTGATGTATCTACTCACCCATCTACCTAAATTTACTCTACCAACTCTCCCTCCTTTCATTAACACCATTAACAAATAAGAATGTTGCAAACAAAAGGGAGGTTGTTCCCCATATCTTATGGGTACATCAATACATGTTTGAGGTAGTTTTAAGGTGCAAGAATTAGGAAAATCATAGCATGGACATATGGTCACCCCCTATAGTCATTGAGGCTATAGATTTAAATATTTTCCTATAGGTTTCCATGTTTACCTCTCTAGCACAACTTGTTGTTGGGTATATATACATTCATTTTCATTATTCAAGGGATGGTAAAATAAATTTGGAGAAGAACAAAGAATAATACAATTTTAGGTAGCTAGGGTTTCAACTCTATTAAAGGGAAGATATGATGATTTGAATTTATCCCAAATGTGTAATGAACTTATTGTAATCTCACAAGAATGATTTAAAAGTGTATAATCAACCTTGATTGAGTGTCTTCATTGGACTTGTATTTATTTTTGGATGTGTTTATGATCAATTGGCCAACTAGATGACTATAAAAACCTTGTAAAGATTTTGTATGGTGTCTTTTCAGACAAATAAAGGAAATGTTCAAGTTTGTCTATATATTTATAAGTAGACTCATCTAATATTTTGAAAATTTAGTTATTTATATGAATGCATATGTAGAAACTAGCTTACTTGTGTATTCCAAGGGGTGTGGTTTTCAATGAAACCTTCATCAAGGTATCACACCAAGATTTTAATCATTGCATTTTTTGAATCAATCCATGACTATATTTCCCTACTAGAATTGGAAATGGACTACTATTGACTCCGAAAATCATCGCCTCAACACATTAAAACAATTAAATCACTATTACTTTCTTTCAATTGTACTGTGTTAATTTGACCACATGCTTCCATGTATGAGTGCATAATAGCAATAAGGGTTTGTTTACCTATAGTTTATAAACTCTACATGATATAAATTTTCTACTACATAAAGATGCATAGCTTTGCATTTCTAAAACCAACATGTAGGTACATTGTAGCAACCAAAATAAGGGTACAATGTGCAATGGGTATGGTTTATGACAAGGTAGTTGTTCAAGACCAACAATATCATATAATTTATTACCTTAGGGAAACCCCTCTTGGTCTTGGAGAACCAAAAGTGAAGGAGGTCTTATCCACCTCACAATTGGTCCTCAATTGCCCAACCTAAACATAAGATTTATGATAATTTTCATAGGTTTGACATGCCATGATTTTTGGATACCTAAAAGTGCTAATTATTTATAAATAAAGCTTACTATTAAGAAAATAATTTTATGGTACCAAATACATGGTCACATAGGCGAGAAGGTGTAGAGAAGGGGGATTTTTTTCTCATGAGTCTCTTCGTTCTCAAGAGAATCCCATGGAGTGAACAACCCTAAACTACCTCAAGCTTAGTCAAAAGTAGCTGAATGAAGAAATTGCAAAGAAATATTTAATTGGAGTAATATTTAGTCAAACTAATTCAGGATCTGGGAGAGCAGAACATAGAGGTCTCTATCATAGAGCAGGTAAGCTCTTGGCCAAAGGACTACAACATGGGAATAGGATTCCAGCACGATGCGTTGGAGGCCAAGGGATGCACTAGAATCCTAGGCATACAAAGAGTAACAACCTAGAACAAAGACACTGAAGTCCTATTTATGTCCTCAAACCTGAGGTCTAATTAACAAAAAAAATTGATAGGGTATGGATGGAACACTCACTGTCCCATGCTCTGGGTCTCACCTTGGCAAACCCTTTGGTGTCTCTCTCCACCTTCTTAACCTATAGGCCCTAATGCTTGTTAGGCACCCCTAGTTCTCCTGGCCAACCCTACTATCAACCTTCTTTCATTCCACCAAGCCAATCTTGATGCCTTGCCACTATCTCACCCTTGACCCTTACTCTTCCCTAAAGGCCAATTGCCCTCAACATTCAGTTAGGATTTTGCAGGGGTGTAAAGATGAAGTAAAAAAATTCATAGCAGCCTATTAGGGTTCTTGTTCAATTACAAAACTCCAATTCTCAGTCGCTGCCACCAAACCCTCTCCTAGGGTTAGAAAAGGCTACAAGCCTAGAGCCCCAATTAGGCCTTTTAACCCGAGAAAAATGAAATTTACTCCAAAACCCTCCAAATGACCAAGGTTATTCACTTGGGGTTTGTGTTTCCCATGCCCACACCTTGAATATTTTTGGAGTTTTGAGCCTGTACAGTTTGTACACTACCCTTACTCAAAAGTGGCCAAAAACTAGGGTTTATAAGCCTTTTCCAGGCTGATTTCAAACTGTCACAGTCTTCTCACACCAAAAGGGTTGATGGAGCTTCCTCCTGACCACCAGGCCTTGCCAAGACCCTCAACTAAATTCTCCAAAAGGAATTTTTCCAAAATCTTAGCACCCCTGCAAGTTATGTGCCTTGCACTCCTTGTCTCCCCTAGCCAAACTCTACCTGGCTTGCCTAGGGCAAGACATTGCTAGCATCTCCTGCACACACACAAGCCCTAAAACCTAGCATATTTACACTCATGGAGCCTAGTCACTATTCCCAAAGGGCCATACAATTTGTACGGTGGGAAAGTTCTCTAGCACTCCATTTTCTCAAGATTGCCTGGTTCAGGCCAGAAAAAGAAAGAAATCAAACTATTTACAAACAAAGGATGAAAATGAATCACAAAGGAAAATTGGATGCCACAAAAATCTTGTAATCTATTCACACTACATTCTACAATAAAAAATAATAGCAGGTTTATTCCATCAAAGCACTATTTAGATGCAAAAATCAGAAATTGCCTCACAAAACGCTATTTCTTTCAATTTCATAAAATGTCACTACAATATCAGTGCTTCCAACCCTGCTCCATTGTCGAAGCACACCATAAATAGGCTCCAAAAATAGTTAAGATCTTCTTGTTGAACCTATTGAAGACCCAATGATCAAAATTATAAAACCCACTGTGTTTTTCAACCCTTGCCAACTTTTGAAAAACTCAGCAAGATGAGCTCCTAAAATTATTTATCTCTTGACAAATTCTTTCCTAAAGATCAAAAACACCTCTAAGAAAACTACACAATGGTCAACATGACCTTTAAGAAAACAAAACAAAATTACCTTTCTAGATTTCCTATTTACCTATTGAACTGCCTGTTGTTCCTTAGGTGCTCTTGCACCATTCTCCCCCTCTCTACCCAAACACTAAGGAATGGAAGGAGAGATCAATGATAGGTCAATACCAAACTTCTTGAACTGATCTTCTTGTACCCATGTGGCTTCTGATTCATGCTTGTTCTTCCTCTTGACAAGGTGCTCCATGTACACCTTATGTCTTGTAGCCTTCTTCACTCTTGACTCCAAGATCTTCTCTTCCTGAGGCTTGTCTTGATTAGGTAAGGTTACATTGCTGATGTCCTTGAAGATCTCCATACTGTTCTGATCCACATCATTTACTATGCCCTTATACTTGATCAAGTCAGCTATGTTGAAAACTGGTGAGATTCCAAGATCGGTAGGTAACTCCACCTTGTAGGCATTCTTTCCATACTTGGCCAATACCTTGCATGGACCCACTCTCTTCATCTAAAACTTGGTTGAAATGCCCTTCTGCAACCTTGACTTGTTAAGGTGGACCATGACATAGTCCCCTACTACAAATTGCACATCTTTCCTTGACATATCTGCCTTCTCCTTCAATTTTTGTGTAGCCTCAGTGACTATCTTCTTCACCTGCTCCTGAATCTCCTTCATGGTCTGACTGAAGTCCTTTGCATGTCCACTTCTATGTTCCATAGCTCCAACATCTCTGAGCTCACATATGCCTCTTGGGTGCATCCCATACACAACTTCAAAAGGATTCTTCCCTGTGGTCTGGTTCACACTATCATTATATGCATACTCAGCTTGTGAGATAACCATATCCCATGTTTGTCCATACTCCTTAGTTAGGCACCTTAAAAGGTTACCTAGCACCCTGTTAACCACCTCTGTTTGACCATCAGTCTGAGGATGGTAAGCTGATCCAAAAGACAGGTTGGTACCTAATCTTCTCCATAGAGTCTTCCAAAAGTGACTCATGAACTTCACATCCCTGTCTGAAACAATGCTCAAAGGAAATCCATGGATCCTTACAACTTCCTTGAAGAAAAGATGAGCTATGTAACTAGCATAATGAGTAGTTTTGTAGGGAATAAAATGACTCATTTTGCTAAATCTGTCTACCACTACATAAACACTGTCAAAACCAGTCTTGGTCTTAGGAAGGCCTACCACAAAATCCATGCTCACACACTCCCATGGTCTATTAGGAATGGGTAGGGGTTGATGTAGACCAGCATTACTAGCTCCTCCCTTAGCTTTCATACACACAACACATTGTTCCACATACTTTCTAACATCTCTTTCCAACTTAGGCCAGTAATAGAATCTTTTCACTAGTTCTAAAGTCTTGTTAATGCCAACATGTCCACTAAGACTTCCATTATGCTTTTCTTGAATCAAATTTTCCCTCATTGACCCTCTTGGAACACATAACTGATTTCCCTTAAACAATAACCCACTTTGCAATGTATACTCTGAGTATTGGCTATGGAAATGGTTCTCAAAGTTAGAACATACCTTATAGACCTCTGAAAAGTCTTCATCTTCCCCATAGAGATCCTTGAAACCCTCTATGCCAATGCTCTTGATCTGTATCTCTTGCACTGTCAACAATCTCCTGCTTAGTGCATCTACTACTTTGTTTAGCTGTCCCTTCTTGTGCTTGATGGTGAAGGTAAAAGCTTGGATGTATTCCATCCATTTCAAATTCCTATTACTCAACTTCTCTTGAGTGTTGATAAAACTAAGTGCCTGATTGTCAGTAAAGACTACAAACTCCTTGGGTAGAAGGTAATGCCTCCATTTCCTAAATGACTGAACCAAAGCATAAAGTTCTAAGTCATAGGTTGAATACTTCTTCTTTGCTTCATTGAGCTTCTCACTAAAGAAGGCTATAGGCCTTCCCTCTTGACTTAGCACTCCTCCTACTGCCACTCCACTTGCATCGCATTCAACAGTGAATAACTTGTCAAAGCTAGGAAACAAGAGAATAGGTTGAGTTGCCACCTCTTGTTTCAATTTCTCAAACCCTTTCTCAGCTTCTTGAGTCCACACAAACTTAATTTTTAAACCACCCTTGATTGTGTCTAGGACTGGTGCACAGATACCACTAAAGTTCCTTATGAATTTCCTATAAAATTGAGCCAAACCATGGAAACTTCTTACCTCTATCCCTGTGGTTGGTGTAGGCCAGTGTAGGATGGCTTCCACCTTGCTTGGATCCATCTTCAATGATCCTTTGGACACTACAAAACCCAAATAGACAAGCTCTTGCTTAAAGAACTCACACTTCTCTAGATTGATTGCCAACTTCTCCTCTTGCAATCTTCTGAGAACCAACTCCACATGTTTCAAATGCTCTTTTGCTGTCTTGCTATATATGAGGATGTCATCAAGGTATACCACCACAAATATCCCTGTAAAATCCTTGAGCACTTCATTCATGAGCCTCATGAATGTGCTAGGGGCATTAGAGAGGCCAAATGGAATAACTCTCCACTCATACAACCCATCATTTGTCTTAAAAGTTGTCTTCCACTCATCTCCATCCTTGATTCTAATCTGATGGTATCCACTCTTGAGATCCAACTTTGTATAGTATTGAGCTCCTCCAAGAAAATCCATCAAATCTTCAATCCTAGGAATAGGGAATCTATATCTGATTGTGATTCTATTTATTTCTCTAGAGTCAGTGCATAATCTCCACTTACCACCTTTCTTTGTTGCTAAGACCACTAGTACTGCACATGGGCTGATGCTCTTTTGAATCAATCCTTGATCCAACAAATCCTGCACTTGTCTGGCTACCTCTAGATTATGATCTGGTGTAAGTTTATAAGATACTTTGTTAGGAAATGAGGCTCTAGGTATGAAGTCAATTTGATGACTTATGGGTCTCTTTGGTGGTAGAGTTGTAGGTGTACCATCGCTTATAATGTCCTTGAACTGATCCAACAACTTTAGGACTGCTCCAGGTATGACTATCTTTTCAGCCTTGTCTTCTTCTTTAGGTTGTAACACAACCACATATCCTTCACCCCCTTGATGTAGGTTGTTAAGGAACTCCTTCCCACTACTCAACATGATGTTTGGTGTCTTTGACTGTCCTTCTTTTGACAGTGACTGCAACTTGAAAGTCTTTCCATCCTTCTTGAATGAGATGGTGTTCTCTTTTCCATCATATATGGCACCTCTGTTATATTTCCATGGTCTGCCCAATACTAGATGGCATGCATCCATGGGTAACACATCACAAACTAACTTTTCCTTGTACCCTCTAATGGAAAATTCCACCGTTACTTGCTCATTCACTAAAACACTTTGCCTTTTGTTTAGCCATGTGACCTTGTAGGGGTTAGTGTGGGGTACCTTCTCCAATTTCAGTTTCATTACTGCCTCCTCTAAGATTATATTGTTTGTTGATCTTGAATCTACTATGACCTTGCATACTTTGCCAAGTATCTTGCACCTTACTCTAAACAGAGCTCTCCTTTGTTTTGGTTCTTCCTTGACTAGTTGTCTGATCAAAACTCTATTGAACATCAGATTCTCTCCTACCTCAGATTCAATATGACTGATCTCAGATGACTTAGGACTCATGGTGTCCTCTTGTGCATAAGCCACTCTCTTCTCAATGCTTGATGAAGATGCTTTCTCCGGGCACCTATAAGCAGGATGACCTACTTGACTATAATGGTAGCATTTCATGTTTGCAAAATATGAATTGCTCCTGCCCGCTCCTCTTCCTCTGTTTGAACCACCTTGACGTCCTCTACCTCTGTTATACCCTCCTCTAGAAGGTGTTTCATTGCCATGATCTATGGATTTAAACTCTCCTTGGTTTCTTTGGTCGTTGCCTCTACCTTGGTAGCCACCTCACTGCCCTATTTGATCTCTTTGATCTCTGCCTTTTCCTCTACCTTTAGAAGCCTGTTCTTGCTTCCTCTTGTTTCTTTCCTCAATCTTGACAGCCAATTGATAGCATTGGTGTACTGTCTTGGGACTTAGAAGATCCATCTCCTCTTGAATGTTCCATTTCAAGCCATTAAGATACCTAGCTACCTTGAGAATTTCATCTTCTGAAACATTAGACCTCATACAAAGTTTTTGGAACTCCTCTATGTAGGTATTCACATCTTGGTCTTTCTACCTTAAGCTTTGTCTCTTCTTGTGCAACTGAATCTCATAGTCATCTGGCATGTATGCTTCACTCGCTTTGGCAACCATACCCTTCCAAGTAGTTATAGGCTTCTTGCCTTCCTTTTCCCTCTTTGTCTGAATGAATTTCCACCATGTCAAGGCAGAACCTCTTATTCTTGATTTTGCCACTTTTACCTTTTGTGCTTCAGTGACTCCATCACATTCAAAATGGTTTTCCATTCCCTCTATCCAATCCATGACTAGATCAGCTTCCATTTTTCCACTAAATAGTGGTATGCCTTCAAGTGCTTTTCCACTCAAAGCCTTCAATGCTTTCAAGAAAGGTTCTTCTTTCAGAACAGGGTCAGGTTCAGGGGTCTTGTCTTCCTCTACAACCTCTTCTTCCTTTGGTATCCTTCCTTCAAATTGCACACTCCTCACTGCTTGCTCAAGTTGGGCTATTCTTTCCCTCAATAGTTTATTGTCTTCCTCCTGCTCTTCAACCATCTTGGCCAACTCTGCATTTGTCACCATGATGGAAGAATCACTAGACTCAACCTATGACATATAAGATGCTTCCCAAATCTTTTACTTGCTCTGATACAAATCTGATAGGGTAGGGTTGGATGGAACACTCACTGTCCCATGCTCTGGGTCTCAGCTTGGCAAACCCTTTGGTGTCTCTCTCCACCTTCTTAACCTATAGGCCATAACGCTTGTTAGGCACCCCTGGTTCACCTGGCCAACCCTGCTATTAACCTTCTTTCATTCCACCAAGCCAATCTTGATGCCTTGCCACTATCTCACCCTTGACCCTTACTCTTCCCTAAAGGCCAATTACCCTCAACATTCAGTTAGGCTTTTCAAGGGTGTAAAGATGAAGTAAAAATATTCATAGCAGCCTATTAGGGTTCTTTTTCAATTACAAAACTCCAATTCTCCATCGCTGCCACCAAACCCTCTCCTAGGGTTAGAAAGGGCTACAAGCCTAGAGCCCCAATTAGGCCTTTTAACCTGAGAAAAATGAAATTTACTCCAAAACCCTCCAAACGACCAAGGTTCTTCACTTGGGGTTTGTGTTTCCCATGCCCACACCTTGAAGATTTTTGGGGTTTTGAGCCTGTACAGTCCGTACACTGCCCTTACTCAAAAGTGGCCAAAAACTAGGGTTTATAAGCCTTTTCCAGGCTAATTTCAAACTGTCACAGTCTTCTCAAACCAAAAGGGTTGATGGAGCCTCCTCCTGACCACTAGGCCTTTCCAAGACCTTCAACTAAATTCTCCAAAAGTAATTTTTCCAAAATCTTAGCACCCTTGCAAGTTATGTGCCTTGCACTCCTTGTCTCCCCTAGCCGGACTCTACCTAGCTCGCCTAGGGCAAGACATTGCTAGCAGCTCCTGCACACACACAAGCCCTACAACCTACCATATTTACACTCATGGATCCTAGTCACTATTCCCAAAGGGCCATACAATTTGTACGGTGGGAAAGTGCTCTAGCACTCCATTTTCTCAAGACTACCTGGTTCAAGCCAGAAAAAGAAAGAAATCAAACTATTTCCAAAAAAAGGATGAAAATGAATCACAAAGGAAAATGGATGGCACACAAAGCTTTTACTCTATTCACACTACATTCTACAATAAAAAATAATAGCAGGTTTATTCCATCAAAGCACTATTTAGATGTAAAAATTAGAAATTGCCTCACAGAACGTTGTTTCTTTCAATTTCATAAAATGTCACTACAATATCAGTGCTTCGAACCCCACTCCATTGTTAAAGCACACCATAAATAGGCTCCAAAAATAGTTAAGCTCTTCTTGTCGAACCTATTGAAGACCCAATGATCAAAATTATAAAACCCACTGTGTTTTTCAACCCTTGCCAACTTTTGAAAAACTCAGCAAGATGAGCTCCTAAAATTATTTCTCTTGAAAAATTCTTTCCTAAAGATCAAAAACACCTCTAAGAAAACTACACAATGGTCAACATGACCTTTAAGAAAACAAAACAAAATTACCCTTCTAGATTTCCTATTTACTTATTGAACTGCCTATTGTTCCTTAGGTGCTCCTGCACCACAAATGAACAAAAAGTGAAAGAGATGCATGAAAAGAATAAGAGAAGGGGATAGGAGTTAATCTTACAAAAAACTGTGTGCTCGAAATCTTCCTCCAAGCTCCACTTCGATAACCTACACACAATACGAACGAGGAAAAATGTTGGGGTGTTTCGGGGCTTGCAGTAGTCAAAACCTTGTTTTGGTATTCCCACCTCCATGGACAACCAGATAGGTAAAGAGAATAAACAAAATGGGAAAATAGGAAGTGGTGAAAATAATCCTCACTTGAGGAGGAGAACTTGCACCAAAAAATATAAAATGAAGTAAGTGATATAATCTATTCGCAAACAGATAAGAGCAAGAGAGCATTACGAACAATCCTCGACCCCCTCTTGAAAATATAGACACACTATTGAATGCTTGCTAGAGAGATTTGGCTGTTAGAGGGACCTTAGTTTGGCAGAGCTTCATTGTAAAGGAGATGTTGCAAAGAGTAGAAGAGGCTGAGAATAGAGTGAGATTGAAAGAACCCATTGTGAATAATGAAAAAGAACCCCGAAAGTGAGAGAAAAAGGGGATTTTTGTTGCATGAAAGGGTGGACGGAACTGTTACACTTGGAAATATGATTGCAAGGATACATGTCATGAGTCAAGATTCCAAGATTCCTCATTTCAAACTCGTAAGACTATGGGGATGCTAGCGTGCCTCGTAAATGTCTGTTGACTATAGAGGTGTCTAACTCATCAATTTTTGGGAAATGAGGTGGTAGACTATTGTTGCTTCGTCGTTGGATCTTGTGGAGTTAGAATCCCAAAATTCTAACTCATGAGGCTCTTGTCATAAATGCACTTAGGTGCAATAAATGCAAGGAAAAGTGTGAAAATGTGAAATTATCCCTTGGGTGCAATTTTGTGATATTACATTTTTCCCCCACTTTAGTGTATTAGATTTTGGGAAAATTCAGAGACATTAAAGTAGAAAGAGAAAGCGAACACAAAACTTGAAATTTTTACCGATTTGCGTGTCAAAAAGGATACTGAAGAGGTCATAGAGGTTGATCTGAAAAGTATTGAAGATGCCCCTAACGACCGAACTCAATGAAAAATATAACATTTGTCATGAAAAATTGCACAAAATTTGATTAAGCAAAACTCCAAATTTTGAGTTAGCTCAAAAATTGGAAGAAGCTACCAAGATGATCAAGAAAAATTTCAGTGGTTCAGAAGAAAAATTTGGTAAATAAGTGACTATATGCCCCTCATGGTTTTTCCCCTAGTCTAGTGGGGCAAAAGTAGGAGAAATGGAGGGACCATAATCATTGGGAAAAATGGGCCCTAGGTGGCCTATTTATACTTCAGTGGGCCCCGAGAAGGGTCATTTTCACTATTCACTATGGGAGTTTTGTTGACTTATGTGAGAGAAAAGTTAGCAAAATGCCACAAGATGAGACTATCTAGAGCCCAAGCTAGACCAGCTATGAGAGGATGTGCGTGAGGGTGTTGAGGTTGACTAGGTGAGTCCTCAAACCTCATGTTAATGTATTTTTTCAAGATTTTAACTAGATTTTTAGAAAAGTCAGAGCACATGCGTCCTTTTTTTGTGCCTGTGTCCTCCTCACGCTAGCATCCCACTCGCATGCTGGGGACCCTTGCGTGTGTTGGCGTCTCAACAAATCTAATGGCGGGCCTTAGATGCATTTGTGGTGCACAGGCATCTACGTGGCACACCTGTATCTTAGATGCTCCACTTAGTAGATTTTTGTAGAAAGTTTTGCACATCAAACGTTCTAACTTAGGTTCTTTTCATTTTTGTAGGATTAGTCAAAGATGAGGGAGCATCTCAGTGGGCAAGTGCTACACCTTGTCTAAGATCAATATCAACACTTATTTGATGAAGAGGAGTTGCTTCTACTATGGGTCAGTCTCTAGCATATTTATCGGATGCCAGAGATGCTCTACCATGACCGGATGCTGATGGCACTTATTGAGTGGTGGGACTCTACCACACCTTGACTTTCCACCTCTCGATGGGTGAGATGACCATCACACTAGAGGACGTCTATCACATCCTCAACCTTCCCATCCATGGGTGGAGAGTCATTATTGATGATACACGTTCTACTCAGGAGTGGGAAGAGGAGGTCTAGTACTGCTCTAGTCACACTAACGACGACGACAAGACCGACCACATCTACACACAATAGTTCGAGCAGGGAAATTCTTTAGTTCCCCTATTATGATGGGTTTTGGTTATCACCATGGCCACTTGGGTCATGATAGATGTACGAGGATCTTACCTACACAAGGGCTTTGTGCATATTATTCGAGAGATGGAAGAGCACCAAACAATGTACATGTGGGGGCAAAAGATTCTTGCACACCTTTACCATGAGTTGGGTAGGTACGTGCACTATGAGTTTTGGAGGCTGACCGCATGCACCCAATTGTAGGTGTGGGCCTTTTTCCATATTACATGTACACGACTAGATGGATATCCCCATGTGCGGGATTATTTAGTGCCCATGGATCATTGGTATGAGCTTATTAGACAGTGGAGGCATAGAGACTTGCAGTTCTAGCAGCTGTAGTTTGAAACCCTATAGTTCGACTAGATCAGGTGGTGGCCCCACTGATTATTTTGATGGGTGGATGATGGCAGGTTCCTCAGGAACCTACAACATGACCATTTTATCCTTGGTTGCACTAACTTTGTTATTATGTCATATTACTGGAGTAGAGTTATGCTGTAGCACGACTGCATCTAGACCATTCCCCTCATAGTCCCATCTTATGCATGGGTCGTGAGGACCTCTATGCGGTCGGGTGATTATCGGTGGCCCACCATCACCAACATCATCTTTTCTAACAATGAAACCAATGACCTGGACCTACCGGAGATGCAATCGGTTGATGACGTAGGGGTGGAGAGAGGCTACTGGGCTTGGTGGCATGCACATGGTCCTGCACCTATCTTTCCTACGGATGTCCCCAGTGGGATCTTAACCTTCAGGGTGACACATCAATGGTGCAGAGATAGAGGTGGGAAGACCAAGATGGTGAGAAATAGTAGTAGGAGGGTGAGGAGGAACTGAGGTAGCAGAGGCGAGTCCAAGGCAACAATGAAGGATGTCTTCTCCACTTGCATTCCTAGTCTCGGTTGCGGTACTGGATCTAGCTGTTAATCTTGTGTCAACTCTGGCAGCATTGAGAGTAGCACCAGATGTAGGTGGTGTGGGTCCCAATATTTCTCCACCTCTTGACCCACACTAGCAGCCAGGGGACCCAGGTATAGCAATTAGATTATGTCATTTAATTTTGGTACTTTCATTTCTCATCTCTTCTATATATGTTTGAAATTTTGATTTATGGATATGTATATATCATGTGGTATTGATGGGTCCATTCTCTCTATGGTTGCAGTGGACACACAGGGATGGACTAGGCTTAATGCTTAGTGCATATCAGAGGTGGCCACTGTTGTGCCAGTCCAGGGGTATGTCCTAGATGCATACCGACTAGTTTCAGCGGGGTGACACACCCACCTTTTCAAGCTGGTTGCATGCCTGAAGATGACCTGTGAGGAGGGGCATGTGGATATTGTGTGGAGGATAGTTGATGCTACCACTGTTAGAGCATAGAGAGACTAGGTGTCAGCAGAGCTACATGTTTCCCTGGTTGAGCGAGATGCAGTCATGATGAGAGTAGATGGTGTCGAGCAGGCACATGACGCCCTTTAGAGCCAGCTCGATGACCTCGTAGGGTAGCCAGTAGGGGATCGATAGCTTTTGGATGTGATTAGGGAGGTAGAGATCTAGATAGCCTCCCTT
The DNA here is from genome assembly GCA_007258455.2 of Sequoia sempervirens. Lineage (NCBI taxonomy): Eukaryota > Viridiplantae > Streptophyta > Pinopsida > Cupressales > Cupressaceae > Sequoia > Sequoia sempervirens. The sequence continues at coordinate 382,867,568 of VDFB02000003.1, read as the reverse complement.
GAGGGAGAGATCTAAAGATTACACATGATACTTTTTGTTTCTCAGTCACAGAGGGCTTGCTCCATGTCCACCATGCAACCATAGCCATAACCACCAGAGCTAGAGGGATTAGCTAGTTGTGCACTTGGGGCTTAGATAGCCATTTTGTAGATCATTTTTGTAGCCATGATACATATCTTGTAGATCATTTTTGATGTACATACATTTGGTACACATATACAACAACCACTAATTTTTTGATGATAGTGGCATGATACATGTACATGAAATTGATATATATATATACATGAGATTTTGGTTTCGATATCATGGTGTTATTTACTTTGTGTATGCTTTTTAATTTTATGCATGATTATGAATGTTATAATTATGAATGTATGTTAATTAAATACATTGATGATCTAATTGCCTAACCAAAAGTTGTAATGGAATGCATGGATACTTAGCATAGTCACACACACATATATGCATGTCTCTCACATACACACATACATGGTGGCCTCATAACACAATTTTTTTCAAACAATGTGTTGATGAATAAATGCCAACAAACATCATGTTACAATCCATTGAGGATGAGCATTACATATATGACACATAAACATTATGCGTAGTATCGACGAAGGTGCATTGCATTAATAGGTTCTTTTAGAGGTGTTCTATCCATAGATGAAAATCCATAGGAACCAGAGCTATATACGAAGATGACAATATAAGGGCCTAACCAATTAGGGCTGAACTTCCCTCTTTGATCAAGTGTTGCATTTACATTCCTATGATTCTCATAGAGAACTAGGTCACCTACCTTGAAGGTCCTAGGAAGAAAACCTTAATTATACTGTCTAGACAAGGATTGTTAATGCAAATGATTAGATTAGTAAGTTTCATCATCAATTAACCCTTTAATGGAAACCCACAAAGATGAAATTTCTAAATCCAAAGGCATGATAGCTTCAATGCCATACACAAGGTTATAAGGCATCATTCCCATCTTCGTGCAAACAGTCATGCGATAGGCCCACAAAGCATATTTCAATTGAATGTGCCAACCCTTACCATATTTATTCACCATTTTATGTAGAATGAGCTCAAGAGTCTTATTAGATGCTTCTTCTTGGCCATTAGATTGAGGATAATACAGTGTAGAAAATCTATGTTGAATATAAAATTTCTCTATAAATTGCTTCACTTCCTTGTTCTTAAATGGTGTACTATTATCAAAAAAAAGGTGGAAGGCAATCCAAAGCAAGAAATGATGTTATTTAGAAGAAATATATAGATAGCTTTAGTAGTTCTGGATTGAAGAGAGATAGCTTCAACCCACTTTTTGAAGTAATTAGTAGCGGTAATGATGAAGACATGTCCTTTAGAAGAAGGAGGTGATATTTTTCCGATAATATCTAACCCCAATTTTGTGAATGGCCAAGGAGAGGTATGGTTTTGGAGCTCTTGAGTGGGAGAATGGATAAAATGACTTTGTTGTTGAGACTGTAGACATTGCTTGACAAAATCAAAGGAATCTCGCTCCATTGTCTACCAAAACTATCCCATATGAATTAGTTTCTACACTAGGGATTTACCACCAAAATTTCCACCCTGAAAACCCGAATGGGCTTCCTTAAGGGTGAGGGGTAATTCCACTTTAGTGAGACACCAAAGAATGAAACCATTGTAAGACTTTCAATAAAGAACATCTGACAAGACAAAATAGCGGACTACAAGCTTCCATATCTGAGTATGATCATTTTTTTTCACATTGTCAGGGAAATTTCTAGTCTTCAAATAGTTGTGTATGCCAGAGTACCATTCTATCGAGCTTACATGAGCACATGTAAAGGCACTGGATTTAGGATGATTAGAAACAACAGGAGAGTGAAGTATGTGGACCACAAATTCATACTCCTTTGCATCCTTATCTGAGGGAACCATGGAAGTAGCACTCACCATGGCATCCACATGTTGGTTTTCTCTCCTAGGGACACTGTCTATTGTGAAAGAAGAGAAATGATCAAGCAAAGATAAAGCAAGGTCTCTATATTGAGACAACTTACTCTGCTTAGCTTGGTACGTTCCCGTGATCTGGTTTACAACAAGCTCAAAATCATCGTGTATACGAAGATGTTTTATCTTTAAAGCAATTGTGGCACGTAAATTGATAATAAGGGCTTCGTACTCAGTGATGTTGTTAGTACAAGGGAATTATAATTGAAAGGAGAGATGGACTAGCTTACCTTCAAGTGAGATTAAGATTATATTTTCCCCAGAGCCAGTATAAAATCTCAATCCATCAAAGTACATTTCCCATATAAAATCATAGTTAACCACAATGAGATATTCATTAGGAAATAAGTCTAGACCAGGGAAGGAGCGAGATGAGGGAGCATCTGCTAATTGATCAACAACTACTTGACCTTTTATTGACTTCTAAGTCATGAACTTTATATTGAACTCAGAAAGTAACATCACCCACTTTGCTAACCTTCTGACTAGATCAGTCCTAGTAAATAAATGTTTTAGGAGATCACTTTTCACAATGACATGGGTCTCGGCATGAATAAGGTAATTCCTCAACTTCTGTGTTGCAAAGATGAGAGCAAGGCATTATTTCTCCATGGTGAAATAATAGGTTCCATAATTGACAAGGACACGGCTAATGTAGTAGACCACTCTTTCCTTGCTATCATCATTGTATTGGGCCAATAAGACCGCTAAAGCATACAAGGATGCAATAATATAAAGCAAAAAGGGTCTATCCTGTATAACCGACATTAAAATAGGAGGGTTTGCTAGATAAATCTTGATTGAATCAAAAGCCTTTTGGCACTCCTCATCCCATGTAAAGCGAACATCCTTTTTCAAAAGATGAGTAAAAGGTAGGGTACGATCAACCAACTGAGATATGAATCTATGAATTTCGTGAATCTTCTCCTATAAACTTTGTAGCTGAAATATGTTTCTTGGTGGAGGCATGTTAACAATTGCATCAATTTTATTTGTGTTGACTTGGATTCCATAGTGAGAGTCTATAATCCTAAAATCTTTCCCACATCAATGCCGAAGACACACTTAAGATGATTTAGCCTCATTTTGTAAAGTCAAAGTATTTCAAAGATAAGATGAAGGTTCTATATGTGATCTTGATGAGTTATATATTTGACTAAGATATCCTCAACGTAATCTTCCAGAATCTTATGAATGAGTTCATGAAAAATTAGGGTCATCGCTCGTTGGAATGTTGCACCTGCATTCTTTAACCCAAATGACATAACCACATAAAAGAGGTCCCCCACGGGGTAGTGGAGGCCATCTTATACTAATCTTTTGGATTGATACAAATTTGGTTATAGCCCAAGAAGCTATCCATGAAAGACAACAACACATGGCCTGCAGTCGAGTCTACAATCATATCAATATTGGGTAATGGAAAATCATCTTTAAGAGAAGGCTTATTAAGATAAAAAAATTTAATAAAAATATGAATACGAACATTGGGTTAACTAATGGAAATGATATTCGAGATCCAAGGTGAGTAGTTGATAGGATGGTTAAAGCCTTCTTTTAATAGCTTCTTTATCTTAGTCTTAACCAACAATGCAACCTTGGGATTAATCTTTCTTATTTTTTGCTTAATTGACTTAGCATCGGGACATAGGACAATATTGTGAACCACTATCAACTCATCAATATTAGGCATATCCTTGTATGCCCAAGAAAAGATATCAGGATGAGAATATATCAAATTGGAATGTTCTTTAGATTCTTCTAAAGAAAGGCATTTCCCAATTTGAATCACCTTTTTAAAAGATCTAGGATCCATGAAAACTTCAATAGTATCCCCTTGGAGGAGGGGAATATGGTCTTCTGGATGCAATATAGGGACACCATCATCTTTATTTGATAGAGGGGCTTCCTCATCCATATTCAAAATAGATTTGTCAAAGTATGCCAGTTTACTCAGGCGATATGAGAATCATCGTTTATGGTGAAAAGAGGGCAAGTGGGAGTAGGAGCCTAAGAATTCTTCTAGTGCTTCCTCCAAGGAGAAGACATCTAAGGGGACTTCTTCGGCCTCTGCCCCATCCTCTATCAATTTAGGATGGACCAGATTAAGAGGTTCAACTAAAATCATATTAACACTCCACCAAGGTTTTTGCTTAGATTGTGCAATAGAATACCCTAGCGTAATTACACTTTAGCATAAGTTTACTTAGACATTTTTTAATTCCTAGGATAATTGTAATTAATTATTTAATTAAACTTTAGCATAAGTTTACTTAGGCATTTTTTAATTCCTAGGATAATTGTAATCCTTATCTAGTTGAGTTGTCTTTTTGCTCAAGATAAGATTAGGGTTGTGCATGTCTTGCTTTTTTGCATGATTGCCTTTTTGAAGGCTTTTGTATTATTTGTAAAACAATTACATTCAATAATAATTATTTTAGTTTTTGCTTGCACATATTTGCTCTGAGGTTTACAGAACATCTTCTTCATTGTTCTGGATATCTGTTGCACGTGATAGGTGATTGCATGCAGGTGATTCTTGGGGACTGTGAAGTTGGTTTTTCAACTTCTACATGGTATCAGAGCTCCAAACTTGTGGCTGCCTATTTGTGATTTGAATATATTCTCTCACAACTTTTTCTTTTTTGCAAGGGTTTTAAGCCAGGCTGATTTTTTGTAGATCTGGGGGTAGCCTAATTTTCTATGCATTTTTGGGCCAAACGGACGTTGCCATTGCGATTAGAGCACCCAAAAACCCTAGAAATTCCTTTCGTTTCGTCGATTTTAGAGAAATTTGAAAAAAAGGAAAAAGAAAATTGCCCCAAGGCCTTACGACCCCAAGACACATAGATTGAGGTAGTTTTTTTTTAAATCAATTTAAAAAAAATAAAATAAAAAAAATCACAGGTTTTTTGCACCAACCATTTTAAAACACTTGCGCCACCGATATGGGTGGTGGCCACTGCTTCTAGCCACCACCTCTAGCTTCCTCCACTGCTCAGCGCCACCCGCCAAGCTCCCCAGCCCCCACGGGCTTCAATACACACCTCGGGTCATATCGGGGACTAGGAGCCTCGACCTAGCCCCCACCGGGTCTCTTAGCCCCTGGTTGCGGTCCTTTGGAGGACCAGGAGTTGCACCCACAAGCCCACCAATTTTTTTCCTACAGCCTCGCGAATGGTCTTATGAGCGACCAGGAGCCAAAGCCAAAGGAGCCATATTTTTGCCCCTATTTAGCATTCAAAGTGCCTTTTACAAGCCTTTTTTTCATTTTCTCATAACTTTTGCAAACATAGGCCTTTTTTCAAAAACAAGATATCGTTGGAAAGCTGATTCCAAGCACTTCATAGTGGTGGTAGTTTTATTTTTTTATTTTTTCTGTTTTGATGCATTTTTAGGCCTCTAAAGTCAAAGTTGTTTTTTTCACTCCAGGAGGCGTAACTTTTGTGTCCTGACTCTGTTTTGCGAAAAAAAATAGGCATTGGAAAGCTGGTTTAGTGCTCTACACAAATATCAGACCTATTTTTTTAGATTTTTTTACCAAGCATCTAATATTCCTGTTTGATCTCATCCTTTACCTTTTCAATTATTTTCTTGGGAAGTGTGTAATCAGGCTATTTTTTTTTGTTATTTTGTTTGTTTTTTAGAGTATATATTGTTTTATGTCATGGATACACATAATATTGCACCCCTTACTCCATTCAACCATTTTGGTTGGAAAAAACAAATGGAGATTCATTTGAAACACAAAGGGTTGTATAGGGTAACCATGGGTACAAAAATTGAACCTACAAATGCTACTGAAAAGAGAAAGTGGTTCAATAGATGTGACGAAGCTTATGGTACATTATGTCTATCTCTTTCATCTGACCTTCTTTTTCATATTGAGTCTTGCACTACACCCCATGAGATCTGGACTACTTTAGAGTCTTTGTTTGGGAAGCAAGATACTATGAGAGGGTTTCAGTTAGAGAATGAGCTTATTGGCTTAAATCCTAGGGATTTTTACAACATACAAGAGTTTTTCACCAAACTCAAGTCTCTTAGATTGTAGTTGTCATAGTGTAGTGTTCAAAAGGAAGACTCTCAATTGATATTGTCCATTCTTTCAAAGCTTGGACCAGATTATTCAGTTTTTGTATCTACCTTTTATGACACTGGGGATGCTCTTGGTACTAGATTAACTATGCCATCTCTTGATAACTTTGCTTCATCTCTCACTCGAGAGAAAGCTAAGTTAGTTAGCATGGGCATGGTGAAACCTTCTTTGTCATAGGCACTTATTGCATCATAGGAGCCCAAAGATCAGAAGGCTTCTACAGGAAAAGGAAAGAAACAAAAACAAAAGGATTCCAAACCTCATGAGCAGTAAAAGGAGTCCTCATATTCATCCTCCTCTTCTAAGGGGAAATCATCTAAGAAGGAGAAGACTACATGTGCATATTACAAGAGGGAAGGACATGCAAAACATAATTGTTACAAGAAGGACATTGATGAGCTAAAACATCTTCTTCAGAAACATCAGATTGATTTTCCTTCTAGGATGTCTGCATCATCTCCTTCCTCCCATTTTTCTTCTTCAGAGCAACATGACAGTGGCACAACTAGTTTACATACTTCATCAGATATGAAGGGACATGCTCTTTGTGCTTCTTCAGGTGTTGGATCAGGGATATGGCTTCTAGATTTAGGATCATCTAATCATATGGCATCTTCACAGTCTATGTTCATTTCCTTTGAGCCTTGCACTATGTCTCCCATTTTGATGGGAAAAAACACTTACATGAGTCTTACAGGGAAGGGTTCTATTAGTTTTTGGGATAACTCCTTTCAAGATGTCTTGTGTGTCCCTCACTTGACAAACAACCTTATTTCTATCTATCATATCACATATGGAGGCACTGGGAGATCTGTGGAGTTCACACCTGATTCGGTTATCATCAGAGACTTGGAGAGTAGAGCAGTTATTGCTACTGGGATAATGGATCACTCATCTCAGTTGTATTCCTTTATTGATTTTTCTACTGATGGTGCTTATGTTCCTACAGTTGTTCCTCACACTTTTAGTATGCATCATCATTCAGAGGAGATATTTGGCTTCTTGAACATTGGTGTTCTCACTTTGGATCCTGTTCTCGAACCTTCCATTCCATCTCCTCCACCTCTTGTTCCTATTGTTGTGGCTACCGATGTGGCTTCTTCTATTTTAGTGCAACAGGATCATGTTGATCATTCATCTTTGGAGGTTTCTATTCAGTCTTCACCTACTTTGACTTCTTCATTTGTTGAGGTCACACCTGCTTCTATGGAGACATCTTGGGCTGCACCTATTCCACCTTTAGAGATTGCATTCATGTGGCCACCCTCTCACTTCTTTTAGGAGATGTGGTTTCTTTAGTCTTATTGGAGTTACTTCTTTTTGGGAGGGCTATGTGGTTTTTTCTTTCCTCTCTTATGGGGGGGTTCTTTCATGTATCTTTGTGATGGATGGTGTCCTTGGGGGGTCTTATGGAGTCCTCCATATTTCATGACTTAGTTAGTTTGCATTCTATTTTGAGGAGGAGTTTTGTTCCCATGTGGTTTTATCCTTTACCCCATTTGATTTAGTTTGCATTACATTTGTAAATGGGTACTTGATCAGGCTTTGTTGTCAGGACTCATCTTTTGCATAATAATTTGCTTCTCCCTAAGTTGCACTTATGGGGGGGTGTTGGTGTAATTAATTATTTAATTACACTTTAGCATAAGTTTGCTTAGGCATTTTTTAATTCCTAGGATAATTGTAATCCTTATCTAGTTGAGCTGTCTTTTTGCTCAAGATAAGATTAGGGTTGTGCATGTCTTTCTTTTTTGCATGATTTACTTTCTGAAGGCTTTTGTATTATTTGTAAAACAATTACATTCAATAATCATTATTCTAGTTTTTTCTTGCACATATTTGCTCTGAGGTTTACAAAATATCTTCTTCATTATTCTGGATATTTGTTGCACAAGATAGGTGATTGCATGCAAGTGATTCTTGGGGACTGTGAAGTTGGTTTTTTAACTTCTACAAGATTGTGCAATAGAACACCCTAGCACTAGGCCCTACTTACGAGGCTTAGGTTGAATAGGGATCCAAATTCCTTGCTCAATACGTCCAAGACCTTTATGCCCATAACCATATTTAGAAATGAACTTATATCCAAGACCATAGCGCATTTGCAAAGCTTCAAAATAAGGTGGTTCTATGTAGAAAGCATCATTTCTAAACATGGTTATGGGAATAAATGTCTTGGATGTATTGAGCAAGGAATTTAGATCCCTATTCAATCTAAGCCTCGTAAGCACATACGAGGAAATTTTTTCTTGTAGATAGAACATGATATTCGATGAATCCACATGAATATGGGTCATCAATGCATTAGCATTTTTCGGCCTAGAAGAGGAAAGAAAGAAGATCTTTTGCAAGGCTTCATGAAGCATACCTTGGTAAACTAGAGAGGTTTGAAGCAAATCCCAAAGAGAGATCTTAACCGGAGTAACACAAAGTTTCTCAATAAGATCACAGTCTCTAGGTGGTTTGATCACAGGTTTAGGTGCTAAAGGAAGACTTGGTTGAGGAGGTGGTAAAGAAGTAGGAAATTGAGTAGGTTGAGGTGTGGGAACAAAAGTTTGTTGATCCAAATTTTGCTTATTTTTCCTTGTATTATATGTGTTCCCAACAACATTATAAGAAGTAGAGTTTGTAGCTTTCACAAACCTTGAATATAAATATGGTGAATCACTATGATATGGAATCCCACAAATAGAATGAATCCTTTTAGGAGAAGGGATAGTTGAGGTTAGGTAGACAATGTGTCTCTTAGGCTTTGGAGAAGCCATGTAAACTACTATGACATTCGTTGACTCCTCAGCTTGTGAAAAAGAAGTAGATGTTTGAGATGAAGAAGTTTGTTCATGAGATCTATGAATAGAGGAGGATGCTTCTGAGAAATCATCTAGAGCATCGTATAACATATTGAAATATTCTTTAGAGAAAGCATTATCATAAGCATTAAAAAATTGCAAAAAAAGATCCAACATCATTCACATCGGGTTCACCAAATTGTAGAGAAGGGGGATTCGCTACTCACGAGTCTCTTCATTCTCAAGAAAATCCCAGGGAGTGAACCACCTTAAACTACCTCAAGCTTAGTCTAAAGTAGTTGAATGAAGAAATTACAAAGAAAGCTTCATTGGGAGTAATATTTAGTCAAATTGATTCAAGATTTGCGTGAGTAGAACACAAAGGTCTCTATCACAGAGGAGGTTTGATCTCGGCCAAAGGACTATAGTGTGGGATTAGAATTCCAATGCGACGCGTTGGAGTCCAAGGGATGTGTTGGCGTCCTAGGAAGACAAAGAGTCACAACCCAAAACAGAGACATCAAAGTCCTACTTACATCCTCAAACTTGAGGTTTGCTTAACGAAATAGATGAACAAAAAGAGAAAGAGATGCAAGAAAATCATAAGAGAAGGGGATAAGAGTTAATATTACAAAAAACCACATGCTCAAAATCTTCCTCCAAGCTCCATTTCGATAACCTACACACAATACAAATGAGGAAAAATGTTGGGGGCGTTTTGGGGCTTGCCGTAGTCAAATCCCCATTTTGGTGTTCCCACCTCCACAGATAACCAGATAAATAGAGAGAATAAACAAAATGGACAAATAAGATGTGGTGAAAACAATCCTTGCTTGAGGAGGAGAACCCGCACCACAAAAATAGCAAATGAAAAAAGTGATCTAATCTATTTGCAAATAAATAAGAGCAAGAGAGCATTACCAATAGTCCTTGGCCCCCTCTTGAACACACAGAAACACCATTGAATGCTTGCTAGAGAGCTTTGGCTATTGAAGGGACCTCAATCCGACATAGCTTTGTTGTAAAAGAGATGTTGCAAAGAGTAGAAGAGGCCGAGAATAGAGTGAGATTGAAAGAACCCCCTGTGAAAAATGAGAAATAACCCACAAAGTGAGATCAAAAGGGGAGTTTTGTTGTATGCAAGGGTGGAAGGAGCCATTACACTCGAAAATTTGACTGTAGGGACATGTGTCACGAGTCAAGATTCCAAGATTCCTCATTTCAAACTCGTAAGACTGTGGAGATGCTAGCACATCACACATACATCCAACTCATCAGTTTTTGGGAAATGAGGTGGCAAATTGTTGTTGCTTTGTCATTGGACCTCGTGGAGTTAGAATCGTGAAATTCTGACCCATGAGGCTCTTGTCATGTAAATGTGCTTAGGTGCAATAAATTCAAGGGAAAGTGTGAAAATGTGAAATTTCCCCTAGGGTGCAATTATGCAACATTACAGAAGGGTCGTTAGACCATGAAAAATAAAAAAATTGTCAAGGGATTGAATGATTGTAAACTTGAGTTTTATTTTTAATTTTTTTTGAACATTACATTTATGGGAAGCAAAACTGCATTTAGTTTTATTCTAGTTCTCAAAAAACTTTTGGGATATTAGAGTTGGTACATTGTGACGCTTTTTCAGTCCTATTTGTGTTCTTTAAATTTCTAAATTTGTATTGTGTCTTTTATTGATAATTATAGTAGAAGGACATGGTTCTAATTTTTTAGAAGTAAATTGAAGTATTTTGTCAATTTAAAGAGTTTAAAGCTCTTGTTGAAAATTATATTGATAAAAATATTAATTGTTTTAGGACTCATATGGAGTTGAGTTTTGTTTATTAAATTTTGATAGGTTCTATAAAGATAATGGTATAAAATGACACAAGAAAACACTATATAACCCTCAATATAATGGAGTTGTAGAAAGAATGAACAAGAACTGATTGAGAGGGATAGGAGTATGATTAGTGGGGTTGGTCTAGAATTTTTCTTTTGGATAGAATTAGTTTCCATGAATTGTTACCTAGTTAACAAGTCTCCTACATTAGCTCTTGTCGAGAAGACACCTATGGAGGCATGGTCAACCAAAAACATCATTGAGACATTTGAGATTTTTTGGTTGGGGCATATGCTTATGTGCCTAGGGAGAAGAGGTAAAATTTAAAGAACATTGTTATTAAGTGTATCTCCATCGATTATGGTATTGGTGTAAGAGGATACAATATTTTGGATCCTCTAGTCAAAATATTTTTGTATAGAAAAGTGCTATATATTTCAAAATCTACGCCTTCTTCCATTAAACTATAGGTAAAAAGGAAAATGAAAAAGATGTGGTTCAACTAAACCGAAATATTGAGAAAGTTGAATTAGAAGCCTATAATAGAATTGGACAGTAAGAGAGCTCAAGTAGTTTGGATAGTTTAGAAGAGGAGAAAGAACATTCACCTCATTTCTTGATAAGGTCGACTCAATATTGACAAAAAACTAGAAAGGTATTCTCCTCCTAATTGGATATGTATTTTTTCTTTAATTACTAGCATTGATAATCCTAAGATTGTAAAGGAGGCCATGGGTATCGATGATGTAGATTCTTGGAAAGAGGCCAGGGATGAAGAATGACAATATTAAAGAAAAATAACACATGGGATCTAGTACCTTTTTCTTGATGGGCATAAAACTATTGGATGTAAATGGGTGTTCAAGAAGAAAATTGACTTAGATGGAAATGTTGAAAAGTACAAGGTAATACTAGATGCAAAGGGCTATCCCCAAGTTGAGGGAATTGATTATTGTGATATTTTCTCTCCAATTTCAAAGTTGGCATCCATTCTATTCATTTTCTCATTTGCGGTAGCAATAGATCTTGAGGTTTAGCAAATGGATGTGAAAATAGATGTCATTTACAGTGATATGCAAGAAGACATTTATATGTCATGAATAGAGCATTACATTGAGAAAGGTAAAAAATATTTGATTTTTAAGTTGAAGAAGTATTTAAATGGTCTAAAGTAATCTCCTAAGAAGTGACAATAAATTCTATGTCTATGTTGATTTTGGGATTTTTGAGATCCTAGTCAAGCCATTGCATCTACTACAAGTTAGACAATTATTATATTCTCATTATCGTGTTGTATGTTGATGACATGTTTTATGGTAAGGGGATGGATTTTATTTATTATTTCAAGTCTCTAGCATAGTTTGAAATGAAGGATTTAGAGGTGTCTTGTTACATCTTGGGGATGGAGATAGAAAGAGATAGAGCTAAAAAAATCTATGGTTAGGATAGATTATGTGTATGAACTCATTGTTCAAAAGATTTACCATGACAACTTGTATATTGTTATATGTTTCTATTATGATGGTAATCAAGTTATTGGTTGAGAAATGCTTAAAATATTGTAGTGAGATGGAGGGAATGAGAAGAGTTCCTTATGCTACTTTTCTTGGAAGTTTGAGGTATGGTATGGTATGTACAAGACCGAACATTGCCCAATAAATGAGATCCTTAGTTAATTTATGTCTAATTTTGGATGGGTAAATTCAAATGCAACAAAGAGGGCCTTCAAATATTTTTAAGGTACTAGTAAGTATTCTCTATGTTTTCATGATTATCCTACAAGGACCTAGTGTCTAGTTTGTATTTGTGGATATGTGGATTCTAATTAGGCTAATGATATTGATAGTAGAAGATCCACCAATGGATATATTTTGATAATGTTTGGTGGTTCCATTAGTTAGATGAGGAAGGTAAGGTTGTGGTCACTTTGTCCAATACAAAAGTATATTATATTAAAACTACTCATGCTTGTAAAGAAGCCACTTAACACAAGACATTGTGTTCTAATTGTTAGATTAAAATAGGAAAACCACCTAATTAATTAATTAGGTTCCCTTATTACTTGATTATATTTAAGCTAAACTTAGGAGTTATTTTCTATTTTTAGGTCATGTGTTTTTTGTCTTATAAAGATGAGGACACTTGTCATGATCTAATTTAATCCTTACCTAGGGTTTCATCTAGGGTTGCTTTTTTCTTCTTCCTTTTACAAGGATTCATCATTCATCATTGTAATAAACTAGAATTATCTATTCAATTCAAAAGCTCAATCATGGAGACATTTTGGATCAATTCATTTCTCAAGGTTTCATAGAACAATCAATAGATTTTTATCTCTTCATGTGATAGGTTTTTTGGTTGTAAGTGATTTCTAGATGCTAAGGGGTTATGTTGGTGTGAAAAAGATTTCTTACCTAACTATTTCACCTACTAGGTTCTATTCACATGTTAAGTTTACTTAGGTCTTAGGAATATTTCTAGAAATATTAGGTGTCATGTGATTTCATCACGCCATTTAATACTTGTTTCCTAGGTCTCACCTTCGCTATATAAACAAGGATCTCTCATACCTTGTATATCCATATCTGTATTATATTTGCATTGTTGATAGGAATACAATTTATTCTTGTCATATTGATCTTCTCTTTCATTGTGCTTTCCATTTGGCCTCTAGATCTTGGGTGGCTATCTCCATAGCCAACTCTTACATGGTAGTAGAGCAAGTTGGATGTCTTTGTTTAGTCATCTTGGAGAGATCTTGATAGATCTTGAAAAGTTGAGTATGCTCTTCTCTTACATCAAATGATGATCTAGAGAATCAAAAAAATGATAGAAATACTAGATTCAGGGGGGTCCTTCCTTGTGGATTTGTATTGCAGGTTTGTGTTGGAGCTTGCTAGTGCAAAATTGATCTCACCATTGAGTTTAGAGTGTTTGATAAAGTCATTTTTTCCTTTTTTTATCCAAATCAAACATGTGAGGTCAGATCTATGAGGGTTTGAAGCTGAAAAATGGTTGGAAGATTTGGCAGGTAGCTATAATTTTGGAGCATTTTGGGTCAAATCTAATCTTTCCATCATATCCAGAAGGCCCAAAAATCCCAATATCGACTATCAATTCATCAAAATCAGACAACTTTGCTTAGGGCCATCAAAGAAAAAATTATCCTCCTCATCCATTTGTACGACTGCACAATCGCCATAATTGCTTGGTCGACGGTACGATTCCAAAAAAATATTGTTTGAATTTATGTATATATATATATCAAAATCTATTGATTTTCAAATAAAATTATTGAATAAAAATCAAAAAATAAAATTTTAAGTAGTGGGTATGTACCCAGTACCCAGTTCTACATCAAAAGTATGTGGGAGGCAAGTTGTATCACATATTGGTGCAGATAGAAAACCCCACCACCTAGTAGAGATCGGTAAAAAGAAAATCATTTAAAAATAATAAATTTTGAGTTTATTGAAATAATTTGTCAACTTTTTACAAAGGAATATACTAGCATACTCTATAAGATTCTAACCTAGAGAAGCATATTCCATCATGAAAGGAATATTCAAGGCGACTCAAGTGGACCTATGATGGCCACGAAGCTATCAAATTTACATCGGTGAACTATAGAATATTTGCAAATATTCCCTGCTAACATTAGCAAGACCTTTTTAATTTTTCCCTCCCCCCTATCCATTTGCATTTTTATTTTGGAGGGAAATTTTCACTCATAACTCGAGCTCAAGACCTCCTTTTTGTGAGCAATTTTTATTATTATTTGGGGTAGAATTTTCCGCTCTTCATAGTGGTGCAAATTGGTTTTTATTTTGGTTTTTGAATTTTTTAGAAATTGCAAATTCTCATAGGTGTTGCTAAGTCATTCTCATTTTGGGAACTTTTGAGGCTTTGTTCTTGCTCCTACAACAATATTTTTGGGTGCATTTTTTTTGAAAGTGCATAATTTTTGTGTAATATTCAATGGTGTGATCAAATTGATCTCATTTCATCAAAAAAAGTACTTTGATTATGTGGCTAAATTTGGAATTTGTATGTACCAAGATCAAGACCACTTCATTATTTTTGGTAAGTGGCATATGTAATCACACTAATCATAAATTTTCAAGCTCATACATTGCTAGGGGTTCTTTGGTTGAGTGAATTTGCGGGCACTCTTCTTTTGGTTGTGGTTGCATTCCTCTTGATTTGTGTTCTTTCCTTCTTGTTTCATCATGGAGAAGTTTTCAATTCTAATTCTAACACCTTTTAACTATCCTAAATGGAAATCCAAAATGAACAAATTGCTAAGAGTTAAGAGGATGTATAGGATAGTTCATGGGCTTGATGGTGTTCAATGAAAAGATGATGCAGCTAAAAAGAATAAGTGGTTGAATAATTGTGAAGAAGCCATTGGTTATTTATGATTGTATGTCTCTCCTGAGTTGTTTTACATTGAGCACTTGGATACACCTATGTGGAGTACATTGTCACAGTTATTTGGGAAAACAAATGAAAGTCAAGAACATTTGTTGGAGAATGAATTAATAAGTCCCAATCCATGTAATTTTGATAGCATACAAGACTTCATCACCAAACTCATGTCACTTACAACACAATTAAAGGATTGTAAAATTGAAAAATCATATATACAAATTCAAACCATACTAGTTCTTTTTCATCGAATTATCCCAACTCATGAAATTCTTTCTATGGGAAGCTTGTTGTGCTACTTTATTGTTAATTGTTTCCACAATAGTATTTTCCACTTTATTTAAGGAGGGAATTGCCATTTATTTCTCCTAAAACAATCTCCTATTTCTCTACTTCCATATTTCTCATAGTACAATTAATAGGCTTGTGATCCATAAACATGAGAAAATGGGTTTTTTGTTAACTACTGGTCAATATTTAAATACGATGTGGATATCATTTAGAAGGACTTTGAACCAACCCAACTTGGTGCATAACCACCTCCAACACTCCTCGGAGAACTAAAAACTAAACAAAATATGGTCCATTGTTTCTTCTTCTGTGTTATAGAGAGTATATTTGGATGGGACATTGTAACTCATCTTGACAAATCTATCTATTAAAATTTTATTTTCTAAGGCCGCCTAAGAAAAATACCTCTACCTTGGGAAGGCAAGCTTTATTCTAGCATAGGTGAATGGGATTTTTTGTTTTTTCTTATTCAATTTATCCTACCTTGTATCCATTTTTAGCATTACGTTGTCTTGTCTTTGAGAAATTCCATCTTATGTCTTTCCAAACTCTGAAGTTGATTATTCTATCCATAAGAATGTTCTTCAGGGAATCAAATTTTACTTTTGGAATACCCACCAAATGATAATCTTTCCACATCCAATTAGAGGAGTTCATTGTGTGGTTTAATGTGATGTAATCTACTACATGAGTCCCCTAAATGCTAGAAAGGATCATCTTCACTTGGGGAAGGGCTCAATCTTATCCATGATGGGGTATTTGTCCCGTGAATCCTCCCAAAATAGGTTTGAATGATCATCATGGATGTCACAAGTGATTTGTAAGTATCATTATGTTTCTAGTTTTACTCAATTTTTTTATGTTGGTGATACTCCTATAATAGGTTGCTTTGAAAGTGTATTGTATTCCTTTAGTTTATGGAATACTACATTGGGTTTCCTTGTGTGGGGTTTTCCACTCAAAAGGATTTTCCTCGTGTACATATGTGCTATGGTATATTATGCATTTTATGTTTATACATGTTTCTACTTTTATATAGTTGTGAAGATTAAAGAATTTACACAATATTGTCTGTAGACATTGAAAAATGTCCTAATCGATGTCATACATTCGAATCAGATTTATTGACATCATTTCTTCTTTGATCCATCCTCTTTTTCGCTTAATTCTTTTAATTACCCTAGCTAATTAATTAATTACATCATTTCCATCCATTTGGCCTAATTAATTAAATTGGGTAAATTCATCTCTTTTCACACTAACACTTCATCTCATCAAATTAAATAAATCAAAATATTTAATTTAATCTCCTAAGTCATCTTATTTAATTAAATATCATTTCACCCCCCCTTATTTATTAAATTATCTAATTTAATAAATATCTCTTAAATCCTTCTAATCCCCTAATTCCATAAATTAAACCTTGTTTAATTAGAAATTAAACTAATTCTCCTCTAATCAAAGGGAATATTCCCATAGAATATTCTTTATCCTTTTTGGCACAATTAAAACTTTGTTTTTATTTATAAATTACTTTTTTCCTTACCTAAAGGAATATTCTCTCTCCTCCAATCAACTCACTGAGCTTCAAATGCAAGTTAACCCTTTAACCTCCTAAGCAAGTTACCTTTGACTTGTGTGAGCGGGTCAAAAGTGTGTTTGTTTGAGGCAAGTGTGAGCCTTTGATTAACTTTCATCATGAATTCTCATCCGTTGATGAGAATCCATGGTCCATGCTTCTCATCCCCTTCATCTTGAAATGTTGATTAAGCTTTTTGATCTCAACCATCCATTCTTCATTTGCTCTCCTATAAATAGATCACTATTTGGAGACAAATGGATCCATATTTTATTGCAAAATTATGCTATTAAATTTACTCACATACTTGCTCATCTTTTACTCAATATTTAGCTTATATTAGTTTATTTTTATTGTATAATAGCTTAGAGCATCCATTAATGGCTTCCATGCATCCATCTTAGTTTATAAATAAATTAAGGTTTTCATCTTTTAACATCATTTTAGCTTAAATTAGCTTAGATTAGCTTTAGATTAGCTTAGATTAGTTTAGCAATTGCATAATTAGACCATTTATAACATAAAATCATGGTAACTTAGCTTGCATCATGTTTATTTTTACATAACTTAGGTTTTTACACATCAAACATCATGGTTTAATCGATTCTCTTCCATAGAATCGACTGAAACAAGCTTACTAATCATGGGATTGGGAAAGGGTCATCATTCCACATCAACACGACACCAATTCCATAACAAGATAAATTTCAAATGGATTAGAATAGATGTTTTGATAGCTTTCATATTTTAGTATGTTAGGTTTTGATGAAATGTTTAGTTTTGATCTTGTTTGATCGATCTTGTTGAGATTTGAGTATTGGTGGCTCTGTTATGCTTCGATTCTTCATGGATCAAGTGTAATTCGGCCCATACTGGTATTTTCACATTAACATTCTAGAGCTAGAAGGAGGGAAAACTGATCATTTAGTTGTTTTTTAGTTCAAAATCCATGTTTATGTTGTTTTGTAGGTTGTAGTGACACTCAAACCACCAATAGCAATGCTATTTGAATAGTGTCGCCATATAGCAACGCCCAGACAATTTGATACAATGACACATTTAATTGGTTGACATTGATTTCAATATAGCGATGAATAATTAATTTTAAAATATTGTGGAATGCAAACGATGACACTCAAATTCACTAGACCGATGCTTTCAAATTTCAAATAGCAACACATTCATTAATAGCGATGCCCATCAAAATAGCGACACAATTGCGCTCACTATTCTTGCTGCAGAGTGATGCCCATTTTCACTAGAGCAACACCCAAATCACAAATTACAACGCTATCGTGTTCATTGACACTCAACCAGGGTAAGAAACTTTATGTTGTTTTTTTGACATGTGACTTAATTTCTTTGGATTATCTGATCACTGATGGATGTCTAACTGTGTTTTCATTGTTATACTAACATGGTTTTGTAGGGTTTAAAGGCATGGAGTGAAATTAAAGATATTTTCTTCTATCTTAACATTCTATAATTGTAACAAGTGTTTAACGCTTTAGGGAAATTATAACCCACTTTCATTCTTTTTTACTTTCAGTTTTAGGCAACACACTAGTTTTCAATTGGGTTTAAAATGAATGTTCAAAGTAGGATAAAATTGAACCCTCACATCACATCTTTCAATTGGGCTTAAAATTGAACAAGGAAAACTCATCTTTCAATTGGTGCTTAAAATTCACTCATTTTGCTTTGAAGGATAAAATTGACAACTGTTTGCTTTGTTTTGTGGTTTTTCAACTTTGCTAGTGAATGTGTATGCAATTCTCTCTCGTCGTTTGGTGATCTTGAGAAACAAAAACATTTTTCTAACACTTTGCAAAATCACCTCCATCTTTCAATTTGGGTTTTAAAATTGAACATCCATGCTAGTGTGAGAAAGACATAGTGTGTGTTCTCTCTTTGTCGTGCAAGCAAGAGATGATTGGACTAAAAGTAGCCTTTACTCAATATTGTTTCACCTTTAGGGCCTACCTTGGTGGGAAAAGTACTTTCACCCCAAGGGAGCGATGGCGGTAACAAGCATAAGCCAAGCTCTTGGCTGCTATATAAATTTGTGGTTTTGATAGAAATCATAATCAGTAAGAATGATTTTGATCTTTCTAACTATGATAATCCTATTCTAAAGTTAAGTGACCTAAAGTGTATCATGCCATTAATCAAAAATCTCTTAGTAGGAGGTTTGAGATTAAATCCTGTGGATTGGTGAACATCATTAGAACTAGAATTGAATTCGCTCGAATAAAGGCCGGAGAAATCCAAATTGGGAATACAGCAAACATAGACTTTTCTATCCTAGAAGTTGCTTGATAGCATTGAGTTGGTTTGCTGTTTGTTTGATTTCAAAATGATCCAGACACAAACATTCACTATCCAAAATTTCAAACACTTTGGATTAAATATGGACTTCTTGAGTTAGCCTTGATATTATTGCTTGTCCTAAGGATTTATCCTTAGCAATTTCTAAATATATTGACATTAATATCAAACCCATATCTACCAAAGACAACATAGGAAATTGTGGCTTTTCTCATGATTTTCACGAAATGGACATTGTGAAAGTTATGATGTTTTTGACATAAACATCTAGTTTGGAAACATAATCAAAGACAAGTGTTTGTGGTAAAATCAATTCACTTAGGCAAAGATAAATTGAAAAATGAACCCCACATGACTATTTGGAGACTGATTGCTCCCATTGAACAACCTGATCTTCCAAGTGTTATAATTCAGCCAAACTTTGAACTCATAAATAGTGAAAAAACTTATCTCATTAGCAATTTGAGAACCTTCACTTTTGAAAACAAGGAAACAAACTCAAAGTGGAGAAACACAACAACCATTCTAGATGAAGAAGAGGAACACACTGATATTGAGGCTAGAAGGCCCCTATTACCACCACCCATGTGGCAATAAATATCTTCCTTTTCTCCCATAAACTTAAACAGTTTCCACATGATCTCATGGAAAATCAGGATTCTTAAGCTAAAGTCTACAGGTCTTCATTTTAGACTTAGGTATCTAACTCCAAAAGCTCTTAAGAAACACCTTCAAGCAGTTCACAAAAACAAAAACAAATTGGTAGCAAACTTTTATAGACACACTTCAAGGTATAGTCCATAATTGTTTGCATTCTTTTGGAGTCAAAATTCGTAGGGGAAAATCACCAACACTCCACTTCAGATGTAGGAATCATAGAACAAAGTATAGTCAAAAGTGGGCTTCCATATTTTATCACAACTATTACACTTTGTTGAGAAAATTTTATGCCCAAGCTAGGAGAGCCCGAACAAGTTTGAACATTCCCATCCATCCTCTCATTTTCTAGGATTTGAACATTTTTGAGGTCTAGCATCATTCTCACTACCTTGATCTTTTCAAAACAAAAGGTTCACTTTAGGTCAACATTGGGTCAAACATTTCACTCACCCCTTCATCAAATTTCATCCTTCACCTCATCTATCTTTGCAAAATTTCAAAAACACCAACACTTTGGGACTTAAGCATCAAACCAACTTGCTACCTTAGCTATTTTGCTTGTGAAATGTATCCTTTTACATGCACTTAGTTGAGATAGTTGTCATATTTGAACTAGTTTATCTTGAAGGTCAGAAGTTTACCCTAAATATTTCTAAGTTCACTAGCATCCTTTATCCTAACATCAAAACATCAAATTTAAGTCAAAAGTGTTGTCCCAAAACGTTTGCAAAGGTCAATTCCCACATCACCCATCTTATCATTGCACATTATCATCATTTCTCCCAAAAGACTTAGAGTGTCCCTTTTACCTAGGTTTGAGTCAACTAGACAGTTCACACATTACAAAACTCAACACAACTCTCCCATAGCTAAGACCAAATTTATGGTAAAAATGAGATCACAACACAAGAGGATCATGGAAAAAGAAAAATTTGTAGTTACCTCAAGTGATCCAAATCCTTTAGAATTTGATCCTAGGAGTCATGTTACACCATCACAACAACCATCATCTCCTTCAAGACCATACGAAATCAAAGACATCACGAATAACCCATTTGAGCTCACTAGAGAAGAACTTTTAGAACATCAAAATTTTAAAAGTGTAGCTCCTATCTCCTTGACATTTGTAGCACAAATTTTAACACGGAATTTCACAGCTCCATCACAAGGGCTAAGTCAGACTTACGTACCTAGTCTTGCAACTAGCCTAGGTAAATATTTTGCTCACACCTTACCATTTCAAAGTAGTACACTTGTGGGTACTCTTGAAACTAATCCTCCACCTCCCACA